>JAKSZP010010534.1:0-318323 GCA_022478985.1 Massospora cicadina | reverse complement strand
CTGGTGCCGGGGTTCGCGGTGGCTCAAAGCTGGAAAATCAGAAATGAGCACCAAAGAGGAAATGGAAAAATATAAGTTAGTTTACCAAATAATTTATTAATTCAAAATGCTTCGATATTTATAGGGTGCATTGGGACCATATGCCTTCAGGATCTTCAGAGCCTCATCCAATCAGAATCTTTACTAACCTTCTGGAAAGGCCTCCTTGAGAGCGTCCTCAATGGATATCATCACTCACCTGACTGAGAAGGGGAAAGCCCACTCCACGTGACTCAGTACTAGGTAAGGATGATCCAGAAAAAGTTTTGTCTTGGCTGGAATTGACAACCGATTTGGTACAGCTGGATTTGGAAGATGGGAATTTGAGACAATTTTTCTCTTGAATCCTGACACCAAGAAAGGACAATCTTCTTTGTTGGGACTCTGAGGAGTCTGAAGTTTATTCCTTAAAGCATGATTAGGTAAAATGGCGGGAATGAGCAGGACATAATCCAATAGGTTCAAAGTCCTTCAACAGAAAGTTGAAAATTGATTAGATAGAGTCCAGAGGCTCCCAGAGAGAAAGTTTATTTAAGTCCTGCTAGCTCAGAAAAGCAGGGAGAGCCAGAAAGCAGTAACAAATTTCTAATGTATAATTATAAATGGAGATTAAATCTAGAATTCAGAGGTCCCACAAACAAACAATACAAAGAGAGACTAAAAAGGTAAAGATTTGAAATTTATTTATTGGGTAACTCATTAGCAACTTAAAAATGCTAGTAAGATAAAGAATACTATACGAGATATAAGGATTGATTGGTGCATACCCTGTTGGAACTGTGAAGATATCAGTATTTACTATCCTAGATCCTTTCTAAATTAGTAAAGTAGTCAATAGATAAAGGTAAAAAGCTTCTTTTGCTTTAATATCTGAAGTTTAAGCCAAATTTTAATTTAAAAAAAACAAAAAACAGTCGCTTATTTGAGTCAAACTTAACCATGTCAATGCAGTTGATGCCTGCTGCCCCAATGTGGGGTAGTGGTGCGCCACCCACTGCCGTTTTTTGGCTACCACCAAAGAGCGCATGGGATGGCTCTGCTAGCACCCAAATGCTACCAGGCGTTATGTCCCCACTTGGGACTTGCCCACCAACCCACAACCACCCAGGAGATGCTCCAGAGCCCGTTGGTGCTTCCCTGGAGTAATTTGCATTTCAGCCTGCAGGTCAAATATGGGAAACTCTTCCCATATGCAAGCGTGGCCATCAACAAGATGGCCACATCAGTTTTAAACCCACCAGTTCTATCAATTTCTGCCTCTTTAAGGGGTATTTTGACCTCGGCTTCTGCTCTGAAGACAATGCATTGGCAGCAGAAAGGCTGCCAATAATTTTTTAAAAAATCTGCTTCCCACAGTTTGTACCCAACTCCCAGATGAGGCCACTTTGGTGGTCCAGTTTTCTGGGTTGCCTTCCTATCTCTCCTCTAAGCGCCTTTATCACAAACTCATGGAGGGTTTGGCCATTTAAAGCACAGACCCCATGCTACAGTTTTTTGGTGCCCAATGGGGTTGATTGTAAGGCAGGGCCTCAAGCTTTTGCAATAATATTCCCTTTCCATTGTGTTACTCAACTTGTGATTCCCCCTCATTTGGTTATCAAATCCACGCCAGATCACTCCATTTGGGTGTGGGTCAAGAATGGCTACATGATTTGCCCCTTATGCATCGAATTGGATCATATGAAGCACAAGAGCCCCACAGTTTCCACCTTTGCCGCTTCTGCTGCCCCTCCTTCTGGTGTTGGCCCAGCTGTGGCCATGCCCAAATTCTTTTAATGAAGCATGATCCTCCCGCCCCTAACCTTGGGGAATTATGGCACTGCTTTGAAAGCAGCAGCCAATCGAAATTTTCTAAATTTAAAATAGTTTGACTGGGTTACAGAATACTGAGTTGATGGCTGAAACAGTTTTAGCTGAGCTGCTGTGGTCACCTGTTTGCAGCCAATCAAGTTCCACCACTGCACCAAATTATATGGCTGGGCTAGCACTGGCTAAGCTTGATCCATTTGAGTACCTTGAGTGGATTTATGAAAGTGATTAGCCATTCAATGTCAAGCTGGATTTCGCATTGAAGGAGTTTTTTATTAATCCTCCCAGTTTGTGTTCCCACCATTTTCACTCCTAAAACGGCTTCCCAAATTATAAAAAATATAAATAAAATGGCAGTGGAAGCTGCAGCTGCCCCCACCAATAACCTCCTCCGCCAATCTCTCCATGGGGCAATGGAACCCCTAGTTGAGGGTTTTATTATTCCAAATTTCCCCTCCAATTTAGAGGAAGATGTAAAATATATAATTGAGGAGCTTGCTTTTTGGTGCGAGCCATGCTTGCATCAATTTGGCAAAAACTTGACTTTTTGAACCCAATTATTCCCAAATCTTCTAGCGCATCAAGTCTTTAACTTATGTGCTGACTCTCATATCTTTCTCTGAGCATCAACTTGCTCGATATGTTGAGGTGATGGACACAGCTGGCCCTAATAAACGAAAAAACCCACAACTATACCCCCTAAGACCCATGTCACTGATGATCCAACACCGATGCTGTCCGCTATGGTCTGCCAGCTAAAGTGGGTGCTGGACAAAAGCTTCCTCAGGCCTCCTCACCTTCTGATATGGCTTCCTAGGATGATAATTAGGGCTATATATTAATATTCTTTTATTTCTAATAATCCCTTTATTTGGCTCATTCACAAATAAAGATGCATGGCTCCACCTTTTGGGTTGGGCACCATTAGTGTTAAAAAATCAATAGATAAAGGTACTCATAAGATGAGGCGACGGTAGAGATAAGGTGAGATAAGGTGAAATAGGTATTTGTTCCCTACAAGATATTGAGAGCTGAGATAGAGAGCACCAGACTGGAGCATCACTTAGTGGATCACTTTAGTGGCAATTTATCCAAAGTTCATCCATAGGGATTTATCAATTTAAATTGATTTCATTTAATGCTAAACAACTTAAAGTTAATAAATATTTTGGGTATTAGTCCTGACAAAGCATTGATTAATATAATAGATGCAGTAAAAGTAATTTGAGATTACTTGATTTTATAAATGATTTAGAAGCCCAAGTTGAGACTTCAACCATACTATTGAGAATCCCTACAGAGCCCCCCTAAGCCTCAACTTGGGGTGACAGTGTATAATATAAATATAGTTTTTATTTGTCTAGAAAGCTTGACCTTGAAGAGGCGGGGATTCCAAGGTGTAGTTAGTTCACCCAGCTTAAAAATGGCAACTTTAGTCCTATCATTAGGACATAAGGGCTGGTTAGGAAAAAAGAAAAACATTTAATTTAGGCTTAGGTTTAGAATAGAGTTGTACGTCGAGATTTTCAGATTGGTTTATGTTCCGTGCTAAGACAGTCACTGGCAAGCTTGAGGGTCAAGATAGGCAGAGGACAGAGGGGCGTTTTTGGCCTTCTGATGCTTCTAGAAGATGTTAACATCAATGAAGTAAAGGGGAGCCAGAGCAAAGATGATGGAAAAACCACATAAAGAAGCCATAAATAATTTTCAATTGACCATGCAGTCAAATTTAAAATCTGCTCTAGGGATGGAGGCAGTAATCTTTGCATTGAAAACCTCAGTGCCTCCTCAGGAACTATGAGAGGGAGCTTGTGATTGAGATAAAGCTTGGCATTGAAGCAATTAATTGTACTATTATTTTATACTTTGAGGACATGCTTGGATCTGGTGGATGGTCGAGCGTGTTGCCATCAATTTTGAGTCAATTGGAGTTGGTAGGATCGCTAGACAATTTGATGGAGGTGGTGCTCACATTGGTGAGAGGAGAGCATGAGACTAAAAATGAGAGATAAATGTAGATAGAATGGATTCACTAACTTCTTAATGTAAATTGAAAAGGGGAAGATATTTGGAAGATAAACGAAGGAAGGAGAATTTGAGCATAGATTTGTGCTTTTATTAAAGGCGGTCAGGTGGCAGTTTTACAAGTCTTTACATCGTATTGATTATTTCAAGGAATTTTACTTCTCTGACGTAGGTATGAGACCCTAAATTTCTAGTTATGAATAATAATATGATAGATACAATGTTTAAATTAAGATATAGCAGTAAGAGAGGGTAAATTTGGTCTTAAGGGCACTTGGCTCAGCTGGTTATGAGAATTACTGGGGTTTTTGCTAGCCTCAGAAGATTAAATAAAGTTTGAGCTGGAATATTTGATTCAATTGGCCCGCTTAAGCAGTTGTAATTCTTGGCGTTAGGAAACAAAACAATGAAGGAGGCAATAGGTTTGGCTGCTTCATTGGTATTATTGAGAGGCTCTGATTCAGCTGCCAAATTAACTTAAGATTATTTTGTTGGGCTAAATTTTTAATAAACAACATATAATTCATTTGCTTCATCAAGATCAAGTTCAACTAAATTTATTTTATATTGGGAGGGTTGTTACTCAAATCATAAGAAAGTGCTGACGACGTGTTTACTGGCTTTGCAACAAGCTCTGATAATAGTTGTGTTCAGCATCTTTAAAAACTTCTTAAATTTCATAAAAATGTTTTTAGCCAACTAGCACTCATAAACTCTTGCATTCAGCTATGATTAGATCCCAGACAGTAAATATAACACAATCTCTTAAAAGATAAATCTTTTCTATGAAAAAGTTTAGATGGCGGGCACAACTAATATTCAGGACTCTCAAAGATAGATTTCTCCAGGACAGTTAGAATCGCTTTATATAGTTTATTCGTCTCTTAATCACATCTTCTTAGATAGATCTGTTTTAAAGGTGAGATAATAAGAGAACATCATATATGCAACAGGAGCTTGATAATGATTTGATATCTTAAGGTAACTTTGCAAAAAGTTAGCGTATAAAGCTCTGGTTGAAGCATTGAAAGTAACCTGGCAGGGAGCACCAGTCATTTGGGACTTTGGGGAGTCTGAATGCTGGTAAATTAAAGCATGATGAATTGTACAGTGGAAATGCGTAAGACTTACCCTAGACAGGTTCAGAGGTCCGTCTAAAATTAATATAACTTGACTATATAAAGACCAGAGGTTCCAGAGAGATAGATTATCTAAGTCTTGCTGGATCAGGAAAATCAGGGAGAGCTAGAAAACAGTAGTAATTTCTGATAGATGATTTAAATGGAAACCTAAACTAGGATTCAGAGGTCCCACAAACATACATTACAAAGGGATCCTAAAAAGGTAGAGATGTAAAAGTATTTAATGGGCAATTCCTACAACTTTAGTTCTAGGAAAATCGAGGATAAAACAAGGGATATAAGGAATGATTGGCGAATACCCTGTTGTAACTGGGAACAAATCAGAATTACAATCTTAGATCCTTTACAAAAAAAAGTAGTCAATATATTAAGGGACTTATAAGATGGGATTTATTTAAAGATTATGTGATATAAATTGAGATAGTTATTTGTTTTGTACAGGGAAGAATACTAAGTGAAATAGGGAGCACCGACCTGGATTATTGATTAGTGGTTCAATTTGGTAGCTATTTATCCCAAGTCCATCCATTGGGTGTTTTATCAATTTTGATTTTTCTTAGTAATGCTAAACATCTTAAAGTTAGTAATGACTTCAGGCCTTAGACCCAACAAAGCATCAATTGGTAAGATAAATGTAGTAATTGTATGTTGAGATTACCCAAAATGATAAATAAGTCATAGCCCCCAAGTCAAGGCTTCAACCATACTATTTTGACTCCTGACAATCTTGCACACACCTCATGCAATGAGGGGAGACTTTATGGTCTAGTGAGGCGACTGTTTATGCCATTATTATTGGAATCATATATTGAAGTTAGCCTGAGTGTGCATCTGGTAACAGGATGCAGCCGCTGTACCACCAATTATTTTTCGCCAGTTTATTTTTTGACATTATAATCTGCTTCAACATTTTCCATAATTTGTTTTTGAGTATGTAGGATTAGGATAGTTACCTGGAAGTTTGATTTTTATCGTGGTTTGGTATTTGCATAAAAGTGAGAGGTTAGTGGTTATTTCAAGTGGGATCCTTGATTCTCCCCATTGAAGGACGCTAGTACTGAGAACACTAGAGAATTAACTACCACCATTACCAAAACCAATGAATGAAGCCCTCCATTGTTACAGAAATTTTGATGGAGGGGTAAGAATCTTTGATACTTAGATAAAATTTAAAGTTGTTCTGATTTTTAAATTTACGTTTAAAAAAATACAAGATAACCCAGAGACTCTTTCTATAAAAAGAGTGATAAGCTTTTATACTGTTATTGGAGTGAGAGGTGTCCTATGAATTTATATAAAAGTGAGTTGCAATAAAATATTCCCAGGGACGCTTAAACTTGTTTAATGTCTATTTAGGTCTTCCCTTGTTCTCTGGGGACACAAAATCAGGTAAATCGGATAACTTATCCAATGCTTTGACTTGATAATTTTCAACATCTTTCACAGGTACTGAACCTATCACTCAAATCTTCTCTGGGGTTGCCTCATTTGCAAAATTTTCTCAATCTTTAAACCCATGGGACAGTCAAATCATTTACATGGGTATTTTTTTCTTGATTAAATGCAGTAATTCCACCCCTTTCAAAAAATTGATCACAATATGCTAATTTGCTTGTGAACCTCTTGTTAAATATCACCAATCTTGTTTAGGTATGACATAGATGAGTTTGGCAATATTGATGCAATTGTGATGTCCATTAGCTTGAGGTTAGGGTGAGCCTATTCTAGGGGGCGGCGGCCACCCACTGTTCATTTAGTGTGTGCCCAAGTCCACTATCTTCCCGTTGCAGTGATTTGGGACATTCCTTTTCTTCAATTAAAAGGAATAGAGAGACCTGTACATCTTGATGGCCGCTGTGGGACCCTTACATGAAGATAGAGCACAACACATGCAAAAATTATCCCAACACATATCATTTTGCATATATTATTTCTGTATGCAATATTTCCTGTGTTGTAATTTTGCTCATACCCTCTTTCAAAGCTCAATTTGTAAAAAGTTGACCCCAACACTTATATGATTGTCATGCGTTGCCTCTGACCTTAGTAAAATTGATGCTTTCAAGTATTTCCCAACACCGCACCAACTTTGAGTTATGCAATAATTCATAAATACTCTATACACCTTTTTTGACTGGACCAAGAACTCAAATTGCACAACCATAATGTTAATTGCTTTTGAGTTGCAATTCATACTTTTTTAACCTTCTAACCTTTATACAACGGCTGAACACATATAATAAAACAATAGGATCACTACTACAAAATCTAGTTGTATAATCACCCTTATTACCTCCTATATCTTTAGAATTTATTCCTGGAAGACCTGCAGTTGCCTTCACTCCAACCATTTGGTATATGTGAGGGTGTTATGTATTTTTATTAACATTATTTTCCTCAAGTTAAATTTGAAACATTATTATCAGGATCTCAAAAGCTAACACTTGAGGTTACACTAAGTACCCAAAAGCTACATTAGCAAGCGCTCATCATCAAAAAAATAGAGTACATAAAATACACAAAGAATTAGGTAAGCAAAATTTTTTATTGATATCCCCACTAAAATTATGTATTAAAATCCCAGGTGTTGCACAATTGGCTCACTATTGGCGCATATGGCTGAGGCATAATGGTCAAGATGGACTCACTTCAAATTTATTCTGTAGTTGCTGACATTTCTAAAGTTTTAAAGCACTTACAAAACGTCACATTGCCTTAGTATTTCTCTGTAGGGATACTAGTCCTACATGGGGATCCTGAGGACTTAGGAATAGATATGATGAATAAGCATTTAAATGGAGGTTTTAGAAAGTTACAGGTTTCTGAACAATTCAAAACCATATTTAACCTATTTGGACATAATCAAGTTCAACATTAATAAAATTAACTGAAAAAATTTTTATCCAAAGCTTCAAGATCTTATTTGGCATTTAGAAATGGTTAAAGAGGAGAGGAGATTTTCTAGAAGCCCCAGAACACACAGTATAGACCCCAAAACTTGCAAGTTTATGGTGGTATTCAAGCCGCTGCTTATATAAAACCTCCCAATAAACATTTTTCAATTTACCATTATCTTCTAATAATATTAATAGATATTAAAGTAAATCATATACTACAAGAACTTATATAAAAATTATATTGTGCCGTTTTTCTTAAATCCAACTGGCCAAAATGGATTACACCTTGGATCTAGATAGGTCAATTTTGCCTTGTTTACCCTATCTAGTGGACAGACCCTGTTACTCTTTGTCGTTATTGCACTTACCATCCTTTACAAAACTACTTGCCAGATGTAATTACAGCCAATGGACTATGTATATTAACTGGAGCTTTGTGAATTCAATGTACCATACGTGTATGCTACTTCTAATTGTTTTGTAGTTGATGTGGTGAGAAACCCATCTGTAACATTAAAAGAAGTTCATACAACTTACTATGTCTGGCATTGACCATGATGGATACGTGAATAAAAGCCTTACCTGCTTGGTATGAATATGCCATCACTTTCATTATGGTTATCTTCTTAATCATGTTTCTGCTAAGGAAAGCCATGAGTCTTTTCTCATCCTGCAAGAAGATGTTAGTCTGCGCATCCACCCCTGCCTCTACGTCCAATCACCTCCAGGCCCGTTCTACAGAGGTATTGAGTGTTTTTCATTATGTTCTCACTTTAATTATACTTCAAGCCCAGTTGACTGCAATAATAGGATGAACCATCTGCAGCATCAAATCAGATCATTTAGGTAATGGCCAATTTTTCCTCCTAACCTTCCAGATGGTTCACGGATCTTCTTGAAGTTCAGTTAACACTCCTAGCTTCTCTGGATAAATGCCTCTAGCTTATGGAGTAGCATCCATGCCTTTATCTTAAGACGCTACCTGATCTGCACACCTGCCGCTAACTTTAGTTGCATGTCTGTCATTTAATACAAGCACGTTTTCCATCCTCATGCCAAGGATACCAAGATCACCTCCTCCAAACTCACCAGGATGTTTTATTAGAACCAGCGTCCTTACATCCTATCTTCAATGACAACCACCCATCTAGGACCCACTTTGGAGGAGGAAATTGCGGTAGCCAATTAAGTGGAAGGCCACCTGGCCCTGGCCCGGATGAAGACATACACATCTGCCTCATACAGGAGATTTTAGCCACTGTACCAAGTCAAAAACCTGCCGCATTCACCAATCTTTCAGATCCTCCATAGTGAGTCTACCCAAACTGATCCTGATCTGGCAATCACTTCCCCTGAGACCCCTCTTGTCCTTTATGAAAGACGCTGGTATTTTTAAATGCCCACATTATGAGCTGCAAAAGATCATTATTGTTATCTTTCTTATACCGCTTTCAGTTCACTTTTTAATAAAAATCTTAAAGGATGTGGGAGTTATTTTTTTTTAGTACTAGATGGTCCCAGATGTGGGAGTTATTGATGTTTGATAATTTATTGTTAAGGGATTCTCTCATATGAGACATTAGTTTTGTCTATTTTGGAAGATAATTTGAGCCTGATAATTAATGGCATGTTGAGATGATCCATAGCAATGTTTGTAAGGGTTCAATAATTGTTCTAGAATATTACCAAGTTAACTTTCTAATGCGGATAAAATGTGATCTATCACCAATTGAAAGGGTGTTATGGAGTTACAATAAGTTGATAACGCTTTTTGTGGCAGTAACATACAGGTTAGCCTGAGTGAAGTGGCCTGAAGTAGAAGGGTAAATTGTCTCATTACCTAAGCAGGCTGCTAGCTTCTAAAGATTATTCTGCTGGGGTTGAATAACGGCGTTGAGGTAACTATTTTCAGAAATTCAACCCTTGAATGGTCATGATCTAGTTAGTGGAATGAAAAGGTGGATGAAGTTTTCATTGGTTTGGTATAACACTTTGGGTTAAGTTCATTGGTGAAGAATGTCATTTTCATTAGATTGCAAATAAAGAGTTAATCACCAAGATTTCCTATTTATTCCCTCATTGTTTGATTTTTTTAAAGACAGAGAATACAGCCAATTGAATATGATAAGTTGATTAGTAACAGAATTTATACAATGTTCCCTTATGTAATGGTTAGAGGGATTGTTTCCCTTATCTATTTTTGTTCTCAGCTTCTCTTGTGTAAGAGTTGATGCGATATTTTCCAGAATTTAAATTGTTCTTAAGTTACCAGAAGTGAAGTTGTAAGTATTTGCCTGTAGGAGAATACCAAGTGAAATTGAAATTTGTATTGAAGAAAATCAACTTCACGTTAACTTATACAACTATTAAGATCCCCTATTCATAAGAAATAGAAACACAAACATTTGCAATAAACCCTAAAAATATTACAAGAAGCTATTCCTCACTCACAATCTTCATTCAACACCTGCCCAAATTAATGTCATAGATAAAGATTGTGGCTTGCTTGCTTGTTTGTAACCTTCACGCTAAGTTTCCAGGCAAACAGAAAGAATGGCACCAAGGAGAAGTTATGAGCTCTTGTAGATTTAAGGGCAGATGAAAACTACTTAAACGCATGGTTAGCAAACAAGCTAAAATATTTAATTCACCATAAGAAGAGTGTAACCCTTGCAGAGATCATAAAAGTCAAAGAAAGTTGAGAGATATAATCTTAGGTCCTGATCCGTCAGAGTCCCCACCAATTCTGGGAATCTTTAAGCTCAATAAGGAACCTACCTCACTCTGACATTCTGAGCATGCAGTGGTGGAACCGGTACTCTATGAAAATTAATGTTTAGGAATTCAAGGGAATGCTGAATCCCAAGAGTGAGCCCACGGTCATATTGGATCTCATATCTGCTGGTAAGGGCAAGTGCAACATAAATTCCTCCACCAACAGTTATGACATAAGAAATTCCTGAGGAGGTTAGAGCTTTTAAGCACCTATCTTAGTGGAATTAATTCGTCTCCAACTTTCCAAAGGGCCATACTCTTTCTCTTTTAAATTCAAGCCTAACGCTGAAGCTCTGTGGGGGTGCTCTGAGTACTTAATGAATTTTCGGTCCAAGGAAGCACATGATGCATATAATGTCACAAATTCTGCAATTCGCGACATCAGAGCTTGGTAGTATGCCAGGCCACATAGTATGAGGACTTCTGGCCCTTGCTGTTTCGCCTTCATAGGCTTACCAACACCCTACAATTCCACGTTCAACCCACCAACCCAGCAGACCAACAACTTCGCCTTAGCGCCGTTGGCCCCTTTTGGGAGTGCACTAGTTGCCCTCACCCCTTCTTGGGCGGCCCAGCCCCTTGCTCCTTTTCACTCATGAATAATCTCCAGACCTTATTGGATTTACTTTGGAAAGTCAGTCCCCCACCTTGTGCAGCTCAGCTCCCTACTACACTACCCTCATGGCTAAAGGCCATCAGCCCTTGGCTTTGGTGGCTGGTTGTCCAGGTTCTCATTGGAAGTTTATTGTACAGCTTATAAATGGGAGTTGGCAGCAATGACCAGTCAAAGTGTGTAGCCCCACACCTACCTTAGGTATCTCCAGTCGCATCTTGACCAATATAGCAGCTTCTCACTAACAACTAATAAAAGATGGATGTAATAGAGATCTTTATTAAGTTGGAACTACAACATTTTATACATAAGCAATATTCTGGCAATCTGCTGCCCGCTTATCAAAACCCATTGGCATCCATTGATTGCTCTCCAATCAAGCATTGGCCTTCTGCCAAAATTCATTCCCTCTAGTTTGGTCCTTCAAAGATACTAAATTTTAGTTCACCTCATCCTCAGCATCAATTGATGGTTCATCACATATAAATTACTATTAAAAATATCTCAAATTTCCTTGCCCTTTAGTAGCTAGTAATTCATAACCCTAGGTGGTGGAATCTACAAAACTCTATATCATATCAGAACCCTTGGCATTCCACTAGCAAAATGATTATCCTTGATAGAAGTCGCAGGCTAATACCAAATGGTATATGATTAGATAATCCTTGACATAAATTGCCAGTGATCCCAAACACCTTGACGTTGATTTTTGACTTGTTGTAACTAGTTGATAATAATATCCTCGTCTTTTAGTTGCTGGTGTTGAATCACTTATAATAATTAAGTAATATAATGTTAATACTTGGCATAATTTGATAGCGATCATAACACACTAATTTTAAATAAAGATTGACATCAATGCATCCAGCCTTGTTGAGATCAATGAAATAGTTTAAAACAACCCAATTGGGAGCACAAATTATCATATTATCATTAAACTGCTATCAAAACGTGATAATCAGACGATCCACTGGTGCTAGCGAATATGCCCCAAATCTTGATATCTATGTTATAATCCATCTGTTTAATTTTCTGACATACTAAAGAACATTATGGAAGGTGTTAATTTTGTCCCGCCCTAGTCCCAAGAGGTTTCTGCTATTCTGTTAATGCTTAAAGAAAGTGGGGAACACAGACAATGCATAGATTCCAGGAAGTTGATTTGATAACTGAACCTGACCTGTATCCTATTCTGCTGATCAAATTAATTTCTAAATGATTGCCAGAAGCTAAGTATTCTCAAAGATAGAACTAGTCACTTCCTTTAACCAGGTGCGGTTACTTCTGAACACCCAAAATACAGTCGTTTAAATACATTTATTATTTGTTTGAGTATAAAGTCATACTACCAGGTTGATAATGTTCCAGCAGTTTTCAGCACATAATTGACCATGTATTAAGGGACCTATCTGAGAAGTGTTGTGTAACATACATGGATGACATCCTCATGTTCTTCAAGTACAAGGAGGAGCATCAGGCGTACATCCTAAGGGTGTTTATTGTAATCAACAGGCAATCTCCATTTATAACTATCAAATTAAAAATTCTAAAAAGCTCACTATTGTTTCTTAGGAATATCATACTTAAGATGAAACTGCCATCTGACCAGTTGAGCTGAAAATGTGGAGATATAATTCACCCATAAAGTTATTATTGGAGTCAGGCGTTTTTTAGGTGTGGTGAAATTCCTATGCCAATCATCCAATAACCTCTCTATGATGGCACATAATAATCGGACTGCCCAGTTAAATTTATTCTAGTGGGGGGTTGGAAGATGAGAATTTGTTCCTGGCCATCAGGAGGCGCTTTCTCATTGCCACTTTCTTGGCATACCTAGCCATTTTAAAGCATTACATAGTGAAAACTGACTCCTTAAACTCTGTGAATAGTACAACTTTTCTGTAGTAGGGGTAAAATGTAGCTGACCAACAATGGTTTATTTTGGAAGGAAGATGCTCTTGGCAGAATTAACACTGTCTAAATTGCAACAAGGAGCTCATATCCACTGTATTTGGCCTAGATGAGTGGCAGCACCATCTCCTCTACAATTATCACCCTTTCATTAATAGGATTGGCTTCAAGGTGCTAGAAATTTAGAAGTTCCCATTGCAGATAGACCAACAGCAGGCTTTCTGTCACCTCAAGCTGGTTCATTACATTTTAGGATCAATTAAGACAGGGAAGAACAATTTGTTTCCCAATTTAGTAATCCAAGGCCCAAAGATGCTTTTTTACAAGGAGGTGCTTGACGCTTACAACTTGCTGCAATGCTCCCACCAAACCTGTTTGCAGCTATCAGAGAAAACTAATAAAAGTTCTTTTGGATAAGATACGCACAGCCCATACAATCTCTAAATATGGATAAGAATTGTCTAAAGATTATTGTAAGGAGAGGATAACGTCAAGTAAAAAACTACTGTAAGGAGAAAAATACTTGATTTTCACAAATTTCTTGTCATGGATACAATTTGAAAGCTTCAGAAGGAGGTGATTGTTTACTGTAATGACCATCCTATGTTGGTCCATCCAGGGTGGAGTAAATGATAAAGCTACAGTTGAGAATCTACTCGTGACTGGTAATGAATATTACTGTAAGAGGCCACATCATATGCTGCCTCACTTGTGCTCATTTAAAAATTCTAGATGCAAACTGGTAAGTAAACTAAAGCCTCTGCAAATTACTAAGCTTCCATGGTATCCTTGAGTGTGGACATCATCATTGGCCTCTCAAAATCAAATGATATGACACCATCATGGCCATGGCGTATAAACTTACCAAGTACATGGAGTTCTTCCCTTGCACTTCAATTAAAATGGTGAAAAAGATGTTGGTGATTTTCTATTAAGTTCTCTGAAATGAGTTCTCAGACGAAATCATCCTCAACAGAGGGCCTTAATCAATCTCCAGCTTCTAGGGACACTTCCATGAGAATCTCAAGCTTAGCCTTGTTATTTCTCAGTGTACCATCTTAGATTAGATGAGAAAACTAAAAGAGTAAATCAAAATTGGAAGAAGTCTCTCCAGTTTTACCTCACAGCCCAACAAAAATGCTGATCAGACTTGTTGAATAATCGCCAAATATGTACGCAATGTTATCACTCACTCATCTTTGTTGGTGTCAACATTTTACGCCAACCATAATTTTTCACCCATTAAAGATCAAAGGTCATCTTGAGGGCCCAAACCCACAGCCAACAATCTCGTAGACAAGATTAAAAGATTATATAAACACTGAGAGCCAACCTAGACAAGCGGGTGATTACCTAAAAATAGAATTGAATACCCACTGCTCAGAAGCCCCTGCTTACCAGACTAGTGACCTTTTACTGACTAGAATAAAGTACTCAACCCCTACCAATTCAGAAAAGTTTTGTTTGATTACCCTAGGCTTCTACAGAGTCCTACATCAGGTAAACGAGGTGGACTATGAGTACAGTTCTCATAAGGTTACTTCATAACCAAGCGTTACCCATATTGTAATTTTAACACGATTTAAGTGTTCCATACTGGAAACGATAGAACCTTTATAATCTAACAATTTTTTGGGAGGTAGAGTATGAAGTTAATTATTTTGTAAAAAAAACATGTTACAAGTCAAACACTGGTACTTGGTCAAATGGTCTAGGTAACTAGCTGAGGAATCATCCTAGTAGATAGCTGACAACTGCACAAACCGCCTACAGAGGGTAAGGATTTATAAGCATAAAGGGACTATTCTATGAGGGGGTAATGTGACATTTAAAGAGCTTCCAGAATACTACATTGACTTAATATTACACTTTAGGAATATAAATTCCTTACTTGAGGATCCTGAGGGCCTAAGAGATAGGAAACTGACAGATTTACATGTTTAAAGTTCAGTTTTAAAAGTTATGGAGTTTAAAAAATGGAAAACCAATGATCTTTACAATGGAGAAATTGAGTATACTATTTAAAAATTACACGTGAAAGAGTTTTTTTAAGCCTTAAGGTTTTACTTGGAGTTCCCCAACTATACCTCCTTATGCCCCATGTCGCTGATGCTCCTACCCCAATTCTGTCTGCCATGGTCTGCCAGCAAAAGCGGGCACTGGAAAAAAGTTTCCCCAAAGCCTCCTCGCCATCTGGTATTGCTTCCTAGGCTGATAACCTAGGGGCTATATTAGGAATTTTTTAATTTACTATAATCCCTTTGTTTGGCCCATTTGTGAATAAAGATGCGTGGCGATTCCCCCTTTTGGGTTGGGCACCACTAGTACTAAAAGAAAGGTTTTACTTGGCGTTTTAGGATAGCTTCAGATAAGGCTGGAGAAATCTAGATGCCTCAGAACTCACTGTATAGACCCCAAGACTTGCAAGGTACTTGGTGGTATATAAGCCGCCACCTCTTAAAAACTCCTGAGAAACGTTAAAAAAATTTAACTTTGCTTTAGGCAGTTGAAGCCGCTGCTGCTCCTGCCAACACCCTACTACGCCAGCAACTCCATGGGGCGATGGAACCCCTGGTTGAGGGTATTCCTATCCCCAATTTCCCCAATAATTTTGAGGAGGATGCAAAATATGAGATTGAGGAGCTCGCTTTTGTTGCAACCTGTGCTTGCATCGATGAGGCAAAAACTCTTTTTGACCCCAACTATTCCCAAACCTGACAGCGCTTCAAGTCTTTTACTTGTGTGCCAGCTTTCATCACTTCCTCTGAGAATCAACTTGCTCAATATGTTGAGGCGATGGATACCGCTGGCCTCATAAATGAAGAAAACCCACAGCTATACCTCCTCATGCCCCATATCACTGATGCCCCTACCCCTATGTTGCCCGCCATTGTCCGCCGCTAAAGCAGGCGCCAGACAAAAGTTTCCCCAAAGCTTCCTCGCCTTCTGATATGGCTTGCTAGTCTGATAATCAGGGTTCTATATTAGGAATATTTTTATTTTATGATAATCCCTTTGTTTGGACCATTTGCAAATAACGATGCGTGGCGGCTCCCCCTTTTGGGTTAGGCACCACTAGTGCTAAAAAATTTACCTTTGCTTTTAACTTAATTAAAATTAAAGAAACACTATAAACTCCAAGCTTTATAAAGAATATCAGGTTTTCAAATTCAACCAGATAAAGTGGATTACACCTCAGATCTGTAAAATACCATAATGGTCTTGTTTACCCTACCCATCAGACAGAACCAATTACTCTTTATCATTATTTCACTTATAATCCTCCAGGATCTAATTGCCAGATGTGCCACCAGCTAACCGACTATGGACCTCTTTTCTGGTGCATTGTCTTTTATGGATTATTCATGGATATTACTTTACTACCATTTTGTAGCCGTGTGAAGAACTTCTTTATCACAACATACCACCAAAATTAGAAACAGGTTTTAGGGGTTCTTTTGTTAGTTCTAGCTCTGCTAAATAGAACTTAAGTTGTCTCAAATTTAAGTTTCTTTTGTCTTTTTATCTAAAATCTTTCCAAATGGGAAAAAGATAGTAACCATTGTGATAATAGAATTCTCTTAAGTCATGGCATTAAGGAAGCCTTAATCATATAAAAAATTGCTACATTAATTCATCAAAAGCCCCTTTGCTCCATAAGTTAGGTACAATCTTTGGTCTCATACAATAAGTAAACTTTTCATTATTGAGTAAATTGAATAATCAATTGACTTGATACTCGGTTTTTGACTTGGGATGTAACTCAATCATAACTCCATTATTTGACATTTCTTTAAAACGGATTGAATTGACGTTGACACATGACAACCATTTGGACCTTCCCAACCTATCAATCTTTTTCACAATCCAATATACATAGTCAGTGATCTTTGTCACGAGAGCACTATTGCTTCATAAATCTATGAATTCGACTATAAAAACTATTTGTTCATTCTAAAAAAGTATCCCCTCAATTATCAAATCTTGTCATTTATTTAAATAAGACTTTAGCGTAGTCTATATATCTTAAAGAAATGAGACTATCTTAAAAATCGTTCTATATGGAAGAAGAAGTTGGATCAGCCAACTTAAAGCTGAGAAAAAATGAGAAAAAAAATCTGAGTCAACCTTGTGTTCTCAGTACATAAGGACTGTAGGATCAAAGAAAAATCACTTTTACCTGCACAATGGACCCAAGCCAAGAAAGTGGGTATGGAAAGGTCTGACCATCCGTCATACTTTATGTTACTAGTCCCACTTCTGATTGTTTGGCTAGAAGGAAGTCAGATTCCAATATTTACCTTGATTTGAGTGCTTCAAGAGTTATACATTTATAGCGGAGCAGCTGAGAGAGATTGAGATCATGTTACTTTGGGGATACCGACTCTTTGACCATGAACATTATGACCTGTGCCTGCTTTCTTTTAACATCAGCAGAATTAGGGATAGTTGATTCAACAATACAAAAATTTCCAGGCTCTGAGACATAGTCAAGTACTACAACAAGTTAATAGCCTATACCAGATGGGGCTGTACCTGGATGGAAACTTTAAACCCAATGTGCAAAATTCTCAACTGACCATTTTTGTCACCAAACTCTAATTGTGGAAGTGATTTTAACAGAAACCAGAAATGTAGACATGCTACAGGACCTGAACAGAAAGCTAGAGGCCAGCTTTCTAGGAGTGCATCAAGCTGTTAATGTCAACCATAACCTTAGTATCCAAAACTTACAGATTATTGATGAACTTATTAACCAATTTATCAAAATTTGTTGCTCATTGGATATCAAGCCATGGACAACTGTGCCTTCACCAATGAATGGTCCAAGGGATGACTCGCCTCCAAGAGGAGGTTAAATGTAACTTCGTTACTCCTGGAGACATAACTCATATGGATTAGGCAGTAAAAGCCTTTGACCAATATATCCAACATGAAATGGGTGGCTGCCCAGCACTTAGGAAGCCTCATTGAGATTACTAACAAACTCCTTTCTAATTTGCAACAGATTAAAAATCAACAAGCATCAATGCAAAAGGATATTTAAGGATTGAGAAGCTTAGTTTGGATGCTACAAAAATCAGTGGAGACCTCCTTCAGTCAAACAACGAACTATGGCTTTATATCCCTGAACTTTTAATCTCATAAAATACTCATAATTATTAATTGAAGGTACTGCAGAAAATTGAGCATGACATTCAAAGACATTTTACAGACTTATAACATTTCAATTTGCAATGTCTTAAAGACCAGGATAAATTGTACTACTTGATAATGGCAAATTGAAGTGAATACAGAATGGCAGATCTCAATGATCTCCTCAAATCTTGCTCTTACTTGTTCTTAGCAATTTGGGAGGAACCCGTTGAGAAAAAGGTTACCTAAGAACCAATGCATCAAATTACTCATGCTGTACCACCTTCATTGCTCGCATTGCCTCCTTTCATGGAAACCTTAGCTTCTGAACTGAGAAAATCTTGCTTTAGTAAGAATGGACCTCAGGTCTGTGCTGCAATACTGATATCTTGATCCAGAAGTTTCTATCCTGGATTTCATTTATTATTATTCTTAATCTTTTTAAGTTTAATAGTCATGAGAATGTGTTGAAGTTATTGAAAATGTTCAATATGATTATGCACAGAGCCAACAATCTTATAAAAAGACTACTATTATTACCTTTTTTAAAAGACCAGAGTCGAGATCTAATCACTTCATAGATACATGAGGAAAATTGATTTTTTTTCTGATGTGGAAAGCGCTGTTTTAAAAAAGCTCTGAAGCCCCAAATGCATGGCTACTCAGAAGGTGAATTTATGACTACTTGGTTAAAGAAGAACAAAACCAATATTGAATTCACCAACTGAATTTTCCACAGACTCAGGTGTTGTTGAGCGCCAAGGCAGTGGTGGGCTTTGACGTTAAGATTGTGCTCTGGAACGCCACCAAGAATTACCCAAAACTGCACCACTCTCTGCTTCCAGCACTCCTGAAAGAATTAGATATGCTTTTTATAATTGAAAATCTTAAGTTATGTAAAGCTACGTTTGGACCACCCAATCTCAAAACAACAACTTGTAGACCTCCTTACATGTTTGAAGGTAGAGGGATCATAAAGAGCTTCCCTAGTTGCTGAGAAGATCTTTGAACTCGCTGAAATCTATCCAAGATTACTTGTTCGATTATAAAATCATAAGCAAAAAGCAGCCATCTTCTAAAGCGTCCTCTTGGTGAATCTTGTGACATCTCAAGTGGATGACAGCCAGAGAAAAAGGAGCCTCAGCAGTAGATGGTAGGACGTTCTACTGCTGGTTATCTTTAAGTTTTGCCCCAAAAATTCAGAAATTGTGAATTATAAATATGAACCTGATCAGAGAATTCCTATAGTGCTGCCATCACCAGAAGTCAACAAGCGGCCATGTATGAAAGGGACAGTGTCATGAGAGAGTCTATAATGCTACTGTTTCAGGAGAGGTGGTGAGAAGGCGACACATTACAAAACCTGGTAGCAACCCGCTAATAATAGAGGAAAAAGGGCACTGTAGAGGATGATGGTACTAAAATCCCCAAGGCGAGGGTAGAACAAGATACATTATACAAGACCTCCTGGAGGATGGAAAAGTTTACAAAACATATATTCATAGTTAAAATAAAACAAACAAGGAATTTTGTAACTGGGTCAACCAACAAAGAAGGCTGGTTTAAAAATTATTATTGAACAATTGAGGAGAATCCTCATCCATTGGGCAAGGCTTGCACCCAATCTAATCAATAAAGCAACTTTCTATACCAATGTTGACTGTAGCTCAAGTAAGCTTGCACTTGAGTGATCAAAAGAAGTTAAAATATTCCCAGATTTAGCATTATTATAAATTAAACTGTTTCAGACATTTACCTTTGCAGCCAAAAAATGAGAATGCTGAAGGTCAAGTTCCACCAAAAAAGGGAAAGGTCAGCCATTTAAAATTTTCTGATGTCATTAAGAGTACATTTATTGACAATAAAAATAAGAAAGTTAAAGAAATCGGCCAAAAGTCCCTGGCCAATTCTTGGTGGAACCCCAATAATTGGGGAAACACCAGTTCAAAACCTGTACAGGCACTAGTAATTAAATTGGTGGTCAGATTTCTCTGACCTCACCATGTACCTCGGGGGATTCATTGGAAGGCACATCCATGACCCCAACAAAGTCCTCCACCACCCCTGCGCGGGGACCCCCCCTTTTATAGGCTTGGCGGAGGTCCCCCTAGGTGCAATAAATTTCTCAGGTGGTTATTGGCTTAAATCTATTAAAACATTACCTCATGGGTTTGTTTGGGCCAATCAGAATTCCTCTTCCTTCATTCCGCTGCCCCTGAAGCAAGTTCCCAAATTATGATATGTTATTCCTGCATATTTCCTAATTAAGACTCATATACATTATTCTGAAAATATTCCCAAACCCCCCTTGACCCTCAAAATTACTTAAAAATTAGATAGTCAGAGGTCAAGGGGCATCTTTTTCCCTGTTTTTGGCTCACCATAAAATCATAAAAAACCAATATTATTAGCGCTTTACATTTAACTTTATTTTTATTACAGTCCTATGTGGAAACCAGCCACGTAAAGCACCAGCGAGCACCAAGTCAGCTGGTTTCCCACAAATGGTTCTCAAAGCCCTGTTCTCCAACCAAATGTAAAGTTTAATCATAATTTTCAAATATAGCTGGTGCGTTTTAACATGGATGTAACAATCATTGGATTATCATGCGCACCCCCAGAACCAGCTCTTGCATCAATTCCTTTAACACAGCGTTGGTCCAGGGTGTGCTTCAGGTCAGGAAGGCATACCAACCTTGTCTTCTAGGACACATCAAGCTCAGCCTTATTTCTCCAATCTTACCCCTCAATGATATCATTTAACCATAACAAACAGAAAGTTGTCTACAAAAAATATGCTACTCAAATCATTAAGCATAATAAATAAAAAGATGATGATGAGCCACAATCTTTACCTCCCCTACAAGAAGTCAAATTTGCACTACCTATCAAGTCCCTGAAAAATCACTTCTTTATTTATGAGATCAAATCAAGACCATAATTAACCAAATTGATACTCCTTTTTTTCAAAATTAATAGGGGATTCACAATAATTTTTGATTGTACTTATATTGATATTCATATAAAAAAGCTAAGTTGTGAGCCTTTATTGACAATGGCGCACCTGTGGATATAATATCAAGTCAGTTTGCAAAACGTTTGAGACTAGCTCCCAATGTAGCTCATCATTAATGATATGGAACTGCTAGCCCTGATGGTACCACTAGTGAAGGAGTATATAATGCATTACCAATGAGGTTTACCTCCCTGGAGGTTAGTGACCCTGCTATTGTGCTTCCCACAATAGCTACCAAGTACTTGATGGTACTAGTATCCTCCGAATTTATGGCGTTAGATATAAGTTATGAAAAATCTCTCTTTTTCTTTAATCATTTATTCAACCAAATCCAAGTTTTAAGTTTTTTAACTTAACTCACTTTTTCGTATGCCACTCCAAGCTCATGTTGACTAGATTGATGATTCTGCCCCCACATGGGATAGCAGTGTGCTGCCTCCTGGCATTTATTTGCCCACTACAAAAACGTTCCTGGGCTGGCCCATCTAGCCCCAAACACTTCTGGTCAGTATGTCCCACCTTAGGACCTAGCTCACCATCTCGCATGCTCCCAGGCGGTGCCTCAAAGCCCCCTGATGCTTCCTCAGAGCAACCTGCATTTTGGCCTTTGGGTTAAGTATAGTACCTAATCCCCTACATGAGTGCAGCCATCGTTGAGATGGCTACAGCAGTTTATAAACCCACACAGATCCACAGATTTCCACCCCTTCAATTGGTACTTTGAACTCAGCTTCTCTTATGAAGCCTATGACATGTTTCCAGCACAGTTGCCTTTTTTATATAGATATACCAATCTCAACTATCCAAAATCACTTTACAGATGAGGCCACATTGGTGGTCCCATTTGCCAGATTGCCCTCACTCCTTTTTAAATGCCTCTGCCATAAACTCATGAAATGTTTCACTGCATACATTGCTGACACTGTGGTGCAGTTTGTGGTTTCCAATGGCGCCAATCATCTCTACAGGCCTTGTGCGTTTTAAAAATCCACCCGTTCTGACAGGAATCCACCTCACAATACCCCCCACGCTGTGATAAGATCCGCCCCAGATCATCCCTCTGGGAATGTATCAAAAAGGCCTCCAATGTGTCCCTTTTGATACAAAATTGACCATTTAAAGTGCAAGTGCCCAGAAGTTTCCAAGGAAGCTTAATCCGCCACTCCTTTCTTTGGAATCACTCCCATCACTGTCCAGATAACTTTTTTTATTAGGATCAATTCTCCTCACCCTCATCCATTGAGAGCGCTGCTCTTACTGCTCCACCCAACCAAGGTTCAACTGCCAGAAATATTCCTGAGAAAAAGTCAGTTCATGTAACATCAGATTTTCTGTGGTCCACTGTGAGCAGCCATAATCATCTGCCAACCTACCAACTCCTATCACTGGCCCAGCGCTGGATGTGTCAAACCCTTTTGAGACTCTCAAATAGATTGATGATAAAAACTGAGCCTATTGAATTAAACCAAACTTTGACTGGTCAAATTTTTTCACCCCCCCAATCTGACTCCCTGCTGCCAATTTTATCATCAGAACAATTTTCATTTATAAAAACATACTATAAAAGGCTGTCAAAGCAGAATCTGCCCCCACCAACTTTCTCCTCTTCAGAGCCCTCTATATGGCAATAAAGCCATTTTATGAGGGTATTCCCATCCTGAAATTCCCAGAAATTTTCCAGATAAAGAGATGTACATTATTGAAGGATTCACATTTTCAGCTGGCTACATGTGTGCTGACGTGGCAAGATCCTCATTTTATGACTCTGACTATCCAAAACCTGACAACTCATCAAATGATTTACTAGTGTGCCTGAACTCATCACCTTTACTGAACACCAAATCACCCAATACGTTGAGGCAATGCACACCACTGGCCTCATTTATGAAGAGAACCTCATCACCTTCTCCTTCTACCACACGCCGCTGATGCTCCAACCCCCATTTTTTATCCGCCTTTGCCTGCCACCTGAAGAAACTGGCACTGGACGAGATTCCTCATGGCCCCTCTTCACCTTCTATTATGGATGCTTAAGCCAACGCCACAGCACCATATTATGATTTTTATTTTATATGGTAATCATTTTGTTTGGCACAATGCAAATAAATATGCGTGGAGGACTCCCTGTTAAAGTTTTGGCCTACTTCAGATGTCTGGTTCTTAATCTGGGGTTAAATTTGGTGTTATAAACGCCTATTGTATGAGACATTAGATCAGATGGTGACAATTCTTAAGATATAATTACCATAAAGATAAGACTATAGGTTGTATTATGTTGCTGATTTATTTTTACAACGGCTTCCTGCCCTGATCTTCTTGATCACAAGTAGAACCTGACTCTTTACAACGGGCGATTATTAAATGAAAAAAGCATATGTATTTCAAACTACCAAAATATTGTTTTTTATTGTAAAACAGAGCAACTAATTAGGACTTTTATGTTCCCCACACATTTATCCATGACATCTCATATTGCATCACCATTTACCAGCAATAACGATGAGGGTCTACAGTACAGTAGGCGTTCCACTGTAAATCAGATCATCCTTGTGGACAGTGTCTTACCAACATAATTATTTCAAAATAGCATCTCCTCTAATGCACATGAAAATGGCCAAACCATCACTTCTCTTGATCAATGGCAGCACATACTAAGGCAATTCATACTAATTATCAATCACTTCAATTGTAGCTTGATTGCCCTTATAAGCTAACTTTGATATAACCAGTAAAGCCCCAATCCCGGATCATTAAGTCAAATACAATTAAATGGAACTGATATGCTGTGAATCTTAAGTCTCATTTTTACTTACAATACTTTCAGTCCTAAATTGCAATTATTCTTGATATAGAATATAATAAGTTATATGTAAGCTAATATTAATATTTCTTATATCTTATCTACTTGACGATTCAGGTCCAGTTAACCATTCAACACTTCCCCTCCTTAAATGGATATAAGTGGAGGGTTTTTGTTACTTCTTTAACATAACGTCCAATTTATGCAATTCTCAAAGTGCAATATCTATCTTAGTAGCCTTTCTGCCCAGGATAGATGTGTCTTTCAAAGGCTCAGTTCCTCCATGTGGTGATCTAATGTTAATTCAAAAGTCCTATCTTCACTTTCTCAGGGACAGTTTACCTATCTATGCCTTGACATTTATTAAAGGTTCGTCTTCAAAGCCAGCTGAAACTCCAAGGGAACCCAGTAACCCATGTCAGTCCCATTTATTTTGAGTCCTATCCAGTAAATTTCCCAATGAATTGAACATGACATCCTTTTAATGCCTCCTTAAATCTTTGTGGCTCCATGGCCTCTAAAAAATTCAAATTTTAGCATTGCATCAAAGTTCATCATATAGTGATCTTTTCCATGACTTCCTTTTTTTTCTATGCTTCAAGTCTTCCCTTCATATAGCCTTGTTTCTTCTTGTGTGTTCTGTGTAGCCACTTTAAATCTTGCTATTGACTTGAGGTCTGAACTCTTAAATTCTTATTTAGCTTCTGCACTCGCATCTGAGCCTGATATCAATCCAGTCAATCAGTTTGAACCAACAAGGCTCTATCTTTTGATTACTCAGTAGCAAGGCTCTGGTGTGCTCTTATGATAGTTCATACCAACTTGCATGTTCTGTTGGGCCTCAGAATCATGCTTCAAAATATCATCATATACTTTTGATACTTCGCATCCTTTGCAAAAGTTTGTCAAAGGAGCTTCCAAAAAGGTATATTCTACAAATGGCTCTACTTGGCGCATGCGTTTTCTTACTTCCAGCAACCTTTTTCATGGACACCGTGCCCAACATGCACAGAGGTTAGACAATCCCATTTGTAAATTTTCAAGAAAAAGTATTTCATCACACAATAAACCTTGTTAAAAGCCTTCTTGCTGATTGTATTTTTCTTTCCACGGCTTTCTCCCCATGTGTAACCTCTCTCACCTGTTACAAAGTCCATTTCAATGGCCTCTTCCCCTGATTTTGGTAGCTCTTCCTTAGTCAGCTTGCCCAAAGCGCCTGGAGCCAAGTCCTATTAGGTTTAGCACATCTTTGGCAGGTTCTTGAAAGTCATGACTTTTATAAATTTTGCATTTACTTCTCCAATCACTCTTTCTTGGGATAAACCCATGCAAGCCCACTCTCCTCCCCCTCATTAAGAAGGGGCATCCAGCTCCAAAGACAACAAATCTTCCAAAATTAGATCAAAAGTTGTTTATTAATTTATTGTTACTGTTTTTTTCTAGTTTTATGTTCTTTATCTCTTTTTTTCCGTTATAATTATATTTTTTGTTCTTTTTTATACTTTCTCTTTTCATTCCATATAATATGGATGAAGAAATTTAGTGTAAAATTTAAACACAACCTAACCGCCTTGATCCTTGATAGTGTATACATCTTCAAAAGAGTTCTCTGATACAAAAAGAGAACGATTTAAAAGCAAGGCCAACTCATGCACTTGGCTCTCTGTGTGGGTGTCACAGTATACATCAAGTCTCCTTCATGGAACTTAGACATGACAACTCAATTAGAGTCAGTGTAATTCTTCTGAATTTTTTTCAGCTAATCACGTTCTGATAAGCCCCAGATTGCAGCTGGTTAATTTTCTTGCCAGTTGTTTGACATAACATGTAGGGCTGACTGCCTCAGATATGTTGAGTAATGAATAAGCAACAGAGGTAGAGCTGGCTTTCTACCATACAAAGTCAAAATGGAGAATGTCTTTTGCTGCTATGGTGTCCGATATTGTATGTAAACACTGTAGCACTAGTGAAGGTAGACCATTGTGATGGCGCCACAGCCGCGTTTTTTGTGCAATATGCATACTATGGTGCCATTTACTCGTTATACAATACCATTAGTATCATGGTGGTACGGCGTTGACAACTCTTCTTTGATAGATATCAGTTCATTCAGACGTTGCACCATCTATGTAATAAAATTCGTTCCGTTGCCCATCAGGATCTTTTGAGGACATCTGTGCTTGTAGAAGATGTAGTCCATGATAAACCTAGCAGTTGTCAAGGCCCCAACGTCTCATATTGCTTTTGCTTCCACCCATTTCATCAGATGGTCAATAGCAACAATGTCATATTGTTGCCCAAACTAATGGTTAAGGGGCCAAAAGCTTCAATTGATACCATATGCCAGGCCAAGTCAGTTTTGATTAATGTGACATTTCTAATCTGACTTCATAGGCTTTGCAATTTGGAAGGAATGGCATTTTTCATTCACAACTGAATATAAATTTCATGGAATCCCAGTAGTAATTATATCATATTATTCCAGCGTCTTAGTCTATCCTATATTTTTAACAGCCTTGTGGGCCTGGGTAATACTTGCCATCCGTTCAGAAGGCTTAAGAAAATCTAAGCTGTCCATTGGGCTTAAGTTTATATAAGTCTTCATCCCAATATTCAGTGTCCTTTAAACTCTCTCAAAAGCCTTCTTTATTTCAAGCGGCTCATCCTCAATTTGTGATTACCATTTTTTTTATAAAGCTTATCAGTCAAGTTGCTCTGAACGACCAAAATCAGAAGTCATGATAGTTCTTCAGCGTTCTGGTGGGAAGCCCTGGCTCTATAGATAATTTCATAATTTTTAGGCCTGTAATTTCAGAGCCCAGCAGGCTAAACGACCCTCAGGTTCCTTCATGTTGTGGAGCCAACGCTAAGAGTTGTGGTCTGTTACTACTTAAAACTGGGTGCCATGAATGTACACCCAAAAATCTTTTTACAAGTGTAGATTACAGCCAAACTTTCACATTTGGTCACAGTATATTTACGCTCATTCTTATTCAGCGTTCTGCTGAAATAAGAGAATGGATGCTCCTCCCCATCATCCCTGATCTGAGATAACACGCCCCCAATCGCAGACAATGAGGCATCAGTATGTAAAATAGATTGCTTGATAAATCAGGATATTGGATGACAGGTGCCACGCTTAGCGTGGTCTTCGATGCCTCAAAGGCCTGCTGACATGTGAATGCCCAACAAAAACAAAATCCTCCTTGCAGCAAGTGGAATAACAAATCAGAATTGCCATAAATCCTTGAATAAAACTCTGATAATATCCAACCATGTTTAGGAACACTTGGACATCTCTCATACTCAACGGAGCTTGCATGTTGATCATCACGTCCACTTTTTGAGGTTGAGGCTGCGAGCCTTCAGGATCAATGACAAATCTGAGATACTCTAACTGCTTTGAAGAATTGGCATTTTTGGGTTTTATCTTCAGGTTGGCCTTCAACAATCATTTAAAGTTTTTAAGGTGCTCCAAATATTCAGATAAATGTCTTTGGGAATATATTAATATAATCCAGGTACATTAGTAGAAAGGATAACTTAAAATTGGTAAAATGGTATCCATTGCATGATGAAAAGTCACCTTTGCATTACAAAGCCCTTAAGTTTTGTGTCTTGGTTGCGATAGACCTTACACTGAGATAATCGTGCACTTTCCTGCTCCTCTCTATGGAAATCAATTTGCAAGTATCTGGATATAAGATCCATCGTGATAAAGCACTTTACACCCCCCAGATGGACTAACGCATATTCAATTCTAGCAACAAGTACAAATACTCTTTTAATGGGATTGAGGCGATGAGAATCAATTACAACGCGGTTGCTGCCACTTTTCTGCTTCACAATTAACACTGGTTAAACCATGGGATTTTTAGAAAAACAATCATTCTGCTCTTCATTAACTTGTTCAAATCTTCCCTACCTACTCCATCCTAGCTTGGGAACGCCTGATTGGCTCATCCTAATGTTCGTGTGATCCCTGGTGTCCACAAAAGCTTTACTCCTTTTGCACAACCTAAATCCTGGTCATCTTTTGCGAAATTGGATTATCTTTTTATATAAATTCCAGGTCTTAATCCTTTCGTTTCTTCAATAATCCAGTAAGCGATTATCAAAGAAACAGCATGCGCCCCTATACCCTCAGTTGGTAATCCAAACTTGGAAAAAATGCTGAATTTGACAGTCAATTTTTAATTAGTTCTTTGGAACCAGATGTACAAAGGCGACCACTTGATATTATTTGAAGTTGATATCTCATTTGGTTAAATTTGCCAATAAGACATCAATTTTCGATACCATAGCATAAGTAATCCAGAAGGAACACTGGGTTCCACCAAAGAATGATTCCAAGGTGATACAACCTCCCCATATAATTCTTCTAAAATTTCCAGTGTAGTCCCAGTACTCATACCCAGTTGGAGGCATGGAGCTATCATTGCATCCTTATTCACTCTTAGCAGCATACTTGGATTTTCATTTATGGCATTCAGAGATTATAAGCTTCAATTTTCCTTCTGAGTATATCTGATTTGTTTTATCCCATTTACATAAGATATATAAATAAAAATTTTGGAAACAGCTGGTGGGCTTAGTACTAGCATGACATTAATGTATTGGGAGTGTTTGTCCCAGTATTGTCAAGGTGCTTTCTTTAGAATTTCACAAAGTACATAGGTCCTTAGAAAATGGTATAAATTAAAATGTCATAGTTAGCATTTGGGAGCACTATCATGGGTGCTGCTACTAACAGTGCACCAAATCACAGTGACAAGGCGCTGTATGTTCTTTGCTCTTTGTGCTATTGAGGCCCGCTGTCCCAAATATTTTTTTATTATGAGGCACGCCAACCAGGGGATGGACATTACTGAAGCTCAGAAAGCAAAATAAAACCAAATGAACTAATCACTCAGACCAAAAGCAAATGACTGTTCAAAGAACAGCCAAAACATAATGATCAAGACACCAACCTACCAGGTGGGACAGTGCTGAGGCGCTCAACCTACCATGGCAGAAGGGGAGGGGAATTGGGGGGCTCATACTCAGTCCCATGCTACTCATTGGCGAGAGCATGGGCCAATGCGGAGAGAAAAGGGGTGGGGTGATCAGCAACATGGGGAGCGAGGTCAGTAACAATCAGTTGTTTGAGGAAATTGTTGCAAGACAGTAAGTTGCCAATGTATTTGGATATGGTGGCCTCCGCCTTAATGCAGAGGGCAGGGAGCTGGGACAGTGAAGCCACAGAGGCACGGGTGACTCTAGGGTTGGCCTGCAAGGCGGAATCCACTCTATGGATGACTTTCTTAGTGCGCCTGTGGGCAAAGCCAATGGTCTGTGTGTGATATGGATGTGGATGGCCTGAGGATGGGGGCGGGAGTTCCGTGGCTAGCGCCACTACTGATGACTCAGCCAGTTCACGGATAGTGGTTACTTCAGGGTGGGTGGCTGCCATGACAATGAGCTGGTGGTCCGAGCGGAACTCCACAGCGTCTGGTTGGGGGGTGTAATACCATTGAGCGACCAGTTTGGGATTCTGTACATGGAAAAATTTGTAGTATGTGGGCTGTGAGGCAAAAAAAAATTACCCATCTCATCATTTTCAGCCAACGAGGACCATGGGTTCAAGTCAAACTCAAAATTGGGGCCTGTAAATTGAAGTGGTGTGGCTGGCGATTGCAGAATAACATGGGAACCCACATTAGTCCAAGCTAATTCCTGATTGGATGAGATTCAAGTGGTACTGGGCGACGCGCAAGTGGCACTGACCTGAGGAAGGGGCTGGTTGGCTGCAGCAGGCACCAAGGTGGCAGCAGGCTTTGGGGGAGGGGGGGTAGGATTGTACCATATGCCAGAAAAGTAGTGGGGTGTGGGGCTAAGTGGGGGCCATTCACCAACCGTGCTGGGTCAGAGGAAGCCGCGAGGGAGGGGCATTTACACTTTGAGTGATCTAACTTAAAGCATGAAGGAAAGATTGTCCTCTCACCCTCTACATGGGCCCAGAATGGGTGGTTGGGGGCAGAGGGTATGATGGCGCAGGGTGGAAGTGACAAAGCTATTTTTAAATTTATTGGGCTGATCGTGGCAAATTCCTGAGGCCCAGCTAGGCGATTGGCCCCATTGGGGACCATAAACTGAAGGATGGGGTCAGAGCCATACATGGTCAACCCTTCCATTAACTCCCGATGGAGTACTTTGGGGGAGATGAGTGGGCAACCCCACGAATTGGACTACTATGGTCATGTCAGTGGGGAGATGGGTGCATGTTGTTGGTATGGGAGTGCCCTTGAAAACCAGGGGCACAGTAGCCACAGTGGCAGCATCAGCTTCGCAGGTAAAGCCAAGGTCAAAATACCCCTTAAAGGGGTGGAAGTCAATGAAACTGGGCTGTAGCATCACTGGCTGGGTAGGTCAATATCTGCTTGGTCCTCATATGGGAACAATTTCTCATACTTGACCCAAAGGCCAAAATGGAGCTGGGAGCGGGGGAGAACAAGTGGGCTGCGAGGAACCGCCTGGGTACATGCCAGGTGGATGGCGAGATCCTTGGGCAGATTAAACTGACCCAAGGACTTACTGGGACTGGACAAACCAGTTCAAGCGCGTTTTCCCACTAGAGGGAAATGCTAGGTGGGGTTTCACCACTGCCCCACACTGGAGCAGTCGGTGGCAAATCTGATTTCATTGGGGATTGTTTGCAGCTGTTATCATTTGATCAATACCTTTTAACTTACTTTTTAAATAAAATCGCTTGAAAGTGACTTTGAGTGGAAAGAAAAGTCCACTGCTGTCCATATTCTTAATGATGTTCAATGTCAGGAGCAATTTTCAACTTTATTGGAATTTTGTGAGAAATTATGATAGACAGGTGCTACAAAGGCTACGAAATTATCACTTTTGTGGCTCTAGCAAAGATCAACTTAAGTATATCAAATTTATCATTTCTGTCATGATGGTTAATGCCAACTGAATATAAAGAATCCTGTATGAAAATAGACAAAAATTAAGACCATCTAGTACTAAAAAAATAGACATAAATTAAACTACGTGAGATGAGAATTAAGTTTTTTTATTAATTAAAAACCAGAGATATTTATAGGGAAAATTAAGTGATTCTTTGTGAGGTTTTCCTTGATTCACCCGAGGTAAGATCTTTCCTACCAGAGGACCAATATTGTTGATTATCATTATTATTATAAAATTCATACTGATCATATCTAATGGAGCTCTTATTGGATGCGATTGACCTTCTTAATAAGACCTAGCCCCTTTGAAATGATTAGTCATTTCAAATTGCTTGGCCATCTCAAATTACTGAGTATCTTAGGGTTGATTAGATTCACCCATTGTAGGAGGTCAATAACTCTGAAGAGTCTTTCTTCAGTCAAATTGAGAGTCAGAAATATTAGTTTTTAAATTACTCCATCTTATTAGACTGAGATATTAAATCTCAATATAGAATACTTTTGGTCATCTTAGTTGTATCTCCAACAATGCCCCCCTCAAGATCTTGCCTAGGGGGCACATACTTGCGAAGAAACCTACTATGCACTCTATTGATAACAGTACCAGTTTCAATAGCAGAAATGAAGTATTCCATACCCCACGGTAAAAAATTTGATAAGGGCCAGCTATAAGGTATCCAACTTTTGAATCCTTTCTCCCAGCCTATGGTGGTAAAAAAAGAGCAAGATCTCCAACTTGATATTATGGCAACGTAGGTCTATTAGCGTTAGTTCTAGTACCTTCCTTCAAGGTTTTAGCAGCAAGGGAACTTGAAGCTAGTGCTTGTAATCAGATGATCTCATCAGCTAATCTCATCATAGCTAAATCAGTAGTTTGTGGGGTAGCCTCTGCAAGTATAGGTTGTACACTCGAGGGGAGGATAGGTTCACGACCATATAAAGCTTTAAAAGGAGACATTCCAATAATAGAATGATAGCTAACTCTAAAAAGCTAACTTTGTACTAGGTAAGTAAAGGCTCCAACCACTAGGATCATTGGAGGCCATTTTTCAAAGAATGGCTAAAAGGGTACTATTAGCCCTTTCAACCACACCATTAGTTGAAGGATTATAAGGAATCATAAAAGAACCGATAGGTCCCCATTAGATTGGTAAGCTCAGCCACCACCTGATAAATGGAATTGGTCCCATTATCTGATAACAGGACTTTTGGGCTTCCATGCCTGGTGAAAGCTTGCTTGAAAAGAAAGGACGCTGTCACCTTGGCAGTAACCGTGGAAAATGAAATAGCTTTATTCCATTTAGTAAAATGGTCAATAGCTGATAAAATACATCGATGTCCATAGGTGGCCATAGGGAAAGGACTCACTACATCAATACTCATAGTAGAAAATGGTTTGGAAGGTCCCACAATTTGGTGTTGAAATGTTGGATTTCCACCACGTTGTTGTTGAAACTTAAGACAAGATTCCAGCACATCATGTACAGATTCTCGCATGTTATCCCAGTAAAAATGATTCTTTTAACCACTGTAATGTCTTAGAAACAGCTTCATGACCTACAGCTTGATGGGCCTCTATAATGGTATTAGTCCTTGCAGAGGGCCGAATAAAGGGCAACCACTTAGATCCTGAATTTTTATATAATGAACCTTCTTTAACCTGAGTGTCTTCAGTTAAGGATTGTAGTTTTGAGATAACATCCTTAAATTCACGGAACCAGAGTTCAGGTCTACCAACCAGGTCATAAATACAATCTTCCTCTGCAGAAAATAATGTTAAGATAGGCAATCAAGAAAGGCCATCAGCGTTTTGATGTATAGCTCCAGCATGATGTTGAATAGTGAAGTCATAATTTTGGAGCTTTAACGCCCATCTAGCTAAGTGTCCATCAGGATCCTTCATTTGTTATAACCACTTTAGGGAAGCATGATCTGTTACAATAGTGAAATGTTTGCCATATAGATAAGGGCGAAAATGCTTGATGGCAGACAACACAGCGAGGCTTTCTCTTTTGGTAACGCTATAGTTTCATTCAGCCTTAAAAAAGGGTTTTATATAGTAAGCAATGGGGTGATCAACCAGATTGGTATCTTGTTGAGCCAGGATGGCCCCAATAGCAATATCATTGGAATCAGTAAAAAGTATAAAAGGCTTGGGAAAGTCAGGATGGGCTAAGATGGGGACATACATTAAGGCTTGGCGCAACAGATCAAAGGATTCTTGCTGTAATTCTTCCTATAAAAAAGGAACTTCTTTATGCAAGAGGTAAACTAAAGGTTCTGCAATTTCTGCAAAATGGGGGATAAATTTTCAATAATAACCAACCTTCCTAAAAACACTTGGATATCACACAAGCTTTGGAACAGGCATGTCCAAAATAGTTTGTATCTTATTAGATAAGGATAAAATACCTTCGTGATTAACTGTATGTCCCAAAAATTCCATCTCAGTTTTAAAATAAGCACACTTAAATGGTTTAAGCTTAAGAGAAGCACAACACAGTCGGCCAAAAACTTCCTTCAGATGAGCCAAATGCTCATTGAAAGTGCGTGAAAAAATAATAACATCATCTAGATAAACTAAAACACAAGAAAATTTCAAATCCCCAATCAAGCCATCCATGGCTCATTGAAAAGTTGCAGGGGCATTGCAAAGCCCCTGTGGCATACGATTTGCTCAAATAGCCCCTCACTAGAAATTAGAGAACATTTTTGACGATCTTTTGGGGCAAGATCGATTTGCTAATAACCACTCGCAATGTCCATAGCAGAGAAGTATTGTGATCCAGACAATAATCTCAAGGAATCATTAATGCGAGGTAAAGGATAAGAATCCTTCTGAGTAACAGCATTGAGTTGATGATAGTCCATAACCACTCGTTGACTCTCATCTTTTTTCCAGATGAGTAGTAGATGGGAAGCCCAGGGACTCTTAGAAGGCGTTAGTAACTCAGACTCAAGTAGTTGTTTCAGTTTCACTGAGACTTGAGCCTCCTCAACTTTGGATTTTCGATAAGGTCAAGCTCAAATAGGGGGAGTATCCCCAATCTTCACCTGATGTTGCACCTCTTTCATTAGGCCAAAACCCCTGGACCTTGGGCAAAGACATTCGCATATTCTTCAATCAGGGCCTCAGCTTCAAGCTGTTGTTCTGAAGTAAATGAATCTCTAACTCAACATAAATTCGAGCAACAATAGGGGGATCTTCCAGCCCAAATTTGCATAAATCTCCACATCCCAAAATGGATACTATGTCATTCACAGGAGTAGGCCGCTCATAGGCAATGAGATTATTGAGATTCAATTGCATAGGTCAGGAAAGTGAGATTGGCTAATAAAATTGAAACAGTCCCATCATAGGTAGGATCAAGGATACCCAGGCAAGGTAAGGCCTCCAAATGAGAGGGATTTAGGTGACCGCAGATCTCTAACACATGATCAGGATGTACAAATACACGTACACCCATATCAACAATAATTTGAGCTTTGGGAGGAATAGTAATTGGAGAGTTGGAATATAACTGCATGCCTTCAGAGGCACAAGCATACAGATGTGGAAGTATATCCCATGGACCCAGGATTTGATATTTGAGATGTGAGACAGAAGTGGGATATTCCAATAAGCAAACACGTCATTTGAGTTTGCCTTTTTTTAGTGGGGACATCATCTAATATCATAGGTACCTGGTGTCCAATTAAAGAAAGATACTTATCTTTAAGACTAATTATCGCATCAAAATTGGTAAGAAACTTAGTTCCAAGGAGCAGATCATAGCAGTTGTTATCCAATACCACTGCAGGGGCTGACATAACCAACTTTCCAAAATGCATCAGAAGAGAGGAATAGGCTCCTATAGATTTAGTGTAAGAAGGTCCATCAGTTCCATTATCTTGAGAATGGTTCAGGTCTGGAGACAAATTTGATTTTCTTCATAAAAGTTTTGACGAGATCACATTGATGGGTGAACCCATATCAATGATAGCCAAAACATTCACCTTATGCATGATGACTTCCACTCAGGTTACATCAGTGCCAAAGTTAGGGATTGATAATACTGAGGGATTATTTGTTTGAATGGAATTACAAGCAAAAAGAGGAAGCTTAAGCAGAAGTAGAGTTTTTGTTGGATAATTCATCAGGGATATCAAGCTCATTGGGAGCTGATACTATATAACAATCCAAAGAAGAATCAAAAGATTTTGACTGAGGCACCTGAGGTAGGTCAGTACAGGGAGCCTCGTGCCCTATGCTGACTCCTCTTTTTTCGACTCCTCTGCCTGTTTTTTCCAACATTGAGACACCACAAGACCCATAAGACCACAATAAGTACTCAGCTCCTTCTTCACTTTGGATTTAGGCTTAGGTGGCATCTCATGGATGTGAGAACGTGGGTTACTAGAGGAGGTCAGATGTATAACACCATTAGGGATTTCCATAAGTGCTTCCTTGATGTCAATAATGCAAGCTGAAATTTCTTTAAAAGATTTCAAGTGTCATAGTAATTGAGTGCGAGAACTGAACGCACTCATTACAGCTGATATAACGTCATCAACAGTAATCCGGTTGCATATAGCTAGTGTCTGAGCCTCATGGTAGAATCATTTTGCAAATTCCTGGATAGACTCTCCTCGTTTAATTTGAATCTTCATAAAAGCTCGCTTTTGGATGTAAAGGATTTGATCACTATCAAATTCCTTTATGAGAGCATTTTTCACTTGAGCCCATGTAGTGCAAACCTTAAGATGAGGAACCATGATATCTTGAAAATCCGGCTTAGGCAAAAAGTGATATGGCTAACCTTCTGTTAATCAGTAGCTCCATCCATTGTGCGTTCATAAACAAAAAAGAATGGATGCTACCTTCACCCAGTTTAAATTTATCCTTGAAGGTAGGTTTGAAAAGGGTGGATTCAGTGTTTAAAGCATGTACGCCTGGTACAACAATTGGTCCAACCTCGGAGGGTTCAGATTCTGTGAAATGGGAATGAGGGGGAACTCGGTCAACTTGTTGTCTCAAGAGATCTAAATTATATTGTAAATTTTGAACCCATTGGTTAAGATGATCATTTGTAGGAGCTCGGGTTAAGTTGTAAATCGCAGCAACCATCTCCATTTTCTTAGTCTCAAGTATTTCACATTTAGCAGCCAACTGTTCAATGTATGCTGTCAATGAAGCAAACCAGGTTTCTTGCATAGTTTGATTTGCATCGCATAGATGATGTGCATTCTCAACGCCAACCAGTAGATTGATTAAAGAATAGTCATGATTGGTCGGAAAACCTTCTAAGGATAAGAAACACCCTTGAGCTATGGCTCAGATTTGGGTTTCTAATGTTTATACTCGAGATACTAAGAGCATTGAAGGTTCAGAATAAGACGTTTGAAGCGAGGAGCCAGGGGGACCAGGAGGCCCCAGGGGTCCTTGCGGCCCATCTCTTCCTGAAGGCTCCAGAGGGACTTGTTGACCCATTGGACCAGGGGGACCACGTTCACAAGTGGTCCCAGAGTTACAGATGGGGAGCCAGGTGGTCCCGGTGGCCCAGGAGGACCAGCCGGCCTGGGTTCACTTTCTCTAATATTACCCACCACTTGGACAAGATGTTGGGTTAACCCATTAAGCTCCCCCAAACTCTTTTCATGGTTAGCCCACAACTGATCCAATTGTCTCTTAATTTCCTCTTCCAGAGAGAATTCGATGGTGAATAGGGTTAGTGGCATTGTTAACTTGATGAGATACTTCTTGGCCAATCTATCCCACAACCCCAGTATCAATTTTCACCAACTAATTATTAATATCTATGATTTCTCTTCGATTATTAAGAGTAGCCTCTCAATTATACCTTCCAAAGTTGGAGGCCGTTTCATAAAATGAAGATAATTGATAGTGAAATTGTTGGGCTAGAGTCAACTGGCACTGGATTTCTAGATGACGCAACCCCAAAATCTGGAGCACATGATGGATAGCAGGATGTACGTAATGCTGGAGGTACTGCTCAGTTCTAGCCAAACCAACCTCAGTAGGCTGTAACACCGCTCAGTTATATAGAATCATTACGTTGTCAGCAGCTTTAGATGCTTGGTCACGATTATGGCGAGCACCAGGCAGAATAGCCCCTCTGATCAAGCTTTTAACGCTTTCTTCAACATTAGCAGCTTAAATCTGATAATTAGATTTGTCAGGGCACTCAATGGCTAAGTCCATTGAAGCTTGAAATTGTAGATTATTAATATTGGCAGAAGGCAAATCTTGCCAGTTAGAGTGTACCCACCGGGTGATACTCAAAGATTCCTCCAAAGAGGGGCTCTCTTCTTTAGACATATTCGCTATTGTGAAAGTATGTTTTCATTATGTAGCCTCAGAAGAAAACCTGGCAGGGAGCACCAGTATTGGAATTTTGTGAGCAATCACGATAAACAGGTGCTACAAAGGCTATAAAATTATTAGTTTTGTGGCTCTAGAAGAGAATGATTTAAGTGCAACAAAGTTTTTAGTTCCGCCACAATAGTTAATGCCAATTGAATATACAGAATCCTGTATGAAAATAGACCAAAATTAAGACCATCTAGTACTAAAAAAAATAGACCAAAATTAAGTAATCTCTTTCTGCTAAGCATCACTTTTCAAAAATCAATTCAGCTTTGAAATTTAGCTCCACTAAAGAGATTTACGAAAACTATTAGTAAATATGGCGGGAAACCCCGCAAAAGAACCCGGGGTCTCAGCCAAACGAGCCAGCACCATTCCCAAACGAAGCAACCCCCAGTTACCCAACTCAGTGTCAACCAGAATCACCAGCTCTCAAGCAGCGGCCGTGAAAGCAGGCACCACCCCCCAACCTGGAGCTACTTCAACTAGCGCCAGTTCAGCTGATCTCACTTCTGCAACCTGCACGTCCAACAGCTCTGCGTGCGCTACCTCCCACCAACCCGCTGGGCCCCCTCCAACCAAGGAGGCCATCACCCACGATGTTTTAATGGCGTCTGCTCAGTTGAATGCAACTCAGTGCATCCAGGCATTCACCTCCCCCATTGTGTCAGATAATTCAGCCCCATCTATTATTGCTGATGCCGTGTTTCTGGCTCCCCTCATGAGGGGCGATACCCAGCTACCTGGCCCCCAAACCCTCGGATGTAAGGTTGGATTAGCTGCACATTCTGGTTTACTAAGCACCAAATTGGGACAATCTACTCTTCCCAATGGGGATTCAAATGGCTCGGATTTTGAAACTTCACACCAGTTCCAATCTCACCTGTCCCATTTAAACCCCATAATCGGCACTTCTCAAGTCAGCACTTTATCTCCATATGCCAAAAACGATCAATTCACCAATCAACCCAGTGAGTTTTGCCCACGAAATCACAGCAAATACTCAAACTAAATTTACCCAAATAGATTGGGATGGTAATGAAACATCGCCCTCCTCCCAATTGACTGGAGCTAATTCCAATCTGGATGGGCCTCCCCAATTTAGCGAGGCCCAACAATCCGCCTCTCAATTCAATATGCCGCCAGCAACTTCTCAAACATTTCAGCAACAGGGTAACTCCGCAAACTTTTCCAAACCACCAGCTCGTATTCAACCCACGATTGCAGCCCAAAGCAAACACAAACATACCAAAGGAGCCACTGGGGCGTGGCAGAAAACCTCTGGCACCACCGCTACCCAAAGCTTATCCTCATGAAGTGGCGTTTATTGCTTATGTTAAGAAGAAATGTGCCGAAACTAGAGCGCAAAAAGTTCTACCTTGCTCAACCCTCTCCCACACAATTCACTTTTATTATGGGCATAACCCTGTTGAATTCTATACGGAGGTTTACTTCTCATACTTTGCAGCGATTGCGGAGAAATTCCCAATTAACACCGCCATCCATGAATCAATGGAGGGCTGTTACATCGATGTGGGCTTCACTGAAGCTGCCCTTGGTGACCATGCTGCCACCCTATAGGTCATTATTCCGTGTGGATCTCTTTGCATCTCCCGCACACACTCTCACCTGGAGAAAATTTCATATATTACTTTTTCAAACTTACCAACGACTGTTGATCCTGAGTCTCTTAAACTGGCGCTCCATCATGGTTTAATGGAGTTTGGGTCTGTTCTTTTAGTGGACTTTAGCATCCCCTCTTGCTATGCTCCCACCCAAAGAGCTCGCACTGCTAGGGCGTCGTTCATCCCCTCCCCCACTGTATCCCGCAACATTGAGGTTATTCATCATGTGGCGGTAGTTGGGGCATGCCCTGAGATCTTTTTTATCAACCCTGATCAGGCGCGCCCCCGGTATTCATGGTGTAACGCCCTTGGACTCCTGTATAGTGACTGCACAGCTCTAAAACAAGCCCTCTTAGCCACCACCCAGGGGCCTAAACCAGGCCAAAAACGATCCCACGTGGCCGCAGAAGCAATTCCACAACCCACACAATGGGTTACCGTTAAAGACCTGTACCCTGAGGCCTTACGCCTAGCAGTTGAAACAGCTAATCCTACTATTGGTATGGGATACCTTCGCGCTCATGCCCCCTTCCAGTGGGCACCCCCTCCAATATCCCAGAGTCAACTCCCTCTCTCACCAAGCGCAAGGCATCTCCCACAGGGCACCCCTCGTCAGCCACCCCCACTCAGGGCTCCGCGGCACCCCCACTAACCTTCACCAGAGAATTATCGCATCAACCCTCAGCTCCCAATGGAGCTATGCCCACCAGCATGGACTGGCAACCCGCGGCCTGCGGTAGAAGTGCCACCTCAAAGAGTCCTACCCCAACCCCACAGTCCATTTCGCGAGGCTCCTTTGCAGTGTTGGAGGAAGTGAATATGGACTCAGATTCATCAAATGGGGACACCGCGGAGGTCGCCGTTGAGCACCCTCAGGTCCTTCCCCTGCAACAGAGCAAGGGCAGCATCCTAAGCTGGCTTTTTGGGTCCTCCGCCCCCCATCCTCTCCTTCCCCTCAGAACCATTGACGCTCCTCACGGATTGCAGCTAATAGTCAAGCTAAAGGAATCAAAACCAGCCGCCTCACAGCAGCAGGTAAAAGCGCTAACACCCCAGGACATGGAGGGGAACAGCTATGAGTCCCCACGGAGGCACCCTGGCCCTGCAATCCATCAATGCGAATGGGTTGCGGGACTTTAAGCGGAGAGCCCGCCTCCTCCACAACTTCAGGTCAGCACAAATTGACATCGCTGCTGTCCAGGAGCCCCATATCCTCCCCCACGAACAATCTGCATGGAATGAACAGTTTGGAGGAAACTCCTTCTGGACAAACCATGCCTCCCTTATTGTTTTAAATCCCCAGGTTAGAGCCCATTCTTTTTCACAATATCTAGGTGGCCGCCTCATACTGGCCAAACTCACCACTCCTGACTTCTCTTTCTTCGCTGCAAGCATCTACCTGCCTAATGCAGGTCAGGAGCAAAACTGGCTCTTGAAAGAGCTCGTCCAACTCAATCTCCCATGGAATACAGTCCTCTTGGGAGCTTTCAACACAACCATAAATCGCGTCCGTGACTCTTACCCCTGCAGCAAAGGAGCGCCCTGAATCAAGCCGACTCAAGGATTTCCTTCGCCTGAGTGGCTTTATGGATGCGCTTCCACCCTCCGCGTCTGGCCTAAGTTGCATGACTAAGATCCAGTATGATGGAGGTGCTTTCCAGTCAGCGTCACGCATAGATATGGCACTGATTGGCCCCCTGCTAATTGGCCGCGTCTCCTCTCCCATCTCTCGTGAAAACCATCTGAGTAATCAAAGGTCACTCACCGTTGTCCTCACCACCACGCTTAGACTGTCGCGTAGGTTCTGGCCTAGGGTTGCCCCAGATCTTCTCAACAACCCCTTCACTAAAGAGAAGCTCTCTATGACCATCCAGGAGACTCTCACCTCCCCCCACCCCACCTGCTTGACCACAAGGCTATATGGGCGGTGACCAAGGAGGGCATCACCCGCGTTGCTTACAACTGTGACAAAGCCCAGATGACCACAGCTCGCGCCAGAGTCAAAAGGTCGGAAGCCAAAATCAGACATCTTGAGCGAAACTGCCAGCCTTCGCCCTCTCCCAGTTGGTTGGAAGACTGGGAAGCGGCGCAGGAAGCACTCCGCTTGGAGCTCACACTGCAGGAAGAACGGGCAGCAAACTTTACAACATCTCATTACTATGCTCAATGGGAACGCCCCAACCGCTTCTTCTTTCAGAAACAGAAAGCCCGGTCAACAACGCAGGATATTACTGCACTGAAGATTGGCACTACAACCACTTTGGATAAGGAGGTAATCACGCAGGAACTACACCGCTTCTACTCCAGCCTCTTCCATGCCACCCAGGTGGACCCGTCGGACATCCAAGACTTCCTGTGGTGGGCTCCAGAGCCGACCATTGACTCACGGGCTGATGAGGCTCTACTGGCGCCTATTTCCATCCAGAAGGTGATGGAAATTCTTATGAAATCCCCACGGCTTAAAGCCCCAGGCCCAGACGGAATACCCTTCGAGGTGTACCTTCTGGAACCTGCGGTGATAGCCAGAACCCTCTGCGACCTCTTCGCTGCACTCTTGGTGAATGGCGAGGTCCTCCCCGACTCCAGAGGCTCAATCACGACCCTCATTCACAAGAAGTCAGACCGTGAGAACCTGACGAACTGGCGCCCCATAGCGTTGATCAACAAAGACCACAAGCTCTTCACAAAGCTTCTAGCCAATCGCAATACCAAATGTGTGTCACCTCGCCTCTCCCCATCCCAGCACGGTGTTATTCCGGGGAGGTCGTTATGGGAAAACTATAATGACCTTCACGTGACTTTGACTGCTAACTCTCGTATGGTGAATGGCTTTGTGGCTCTCCTGGATATGGAGAAAGCTATGATCAGGTGGCCTGGAAGTATATTGATGCTTCCCTGGCCCGCTTTCATCTCCCCCGCAGCTAGGCGCTGGATATCAGCGCTCTATGACCAGCTCCACACCAGAGTCCTGGCGCCAATGGGTTTTACAGTGGCAGTACCAGTTGGACAAGGTCTCCGGTAAGGGGACCCCCTGAGCCCTATCATTTTTAACATCACCCTCGACCCCCTCTTGGCCTCCTTATAGGACAAGCTAACAGGGATTCTGGTCCCAGGTAAATCCCCCACCCGCATCATGGCATTTGCAGATGACACCGCCATTACATTTGGCTGCCCTGGGGATGTTGCCCTCGCTGCTGTGACAATTGAGAGGTACACCAAGGCGTCCAACGCCATGGTCAACACCTCTAAGACAACAGTTGTACAGGTCGGCTCCCCCACCTTCCCCCCACCATTTGGTATTGAACCTGTGCGCGGTACCTTCCATCACCTGGGCGTTCTCACCAACCAACAAGGAGTTGCGCTAAAAGATAATGAGGACTTGCTCTTCGCAGCAGTTAACTCCAGGATTGCCAGTTGGAACTGGTGGCACATCACCCCCCAGGGTCGAGCTCTGATGGCCAATGTGTTCCTCTTCTCCAAAGTCTGGTTCCTAGCGCACGTCTGCCCATTCACAGATGCCTTTTATACGCGACTCAATGTACTCCTCCGCTGTTGAATCTGGGGCTCAAACCATCCACCAATGGCTCTCTCGACCATTTCCTGACCCTGCAATTAAGGCCTAGGGCTTCTGGACATGCGATCCCACGCCACCACAAACTTCCTGAAGTTCCTAAGGCCGTTTGTCTGCTGGGACGCGACCCCCATGCCCCAATGGGCGCCCCCCCTCCGCCAGTCAGTGTCAGAAGCTCTGGGTCTTCCTAGAGCATCTCTGACCTCATTAGGGGAGTGGCTCATAAACCACCCAGGCCATCGCCTGAAACCATCCTCATCCCCCTACTGGAACCAGGCTCTCCTTGCCCTGAAATGAGTAGGCGCGCGGATCCACCATGCCTTACCATACAGAAGGGACGTCCCTGGCCTTAGCCCCCATTGCCATGCAATTGTGCACAATGGACAAGTTTTCACAACTCGCCTCAACCAAGATCGTCCTCCCATCCGCCCAAGACTCCTTGAGCTCCTCCCTCCCTCCATGAGATTCGACCTTAAGGAATTGTGGAAGGACGTCTATCACCCCATCCTGTCAGCAAAGGTGTCCAACACCTAATGGAGGGTACTCCACTGTTCATACAGGACAGGGGACCGGACTGGCCCTACCTTCCAGCACTGAAGCTGCCCCCGCTCTGTGGAGCCTATTGACTCCCACCTCCATCGTTTTTTCACTTGTCCAGGTATCGCCACATTTCGGCCATAGGCCCACGCGCTCCTCCATGCTCAGCCCTGGTCTGGACACCCTGTGCAAGACCTCAAGAGCAGACGTTGCCTGGTTGCCACCAACCCCTCTGTGTCCTCGCCTATGCCACAGCCATCTGGATCATCCATAACTCCTTCCTTCGTGCTGCCTTTGACCAGCAGGTATGGACCCTTCCACACATGATTACCCACTTTCAGGTACACTTTGAGATGGCCCTGAAGGTCTGCAATTTGTCTCCAACCCTCCCCCGCTCAGTTGTCACTGCAGCACGGCTCTGGCGCGCAAACCCCCCTACCTTTCTCAATGCCTCCTCCCTCCCTTCCCTCGCCTCAGGCTCTTAGGAGCCCAGGCGTAATTTAATAAACATCGATGAATCCCCCTTGGGTTGGGACCATCTAGTACTAAAAAAATAGACCAAAATTAAGCTAAGTGAGATGAGAATTAAGGTACTTTATTAATTAAAAACCAGAGATATCTTATAGGGAAACTTTAGTGGTTCTTTGTGAGGATTTCCTTGATTCACCCAAGATAAGATCTTTCCTACCAGAGGACCAATATTGTTGATTATCATTATTATTATTATAAGATTCGTACTGATCATATCTAATAGAGCTCTTATTGGATGCGACTGACCTTCTTAATGAGACCTAGCCCCTTTGAAATGATTAGTCATTTCAAATTGCTTGGCCATCTCAAATTACTGAGTATCTTAGGGTTGATTAGATTCACCCATTGTAGGAGGTCAATAACTCTGAAGAGTCTTTCTTCAGTCAAATTGAGAATCAGAAATGTTTGTTTTAAATTACTCCATCTTATTAGACCAAGATATCAAATCTCGATCTAGAATACTTCTAGTGATCTTAGTTGTATCTCCAACAAACTTTTGGCCATCTTAGTAAAGACAATATTCACAGGCGCATCACTATTAATTATAGATACAACTTTAATCTTTTTGACAAAATTTTAATGTAATTGTACAGGGAGTAATAAAAATCAATAGAATTTACTAACTGTATATGAGAGGAATCTCAAGATTTAGAAGTTTACTTCAAAGTATTTCCATTACTATGATATTTGTTGATGAAAGTGTCAATAGGCATGGCTATATTTACCTCCTTAAAACTTGGGCTTTCTGCTTTACTACTTGGCCTTTTAACTTGTGTGTTCTCAATTGTTTGATGTACATATGGTTTATAAACTACCTCAGTTGCTTCAGGTTTATTGACTTTTTCTGAGAGCGGGTCACCACATGTACATTAGTGGAGTCTTCATTGCCAGTACACTCATTTTGATAAAATTGACTGGTGTTTCTGCCACATTAGAGCGTCCTGCTTCTATTGTGTTTGCTCTTTTACCTCCTTAAAAGAGTTGTCAGGAAAGACAACTTTGATGCTAAATTAGCGATCTGGAGGCATTGTGTTTTCTTTGATTGCAATTGTAGCATGTGATTTTTTAAGAATCCCAGATGCCCAAATAAATATGAATTGGTTGATTCACCCCTTTTAAACTAAGAAGGTGGATACCCCTGAGCTCATCTATTAGAGATTGTCCGATTTAGGACATACCCTTGACAAGTGGTGGGTTTCTGCTGAGTCCCCACAGATTGCTGTTACCATAAGTCAAAAAATGAAGGGGGAGTATTTTTCAGGAAATAAAATTTGGCTGGAAGCCTATGTAACAAAAATTGCAACACTCTGCAATGAAATCTGGCACAATTGAGAATATTGAGGCCAAAGTCCTGACAGGATTATCAGCCATAAATTCTGATCCAGCAATAATCCCTCCAAATGAAAGAAAATTTTTTATAAAAATTTGTGAAAAACACTGCTATGCTGAAACACCAATGGAAATGTAAAATTCGGCAACAAAAACCATTAATTAGGCAACTGCAATGTGAAAGCTGAGCCATGATACAAAAATTCCTAGCTTTTTAGGAAGATTTACATGTTAAGTTGTAAATAATGTTCCCAAGTCCCCGCTCCTCACTTCTCTTCATTTATATAAGCCCAGTGCTCTGATGATGACAGTGTGCTGGGTTATTTTTAATATCCTTAATAAATCATTAATTTTTCAAAACTCTTTTTACATTTTATAAATATTCAACTAGTCTGGTGGTACCAAAAAGCCACCCCAAATAATGGAGGGTCCACACCCATTTGTATTAGTAATGATAGAGGCCGTCACATTGGTTATATTTGCTATTGCCTCTCTCAGCGCGTAAAACCTCAGAAGTTGAACCCTACAATTTTTGCAAGAAGCCCCAATATGACAAAATGACTATCAGGAATCTCATTATGTATAGAACTGTAATGATCTAAAGTAATCTGTTTGTTGCATTTTGACTCAAGTTGAGATTTTCTGAATCCTGAGTCAGATCATTTGAAAGATTTTTGGTTGTTGATAAGGTTTGGGCACCGGGTTTTGCCTCACCTGAGCCATTAATTAGGCTCATAAAAGTCTAAAGAATGGTGGGGGAGTGGCTCCCTGAGAAGGGAGACCTTAAAATAATGAGCCCACACAATTCTAAACTTCATTTAATTTTCTCTTCTTATGGATTTTCAGCCTAGATCTGGGCTACTCCTGGGCTCTAAGGCCACCCTTACCTTGTCTTATGGCAGGCTGAGATGCAGCAAATTTTCACATTAAAAATCTCAGGATTTGGACCATCTAGTACTAAAAAAAATCTCAGGATTTTCTGAATTGATCTCCCCGTAACTATCCTTCTTTTACTTGGTGTTCTCATGGGGTCTAAATTTATTGATGTCTACTCAAAAGTGGTTTTTATTGTTAATAAATAAATAAGGTTAATTCCAGGGCTTGCTACCTTGCTTAAACCATTTTGTATTTTTCCTCACTCTGAGTTTTCCTAAATTAAAGTTTAGGTGGTTAGTTTCAGGAGGCATTAACACTACCATGAGAGTCTAACCTCTCATTTGATATTCTTTTATTGTTTAAAAGATTTAACATTGAACTGAAAAAAGATGGCAATCAGAAACTGGGGTTTTACAACTGTTAAATAGTTCCAAACCAATATGCGCTCTGCATGCCACCAATTCCCAGTTCAGTTAACCCCAGGGGTCATGTTAGGTCCCAGTTATCGAGTAACCAGCACCAGTGTGAGATGTTGACTGATGGCAACCCTAACCTGAGGTGATTATCAGCGCAAAAAACCTGGTGGGACCTCCCAATTACCAAGGATTCAGTTGTCACTGAGGGGACCTGTCCCAGCAGGGCTCCCTCATCAATGAGCAGACCACCCAAAAAGTGCTCCTTGTGCCAGGTGCTGATTCTGGCAGCCCAGTTCTTATTTGCCATCATCATTTATTTTTACCTGTGAGGGGCCCATGATTTCGCCAGGCTAATTCTTCTGGGGCTCGAGGTAACTCACACAGGAAGCCCATTATGGTGGCAGCCTCCCGCTGCGGGGCCCTCTTTAGAGAGGGGCCCTTCCCTAGTGGAGGTTTTTTAATGGACGGGATTAATTTATTTATTTCATTTTTGACTTGGGTTTGGCTTTTCTGAATCCCAAGTCAAATTATTTAAAAAGGTTTTTGGTTGTTAGTTAGGTTTTGGCACTGGGTTGTGCCTCGCCTAAGCCATTCTTTAGTCTCAAAAAGGCTTATAGAATGTTGTGAGAGAGGCTCACTGAGAAGGGCGACCTTAAAGGTCAAGCCTAAACAATTCTGACTTCATTTGGAATTCTCTCTTCTTCTTGAGTTTCTGCTTTATGCTGGACTACTCCTGCGGCTCTAAGGCAATTTTTACCTTGTCTTATGGCAGGCCACGATGCAGCAATTTATTTCATGAATAAAAACTAGGGAATTTGTGGCTTGTTATCCCCCAAGTATCCTACCTTTTACTTGGTGTTCTCATGGCGCCTAAGTTATTGGTATCTTCTCAAAAGTGGATTGTATTCAGTCAAATAAAAAAGGTTAATTCCAGGGCTTGCTGTCTTGCTTAAACCATTTTTTTTCTAGCTCTGTTTTTAAAGTAGAGGTTTAATTAGTTAGTTGCAGGAGCAAAAAAACTTACTTTGGAGACTAAACTTGAGCTGGACATCCTTTTGACGTCAAAGATTGTTGTCAAAACAAAGGAAATATGGCAATAAAAAACTGGGTTTTCTGACCATTACAGGAACGACCAGATACTCAACCTAATCCATATGAACTAGGAAGGAGATGAAAATGATGACTTAGCGATCAGATCTTGGGGAGTCTTTGCTGGAATTAACCCCTAAAAGAAGATTGCCGCTCCACAGTACCAAGTAAATGCTCAAAAGTATTGGGTTTACAGCCCAAAAACAACTCAAGGAGAGCTAATCGACCATTACTGAATCCAATTTCCTTATCAAGGGAAAATGGGTACAATGTTTTGGAGGATGCTACTCAAAGCAGAACTGTGTGATTAAAATTTGCTGATACTCTTGTTGCTGCTTGTTATCAGGTGCATTTTTAGCTGAAGTTGGAAATCCCACCTGAATGAAAACACAAAAAAATGGCCTGATTACTCCCATCAACCTTGGAAGTTATACCCCTACACTCAAAGTGTAACACAATTACTTCCAGTGATCAGTTTACTTGTTAGAGAAGTAATGATGGCTATAGACCATTAATTTCCACATTTGTCCCAAGTGGTTCTTATTCGTTATCATCAGAAAAAAGATGTCTTGTGAACTATGGATTAAGTGTGGCTATTGGAGTATCCCTGATGGAAGCCCAGTTTTTTTGGATTGTCAATTTCTGGCAATTTTACTTAATGGGAATTGTGCCTGGGTGGTTTCAGGTTGCTCAGCTTTACAGTTGGATCATTGACAGTCTTTGGTTATTTTAGAAGTGTTTTATTGCAGTTGCTGAAGGTCCTGATCTGTATCCAGTATTTGAGGGCCATATTTTTGTGAGTATCAGCGTGGACAATTGACCAGCTCAGGTATTGCGAGGTTTTAAGCAAAGGAAGGCAATAGAGTACTTGTCAAATTTCTATAGGGTTGTAATTCATGATGCAATGCAATCTTGGAATAAAATTCAATCATGGCCTTCACGCCTAAGTGAACTTGAGCTTTATGATCTAATTGTTCTGCAAATTTTTCAATCATTTTATCTTTTTTAAGCTCATATTCATGAATTTAGATTTTCTTGTTAAGATTCTTTCCGGACCTACTAATTTGAAAAGTATTGCCACTTTGACATTGTCATAAGTAGGTCTTTTTCATAATGCAACATAATTAGTTTGATACTGCATTAATCTAAGCAGTTGAGAATAGTAGCTGCTTTTTTGCAATCAATGGCCCCATACATGCCATTTCAAACCTTTTAAAAAAAGGACCACGCTGCTATTTTTATAAAGCTTGATTGTTAGAAGGATTTTAATTAAACATTCTACCCCTCATGGTGATCACAATTGCTTCTTTGCTGGCTTAAGCCAGGTATCTCAGGGTGCTGAGTCGCTAGACCCACAGTGAGAGGAACTAGGGTTAGTCAAAGCAACCATATTGCTAGGCAACTGTTGATGTGGACCAGAATCAGCTTCAGTAGCTACTTCAGAGGCTTCTCCCTCATAGTATCTAGAGGTGTTCCCAGTCAAATCATTCATGGCACACTGGTATTGACCATTGTTCAATTCTTTAATTCAACGATTGATCTCATTTTCCCAGTCAATATGGTTTTAATTTTACAATTTCAATTTCATGTCTCCTCATTTAGGCTGGTTATTTATAATTCAGAATAGAAATTATCTAAACTTTTTTGATTAAGTTTTTAGTTGTTTATTTCCCAATGGATAGTATTGTTTGACTTGTTAATGGAGGTAATATCCTCATTAAGATTATTGATATGGAGTTTCAATCAGTTACAAGAGTCAATAAAAATTTTTATTCTCCATATGTTGGCCTTGACCTTTGTGTACCATAATTTGATTATTCTGTGAAATTCATTCATCTGAGAAATGTGAGCCTTCAGTCAATGATACTGATCACGAAATTTGCTGTTATTTTTTAGTTGCTCCTCTTGGCTGTTGGGATTCCAACCTGAATTTGAGATTCAAATAAGTCAAATAACAGGAATCAAACCCCGCACTGGCCAGATAGCTAGGCCCTTATCTGGGACAAATTCATGACGCCATACCACGCCCTTGTATTGGGGTTCAGATCTAATCTATGGGGCGAGTGAATCATATTGGACTAAAATGACTAAATTATTTCTGAATCCCCAAATGTATGAGTCTAGATCTTAGCTTGGGGATTTAATAAGCTTATGTTCTTTATAACAATGCTTGGGCTAAAATAAAGTTTACGCTTTTTCTCCTTTTCTCCTATTATAAGTTAAAATTAGTTATCTATTTATTTTGGATTTTCCTATCCAGACAAGTATCTGGAAAAAGACATCTCAACTAAGAGAAGCAAAAACAGGTAAGCCAGCACCCTGAAACTTTAGGTCCCCTGGCCAAAAATACTAAGAGATATGTGACAACACCCCCACTATCCTGACTTTGGCCTTCATGGCTAAGTCTCATAAATTTTGAAGCACTGATAGAGGTTCAAGTTATGCTGTTGACCAAGATTCAGTGACTCCTCTTTCCTCCAAAAGAGTTTTGAAGACAGGTCGTAATCTATCATTTAGCTCTTGAACTAATTCTGCTACTTGATCATTAGCCCAAGTGGATAACTTATTATCACATCCAAGCTAGAGCAGACCTTACTAAAGTTAGCTTCCCATCACTCATTCAATATTTGGGCCACTTGGTTGGAGTTGCATGAAAAATTGATAAACTCAGTGATGGCCGCGTGACGGTGGTTGATGGTCATTTGTGAGTTTCTGGAGGTAGTGTGGATGAACTCAATTAAGTATTAAGCGATATTATCTATCCCAAAAATTTGTATCTAATTTGAGCTGCGCTCAGTTGGTGGTGAGCCAGATATCTCACCCACAGCACCTTTTGTTGTCATTTACAATAAATAGAGATTGCTTCTGTTGTCTACATGCCCTTGCCCCATTTAATAACTCTCAATATTCGATGTTTTAGACCCTCAAGTTCCTCTTGTAAAATGGGTTCGTCAGGGTAGGTGATGATGGGTACATCATTTTAATTGATCTTGGACACAGTCATCTCAGTGTTCCCATTAGGCTTGTTAATTGCTCTGAATAATTGATAAGGTTTGGGTTATTCCTCGCTTGGTATGGTCACTATCTGCCATCCCAGCCATGAGAGACACTGTTGATGTTTTGGCCTGCTTTAAATGTCTGGTTCTTCATATGGGATTACAGTTGGAGTTAAAAATGCCTATTGTATGAAGACATTAGACCAGATGGTGACAATTATTAAGATATAAATATCATAAAGATAATACTATATGTTGTATTCTACTGTTGATTAACTAGTACAATGACTTCCTGCCCTGATCATACTGATCACAAGTAAATTCCTGCGAAAACAATGGAAATGTATTAAATTAAAAACTCATATAAATCAAACTACCAAAAGATTGTTTTTTATTATAAAATTAGAGCAAACTATATAGGGCTTAATGTTCCCAACACATTTATCCATGACATCTCATCTTGCATCACCACTTACCAGCATTAATGATGAGGGTCTACAGTACAGTAGGCGTCCCACTGTAAATCAGATCATCCTTGTGGACAGTGTCTTACAAACATAATTATATCAAAACAGCATATCCTCTGTTGCGCCTGAAAAAGCTAAATCATCACTCCTCTTAAGCAATGGAAGAACATACCAAGGCAGTCAATACAAATTATTATTTACTTCAATTGTAACTTGATTGCCCATATAAGCTAACTTTGACATAACCAGTAAAGCCCCAATACCGGGTCATTAAGTCAATTATGATTAAATGAACTGCTAGGCCGTGAATCCTAAAACTCATTTGTACTTATAATAAATTCAGTCCTAAATCACGATTATTTTTGATATACAATACAAAAAGGTATAAGTAAGCTAATATTATTATCTCTTTTATATGATTTACCTGATGATTTAGGTACAGTCTTCCATCCAACGCTCCCCATCTTGGGTTGGGCATCAGTAGTAATAAAAAAATAGAATGTTATGACAAGAATAAATTTTATCCTGGGTCAAACATCACACCTCCAATATTTAGGGGTTATATAGCTCCTTAAACACATAAAAATGATTTAATCAATGTGGCTTTAATATGATGATGTAGTCCCCATCTGTTATTCATAATTAGTTCACTAAAGTCTTCACACTCCAGCCACCGTTCCAGAAAATATAGGTATTCTTTTCAGGTCTTCCAAGGATTGTGTTACATGTCATGGAAACAATGTTTAGTGTCCAAAGGAATGAAATTGGAGCTACATGAAGGTCTTATATTAGAGTTTTATTCCCCATGGAATTGGCCAAGGTCCAAACCACTTGCAGCTCCTGTATTATATCAATTGACCATTTGGAGATCTGTATCTTACTTTCCAATAAAATTGCTCTAAAATATCTGTCAAGAGAGGACAGAAAAGCATATTTTTACATCTCACTCTATTGGAGAAATTGGAAGTAAAGGAGTTTAGAAACTTAGTAGAGGTTGTCTTATCTGAGCTATATCTACTAAATTGTGCAGCCATACCAATGATCAGTTTATTGGATTAACTGAGGGTAAGAAAGCCAATTGATGGCCTAATACAAAAATATGCTTAAGTATTTTCAGTGGATACTACAACATCAGATGTACAGTAGGGATCTAGCACCACGTTGACACAGGGGACATAAAAAAATCTATTTGTGACCAATATGAAGAAGTAAGGCTGACAATAAGGAGGTACACAAGTAATTAAAGAAGCTCCTGTGTCAAGGGATGATTGATCCTTCATGCAGCCCATGGGCCAGTCTAGTGCTCATAGTAAAGCAAAAAGATAACTCTTAATAAGTCGTCATTGATTACCAACGTCTAAGTAGCAAATAAAAAGGATTTATTAATATTTTACTTCAAATAGATGTTTTGGACCAGTTAGTAGAGCTAAATATTTTAACACATTAAATCAGATCAGCAGAAACTGGCAGATCAATCTGCCTCCCAAAGACCAAGAAAAGCTTTATTATTACCTCTCAATGGTTGTTCCAACCAGCTCAAATGCCCCAAGGATTCTGCAATACTCCAGAAACTTTTCAAGGGGCGATGGACAATAATATTGGAGACTTAAAAGAGCTGCGTTCTGACTACCTTGATGAATTAATTGATCTTGAGAGCGTTTACCCAGCACCTAGTGCACTTGAGAGAAGCCTTTTAAAAGGTTTTCCTGAGCTCAGTTAAAGATTAAGTCTAATAGGTGCCAGTTTTTAAGTTATAAATGGATTTGGGTCACACTATCAACATATAAGGTATACAGCCACAACTCAGAAGCCTGAAAACATCAATCACACAAGAGAGCCCAAGAGTAAACAATATATCTAATTGCTTTTAGAAAATTGAAAAATACCTCTAATTCATACTCAGATTTGCAAAACTGGGCGAACCCTTAAACCATTCAATTTTAGAGGAATTAACTTCTAATGGTCACAAGAAGGTCAAGGATCCCGTAAACTAGCTGCAGGTATCTTTGAATGAATCCCCTGTTTTAAAATATCCTAACTTCTACATCCTTTTATAGTGTAGTCTGATGCGTCTCTCACGTATATAGGAGTGTTGCTTTCTTGGTTAGGAGATAATAGGGAGGAAACCCAGTAGCTTTTTGCAGCTAAACCTTATATAAGCGCGAACACAGTTATACAGTAACTGAGTGAGAATGCCTAGCTGTCATATACACTTGTAAACATACCAAGTCTACATACACGGAATTCAGTTCACAATTCATCACTAAACTTGCTTCCTTTTGATGATTTTAGAAATTTAAAAAGGACTGAGGGTCAGATAGCTTGATGTGCCTTAAAATAAAGGCCTATAACTATGAGATAGTCCATTGCTCTAGACATAACCATAAGAATTCTAATGGGCTTTTCAAAGCTGTCTATTACTGCTTCTCTCACTCCGTTTGTGGATCAGCTATTTAAAAAGATAAAATTAAAAATTTACGCTAAAGAAAACCTGTGATTCACTGCACCCTGGAACGGCATATGAGGGACACAAGATTTGAGATGGAAAATTATATAAAATTTGTGGTAAATGACTAGAAGCTTTACCCTTTACCTTCAGCTTACCTGGAGATGATTTTTTAAGTTCATTAAGTCGTGAGACATGGAGACTTGGTAAAAATTAAAACTAATACAAAAAGGTTAATATAGATAAACTTTACAATTTGACATTCAAGATGTTTTGATGAAATGTCACAGATGTTAAGTGCAGCTTAAAAGCCCAAACTACTTTTTAGCTAGTCAAGATTATTTAGCCTGGCGTACAGTGTCTACTAACATACTAAGACCTTTTCTAACTAGTGTCCTTAACTAAAAATAATCATAGTAGCCATTGATCATCGCACTAAGTGGGTCAAGATGTGGCTTCTCAGGAACCTTAGATCAGTATCCAATGCAAATTTTATAATGGAACAGATAACACCAGCATGGTTGTCCTCAAGTGATCCTCATGAACAATGACACTGATTCCACCTCCAGGATTTATCAAGTTAATTGAGCTAATGGGATACTAAGGAGTTCTTACTTTCCCATAATATCCTGAGACCAAAAGAATGATGGAATGCATCAATTATACTTTAGTACTAACTTTTTGAAAGTTCACCAGCTATTTTCCATCATAATGAGCCATATATGTGGATTCATCCATTTTTGCAAGTAATATTAGCTACATAGTGGTAAAAGATACTCACCTTTCCAGCTCTTATATGGTTGACAGCCTGCATTACTGCCCTTATTACATTCAGTTGTTATTGAGGAGAATGAAGTTTGGCCATCCAAATGTTTTACTAACTGGTAGAAGTCCTCATAAAGACTGATACTGAGGCCTACGGGGCATCTTTAACCTGGAGAATCAATAAGAAGGAGAAAGATGATTCACTTCGTATTAATGCGTGAGATTTGCAATCAGCAATTGGGTTGCTTACTTCATTAATTATGGATTCTGTAGTACCATAAGTTGGCTACTCCTTGGAAAGGTCCGTATATTGTAATTTCATGAGTTGCCTCTGAGGCATACACCATTTGGAGCCTAATTGATGTTCATATAGTCGCCCATGTTCATGCCAAATTTCTTTGAATTTTGTACAAATTTGACAATCCTCCCATTAAATATCAGGTGGAAAAAAGTCATGGGGAAGTGTTTTAAAATTGATTTGATTTTATCCCCAATTTAGGCTCAGAAAAGAAAATTTGATTATAAATCTGTTATTAGATTTTCATAAAAACATATTGCATTTATGTTGACCCTGTGACACCCATAAGAACCTTTTCATGAACTATCAATCCATTTGCACAATCCCATTGTAAATTAGTCAATGTTTTTTTACAAGAGCACTATTGCTTCCTGAATGTATTGAGTTGGCTATAAATAATATTCCTTCATTCAAACAAAGCTTTGCATATTTATCAAATCTTGTCATTTATTTGTGTAGGTCTTTAACATAGTTTATCTATTCTACAGAATCAAGATCTTCTCCACATAATCTTTTTATATGGAAGAAGAAGAGTTGTACCAGCCAAAAAATGTTCAGTAACGAGAAAAGGGACCTCTCATTATAGGAGGTAGGGTGAGCATCATTTAGAAGTCCAGAAAACACAAACAGCGTTCATTTTTTTCCCTGGTGGTCTCCTTGTGTGCATAAGGTACTCTACCTTATGCAATCTGAATGGCAACCCCAACCTCCCAATACCATAGCAGAGATTGACTTACCAAAAAATAGGTTAAGGGTTAGGTTTGCTTGGGACAATGTTTATCCCCCACCTTGGTGATATTATATTTTGATTAGTTAGCACTCAGGGTATCCCTGAGTAACCTAATGCTACATTAGCAAATCACTTATCTATTCCAATGTAAGTTACCTGATTTAAACAGTAAATAAATTAGTTTAAATTTAACTGTAATAATGCGCTCAGATAGCTTGTTATAATCGCAGGCGTCACACAGCTGACTCACTGATATCTCACTTGTCAAAGATATGGTGACTAATATGACCTCTAATTTGGGGTATTTTCTAAGTTGCTTATATACCACTAAAGTTAGCAATTGCTCAAGGGCTTCTTCATTATTGCTAGAGTTCCAAATGGGGATTTAAATGTTGCAAATTAATTAGTATTATAATTATTTATATAATGCATTTTGTTAAGTTATATGCGGGCAACGCGGCAGAGTTAGAATATTAAAATTGGTTATGATATTATTTCTGCCCACCACAAAAACAGGAATTTAAGATAAAATTATAAATTGGTTACTCATGAGAGCCTGATCAAATTCAGAATCAAAGGCTGGACAAGAACTGAAAATTTAAATTATAATTGATATTAAACAGGTCTATTTAAAAGTCCTCCAGGTTGGAAAACAGACAGCTTATCAATGTGATAGGATTCCCTTATGTCCCACCATTAGGAAAGTTATAACAGTTGAAATTGTTATTACACAGAATGGCTGTGACTTGGCTTTTGGCTCAGAATTAACCTAGCACATATGGATTGGAAGCTCATTTTTTTCTATTAAGCCACATGTCTGATATATTATAGCAGCCTTTGACCTTAGCAATCTCTTGCATCCTTAATGGACCTGGCAACTAGAAACTTTCTTTATCAACATGAGCCTGAACTTGCTCATTAGTTTATATTATATTTCTGGCCCTTAGTCTCCCTTGTTTAGGTCATGATAATGTGTCAATTCCTGAAGCTCCAGCCCACCTCATTAGCCAAGTACCAAAGCCTCTTCTTACAACTCAGCCTGTTTGATACTTTCTAATTTACATCATTTGAGGTGGGTGAACAAGAACTTAATTCAGTGGGAGAGCTTCAGTTGATCTGTGCAGCTGAGCCTTTTGACGGCCTGACCTCACCAATCTGATGTATAATGTGGACCTTACCAATGCCCTAGAGGGTGACGTCTGCTTGTGAATCCATGGTGTTTTCTTACAGTAGATAAGGCTGTAACCTCCACCCCCTTTATCACAACGGTCTCCGCAACATTTCTGGCAATGAATCAAATCCTTCTTATCTCTTATGTCTATTTGCCCTGAAGCCCTGGTTATTCAGAATTGACTTAACTCATTATGTTATATATTGTACCATTTTACCTCGGATCAACACCCAAGAAAGGAATAATTATGACCAAGAAAAAAAGCAAGTCTCACATGAGTCTATGAATGATTTCTTGACTATCAGGGCTAAGAAGCGTGTAGTAGCTAGCCTGTTGGACAAAACTTGGGAATGAGCTATTAAAGAAAATTTAATTTAACAAAATTAAATATGCACAAGTGCCTTAATTGGGTAAAAAGTGTAAAACAACATGATAAAAAATGTCCAAATTTGTAAACTAAGCTTAAACTAAATAAAAGTCTAAAAGCTTAAATGTATATTTGGGCTATATATTTAAAGATCTCATTAATACATCCATTGACTTAAACATTCTGATAGTAGTTATTTTAAGGATACTAAAGTGAATTTAGGTTGATTGGACATATCACATTTTAGAGTAGGAAGAGACCCAACCCCAGAGATGTACTTAGAAGATATAGAAGAATTAGAGGTTAACCTAAACAAAGGCTGAGTTGTCGCGCCCCACTGCAGCTGGTCTCAAAGGTAAAAAGGAGTCTAGATGATACCTGAAGTAGTCCAAGAAAAACTTGAATGAGGTATGAATTACCCTCAAGTTAGTTAGATAAAAAGGCAGCAAAAGCATAGGTCCACCATTCAAATAAGAAGTTAAACAAGCTCTTAAGGCACTCCACATGCCCTAAAATCAAGCAAGCAAATTTTAATCAAAACAGCTTATCCAAATGAAAATTTGAAGATCAAATAAACTTAAACCTTTCGCGCAACTTGTATATGTATCAGTGCACTGAAAAAAGCTTAAAGGTCAAAAGCCCTACAGCGATCCAAGGAGTTTTTGATCCCAAGGATATCCACAGGCCTAAATATGCATAGTTTGCTCAAGGAAGCAAAAACTGTTCTTCACACCTTCCCTTACTTGTTGTGACATAAGTCTGAAAATCATTTGCAACCAACACCACCAAAGAAAAATAAAAACTCTCATTAAAGTGGACTCTGGCTTGATTCTGAATATTCCTCCTTATAGTAGAAGAGTTTAAAGTTCTTACAAATTTATTGTTGGGTCATAATCACATTTTTCAAGAAGACAAATATTACAATGTATTATTTATTATTCATTTAAACTTCAAATTTTAGACACCTTACCCTCACATAAGACTAATAGAAAGCCCACAATCAAAGTCATAATTGGTCACTATTGCCATGCCCCATATGATGATTATACTGACTATTAAGGGGCTATAGCTTTTAAGAGACACCTAGAATAACTCAAACTTCAACCAGCCACATACACCTAGCTTGGTTACTGACCTTGATTCAACCATAAGTTTATTATTTTGTTAGTAATAATGAGCTTAGCTCTAATTTTAAAATTTATTATAGCCAAAAAAGCAATGGCAAGCAAAATTGAGAGTAACCAACTTGCAAAAGCTAGGAGAAGAATTCTTAGGTCATTAATTCTTTAATGTTGTCATATTTATGAGGGTAAACCAGGGGACTCTCCACATTTATCCTTCCGCTCTAAAACTGAAAATAATACTATGGGAAACTGGCTCAAGTTGGTACCAATAACGAGTCTATCTCTTAGCAAGGACAATATTCCTCTATTTATACTGCCCATAACTCGTGGCCTCTAAATTTTATTTGCAAGTTTCTAGAATAGTGGTTTCAAGTGAAAGATATAGATTCTGCTGTGGTACTTTTATTCAAGAAATAAAAATTTAGCCTATCACTTGTAAAGTTGATTTTTTGACGGTATCAACACTTCAGAGTTTGTTAACTTTTCTTCAAAATTTTCCAAGTTTTACTTTTTCAAATTTTATAATATTTTCTTAGAGTTTGACTTATTGTCATTGCAAAAATTGCATGGTATAATGACTAGTTTAATGCCACGGTTTATTTTCTTATTGTCTTTTAACAGAGCACAGCTTTTTTACTTTTTTTTAAAAAAATCATAAAGTCTATACCTCATCATGATTCTGATAACTTTGTTAAGCAGTTCCCAAAATAATTATAGGCACCTAATTCCTACACTCTTTAGATTGTTTTATGCCTAACTTTATTGATCCTAATATAAAGGAATGAAATAAAAAACTCTTTCTGGGATGCTGTATAGTACTAAACTTGAATGGCCTTACATTTATTATATCTAGTCTACCATGATTCTCTTTCCTTGAACTCTTAATATCAGTTCCTAAGATAAATAAGAAAGTTTTTGTCTTTATAACTCTTCTGTTACTACCATATAACATCTCCATTTTAGCTTAAAAGCATCCCTAGATTCAATTTATGCCTTCTATTATCAGAACAATCTCACCCCCAATTGAGGCAGCTTTTTTGCTGGCCAACATAATAGAATACTTTATGTAATGCAAGCATAAAGCCTCCTTGTCCATGGTAACACTTAGAGGATTGCTACATAACATATTTAGAACTCATTACTTTCAGGTTTCCAGTCAGTTTATCTTAGTTAGCAAAGGCTGTGCCAAACACTCAAAAAATCTTTGTGTTGGTCCCATCCAATGCTTTTACTCATTGCATCCATTCAGACTCTATATGCACTATAGAGCTGAGGTTACCTTATATCAGACAATTACAAGTCCAATGTATTGAAAAGAGTAGTTAAGAGGTGAATAATGAAAAATATTGGCCAAAAGTCACTGGTTGATTTTCAGTGGAACCCACAAATTGGGTAACCCTTGAATCAATAAAAATCAGACAAATAAAACTAGTTTAGTTAGCTAAATTGCTTCAAATCATCAGCCAAAATTTGGGGATCACTTCAGAGGTTCCTCCCCCTCATACTACACAGCCAATACAACCAACACTGTGGAGACTGGCCCCTCTTATAGGGTTGGAAGGGGACTCAACCGTTGAGAAATTTTTCTATCAAATCATTGGGTAAGAACATTAAAACCTTACCAAATGGATCAATACTACCTATCATTGATCAACCATTACATAAATGTGAGGCAAGTCTTAACTGTAATGGGCAAGTTTGTCTCATTTATTACATTCCAACTCAGATTTGGATTATTCAAATCTGAGTCAGATCACTTTTAAAAACATTTTTGGGTTTGGTCATTTTGGACATTGGGTTGTGCCTCACCTGAGCTGTTAATTAGGCTTGTGCGAGTCTAATTGATAGCCCAGGTGAGGTCCCCAAAGTGCTGCCTTTATAAGGCGTGCGTGCCCTTTCCTAAGTTCAAATCAGAAACCCTATAAGGATCCAATAGCATGCCCTACCTAGGGAGCATTATTGGTTGCTCCTCAGACGAGCTATGGATGGTAGGGCCTTTTATGTCCCAAAATAAAAATAAAGGCGGATTCGGGGTTTGCATACCTCACTAGGTTGTGGTCTTTTTTCCAAGTTGAAATGCTATTTTGAGTGGGTTGGGGTGGGACAACTCCCCAGAGGACTTTGCATGGCCAACCATTAAGAGGTGAACGTTTGGCTGCTTGTCAGTGCCCCAAACCTCTCCCTGCTCAGTTAGGCCGCTTTGGTTGCATATTAGTGTACCAAAGCCATATATATAAATTATACAGGAGTTAGAACTGGGGGTTTTCCATCAGTTACATCAACCAATTGAATAGGTCAGATCCCAATATTTCCTAATGTTGATTATACTATATAATCAAAACTTTGAGCCTCAACATTTTAACTACCCTTTATTGATCTATTAAGGGGGTTTGTTTTCTTATCCTCTGAAGCAACTAATAAAATTTTAGTTTTTTTTCCTACTCAGAGTAACTTCTGTAATTTTAATTAAAAAAGTAAAAAAAGTCTAACTAGCCTATGTTGACCTCCCCATTCATGCACTTATGAACTTAGATTCTCCGTCAGCTGCTCCCATGTAGGGAAGTGGCAAAACCCCACCCAGCATTTTCTATCCAGCAGGAAAATGCGTTCAGACTGGCTTGTCCAGTCCCAATACCACATTGAGTCAGTTCATTCCGCTTAAAGATCTTGCCAACCACCTGGCACGTGCCCAGACAGTGCCTTGCAGCCCACTCATTCTCCCCTATTCCCAGCTGCATTTTTGCCTTTGGGTCAAATATAAGAAATTTTTCCCATATGCAGAAAAAGCCACTATTGACTTGACCAGGAGGTGATGCGCCAGCCAGGTTTATAAATTTTCTCCCCTATAAGGGGCATTTTGATCTCGTCTTCACCTGAAAAGCTGACGCCACCACTGCAGCCACTGTACCCCTAGTTTTCCAGAGCACTCCTATCCCCACAACGTGCACCTGACTACCCACTGATACCACTATGATGGTTCAGTTTTCAGGTTTGCCCACTCACCTTACCTCTGCAGTGCTCCATCAAAAGCTGATGAAAAGCTTGGCTGCATACAGCTTTAACCCCATCCTTCAGTTTGTGGTCCACAATGGGACTGCTCATCTCGCTGAGCCTTGGGCATTTGCCATGATTAGCCAAATTAAAACAAAATTGCTTGGTCAATTCCCCCCACGCTGCCATTCCTTCTGCCCCTGACCACCCATTATTGGCCCATGTCAAGGGTGGGTGAACTATCTTTCCATCCTGCTTTGAGTTGGATCACTTGAAGCGTAAATGCCCCTATCTTGCTGCATCTGCCGGACCTGTGTTGCCTCCATCTGGCCCCAATATACCACACACCCTACTGCATTTCTGGTATGTGGTCAATCCTTCCCCTCTCCCACAAAATCTGCAGCCAATGCAGCGCCCGCAGTTGCCAATCAAGCCCACCTCAGTCCAGTGCCACATGCGCTTCAACCAATCAGGAGACAGCTTGGATGATGGTTCAATCCCACTTATTCCTCAATTGACAGCTACAGCCCATAAATTCATCAACCCTAATTTCCAATATGACTTGAACAACGGACTTCATTGGATGAAATTGATTAAGAGGGCAATGTAATTGAAGACTAAAATACTTAAATCTAAGAATTTATACAGGTACAACGACCCTTTCAGATCCTTTAACATTTTTATGCCCCCTTACTGGATGCTGCTGTGTTCCACTCTGACCACCAGCTCGCTGTTGCTGCAGCTGAAATACCAGATAACACTGACATCCTTGAGGCAACTGACTTATCAGTAGCGATACTTGCTAAGGGTCTCCCTCATCCCATTATTGCTCCAACCATAGCCTTGCAGGAAAATTTCAACATCCTAAACATCCACAAACAAGCAAAGGCCGCCATCCAGAAAGTTGCTATCACTTTGCAGGCTAAGACAAAAACACCCAAGCCATCACAGATTTATTACCCCATCTTCCTTCCATCCGCCTTCATGTGAAAACTGTTTTTCCAAATACCTAGATGCAATTTTTGATGCAGGCAAAATTGATGACCAGCTGGCCATCAGCTAACTCATTCCCCATGTCGCTGATCACCCCACACAATTGCTCTCCGCCTTGGCCCACATACTTGCCTTTGATATGGAATCTAATACCAATTATAAGCCATCCAATCCCCCTTCCTCTTATGCCATGGTGGGCTGAGCGACTCACCACTGTCCCACCTGGTTTGTTGTATTATCGTTTGGTTGTGTTTCATATGATCTTTGTGCAGTTAATTATTCCGTTTGGGAAAGTCTGCTCATTTATTGTTTTAGCTCTTCGAGTTTTGGTAATGTCCATCCCCTGGTCAGCTTACATTGGTAAAATAAATTCATAAAACTTTAAAAACCATAACTTTATAGTTTTTGGAGTTAAATTTCCTTATTATTATCAGTGGTTACAATCCACTATCTGTTGAATTTTATTTAAAAATGCACCAGCGAGATTCTCCCCCACCAAATATCCAACAAGTGGTGCTCACTACAGGGGACCCTGTATACCACCAAAATCATGTTTAATTAAAAAAAGAAAACTATTATAGAACAAAAGCTAGCTGGTTTAGAGCACCAATTAGCCAGTGCTTTGTCTTGCCTTAAAAGACTTGAGAAACACTCTACACAAAGCCCTTATTGGTCCTCCCCTATTATCCTTAAACCTCCATTTAAAGGCAAGTTCACACCTAGTAGGGCTAAATAGCCTCCTTCCTTTATATTTTTGAATCTAGGATAAATGAGCAACTGACCATCAATTAACCAGGTATATCCTTTCCTGCTTGAGTAGTATGGCTCAAAGTTCATGGTTCATCATATTTTGGAAGTTTTGAATTACACTTCCAATGGGACAGGTTGTATCTCGAAGTTACACTAGGCAGATTCTCCAAAAATGCAATGAAGTAATTAAGAAAATACAGTTTAAACTCAACCTAATTTTTATTTTTGAAAGAGAAAATAATTATAGGCTTTTTTACAGTTTGTAATTTATCAGAATGAATTAATCTCTGCACGATTGAATCTTCAATCAGTTGATTGAATCTGATTGATCATCAACTTTGATAGATTGTGATAGATTGCTCGCTCCTTCCAATGATATTGGGGAATTGAGGAAGGGGATTTTTTGGAGATATGCGAATTCAGTAAAATCCTGACACTTCCCCCTCAAGATTCAATTGCAGTGGAGGATGACTTCTTAAAAACCTAGGATGAATATGTTTTACCACAATACCAGTATCAGTATGAACAATTGAATATTCTAGTCCTTTTCAAAAATATAGCTCTATAAGAACCAGACCAATTAATTCCCAGCTTTTCAGTCTGTCCACCTGGCCAAGAATGATAATTCATAACATAATCTCCAATCTGATATTCAGGTAAGACTGGTTTATATTGATTGCTTCAAAAAGTCTCTCTTTGAGTGGTAGTTTCAATTGAATTCATTGCTTGATCCTGGAGGCGGATAATCTCATCAGCCAAATTTCTCATAACTAAATCAGAATTTTCTGGGATGCTTTCTTCAAGGATAATCTGAACAATAGAAAGGACTGAAGGATCCCGCCCATATATACACTTAAATGGGGACATCTTGATAATGCGGTGATAGCTTATCTGATTAGCAAACAAGGCACTGGGTAATAAAAATTCCACTGAGTCAGATCAGTCAAAGACATTTTTCTTAAAATCGAGACCAAGGTTCCTTTAACTCATTCAATGGCCCCAATTGTGGATGGATTATTTGGGACTACAAATCGCTGAGTAGTGTTAAATAATTTTGATAACTCTTGTATAAGCTGCGAGGTGAAATTAGTCCCATTATCTGACATAAGGACCTTTGGACATCCATGTTGGAAAATAATAAGCTAATATAGGAATAAGGTTGTAGTCTTAGCTGAAGGGGTAGCAATGGAAATGGCCTCAACCCATTTGGTTGGATGGTTGACAGCCATAATGATATACTGATGACCATGAAATTCTCGAGGAAAAAACCCTACAACAACTATGCTGACTACTTTGAACGCCTTAGTTGGGGAAATGACTTGATGTTGATAAGTAGGGTTGGTAGTTCCATGACGTTTGCAAGTAAGACATGAGTCAAGAGTCTCTCAAATGAACTCGGTCATGTTGTTCTAATAGTATTGAGACTTCAAACATTCTTGAGTTTTTTAAGCTGCTATGACCAACTTTTTCATGACCTTCCATTACAGCGTGAAACCTGGAGTTGGGATGTAGGAAGGGCAACCACTTAGACTTGACTTTCTTGTACAAAGCTCCATCTTGAATCATAGTATCCTTGGTAATTGATTTTAGATAGGCTCAATCCTCTTCAGTCTCTCAATCCCATAATTCTGGTCGTCCAATAAGATTATACAAGAGTTCTTCTTTTTCTAGTTCCAAGGTCAGAATAGGTAGTTGGGATAACCCATCCGCATTTTGATGCTGAGCTCCTGAGTGATAAACAATGAAAAAAATCGTAATTTTGCAATCATAAAGCCCAACGGCCAACCTCTCATCAGGATCCTTCATATTCTGCAGCCATTATAAGGAGGAATGGTCAGTAATAACGGTGAAATGGGTACCATATAAAAAGGGCTGAAAATGCTTGATGGCCAAAATTACCGCCAAACATTCCCACTCAGTAACACTATATTTTCGTTCAGCCTTTGACAAAGTTTTGCTATAGTAAGCAACAGGATGATCCTTATTTTCTTTATCACACTGAGATAAAATAGCCTTAATAGCGACATTGCTTGCATCCATATGTAGAAAGAAAGGCTTATCAAACTGGGGGTGAATTAGAACAGGTGCCTTCATCAAGGCAGTACGCAGAGAATTGAAAGACTGTTCTTGAGCTGATCCCCACTCAAAAGACACTCCTTTTTGCAAAAGATAAAATAAGGGTTCAGCCATATCAGCAAAGTTGGGAATAAATTGACAACAATACCCAACCATACTGAGAAATACTTGAATATCCCATAAAGAAGAGGGAGGAGGCATCTGTTGGATGGGTTGAACTTTGTCCACAAGAGGTCAAATCCTTTTAGCTGAAACATGATGTCTTAAGAAGTATATTTCATTTTGAAATAATGAGCACTTGGAGGGCTTGAGTTCTAAGGAAGAGCCTCAAATTTGGCTGAAAACTTCTTTTAAATGGTTTAAATGCTCAGTAAAGGTTTTGGAAAACATGGTGATGTCGTCAAGATATACCAGAACACAAGTAAGCTTTAAATCCCGCAGCATACTGTCCATGGCCCTTTGGAAAGTTGCGGGGGCATTGCTTAGGCCTTGAGGCATGTGAGTTGGTTCAAACAACCCTTCACTTGATATGAGGGCACACTTGGCACGATCTTCTGGAGACAGTTTGATTTGCCAATATCCACTGGCTAACCATGGCTGAAAAATAGGTGGATCCAGCCAACAATCCAAGAGAATTATCAATCCTAGGTAAGGGATAACAGTCCCATCAGGTAATAGCATTCAATCGATGATAATCCATCATGACCCAATGAGAACCATCTTTCTTCTTAACCAACAACAACGGGGATGCCCAGGGGCTATTGGAGGTAACAGTAATCCAGCCTCCAGCAATTGATTCAACTCCTTAGTAATCTGGGCTTCATCTACTTTGGATTTACGATAGGGCTTTGCACGTATAGGAAGGTGATCACCAGTTTCAACAGTGTGCACTACACCTTTCATCTTCCTAAAATTGTAAGTATGCCTAGCAAAAATGTCAGAATATTTGTCCAATAATTGAAGCACTTGTTTCTCCTATTCCCTAGAGAGATGTTTCCCGGTAGCAGGTCCCACAGTAAGGATTTCCTGATCACTCTTCAATCCAAAGTCTTGTAAACTCTCAAAGGGTTTGACATCACAAATACGAGATAAGGGTAACAGCTTAACCTAAGCACTCAGGTGCTCTTGATCTACCAGTTTTGGCACATCAGTAAGGTTCACTATTAAGACAGATAAAGAGCCTGAATAAGCATAATACAATATTCCAGTACAAGGCAAGAGTTCTTTAGCAGAAGGATTGACAGTGCCCTGGACTTGTAGCAAATTCCCCTTGGTATTCGAAAAGTGCAAAGAATTATTGATGATTACTTGTGATTTTGGTGGAATAACTAATTTCTCAGGAAAAAATAGGCATTCCCTTTTCAATATTAGCCATGGTAGGAGGTAATTTTACATAAGGATCTTCAACCTGATACTGAAGTGAATAAGACCTTTTAGCTCCTTCTAGCAGACATAACTGACGTCAAGTGGAAGCATGATCAGATAAAAGTAAGGGAACTCGATACCCCAAGAGAGACAACGACGAGTCAGGGTAGTTGATAATTCCATCAAATTCTCGTAAAAATTGAGTTCCCAAGAGTAGGTCATAACTCAAATTATTGAGCACAATTGCTGGAATGGTATAGGTTAATTTCCTGATATTCAGAGGAAGGGATGAAAAAGCTCCAATAGACCTAGTACTTTGAGGGCTGGCGGTGCCATATTCTTCATAATGAGAAATATTGGGGGTTAATTTAATCCGTTTGACCAATTTGGAGAAGCCAACATTCACTGGGGATCCAGTATCTATAATAGACTTAGCATTGATTTAATTTTACTCGGAAATTGATTCAGGTGATGGTGCTTCCAAACTGAGAGGATAATGCCAATAAGGAGGGCAAGGAATAAGAAGAATGGTCATCTTTATTACACTCAATTGAACTTTGCTGCTCTTGCTGAGCACTCTCATCATTATCAAGGTAAAGAATCTTATTGGCCTTATTCTTTTCTTTTTTTCATCTGCTTCCTTTTTAAAACAACGATCCTCAGTATGAAAGTAGCGATGACAGTAATTACACTGGATTTCTCTAGTGATTTCAGGCATGGCAAAGACTTTGGGCCAACTAGGTCTAGGAGACTCATATACTCAGGGTTTTGGAGAATTGAGGGGGCAACTCCAATAAGGCCTCCTTAATATCCAAAATACTTTGGAAATTCTTTTTGACACTGATCAGATAAACTTGCATTTGTGTCCTAGTAGTAAAGGCTGACAGAACTGCAGTTATTGCATCATCCAAGCTTAACTGACCACAGGCTACAAGAGTTTGAGCTTCCTGATAGAACTGATGAGCAAAGTCCTTAATAGATTTATTTTGGTGGGGCTGTATACCCATAATGACCTGTTTTTGCGAAGTTAGGGTCTGCTCACTTCCAAATTCTTGGATCAATGCTTCTTTGACTTGAGCTCAAGTAGGGCAAGTCATTAAGTGTGGAACCATAATATCCTGAGCCAATAAAGTAAGACAATTAGGCAAGTAATTCATCTTTTGGTGATCCGTGGCCTCACTTAATGCATTTTCATACAGATATAGAAAGGCAGTAATGCTGCTATTCTGGGGAGTATTATTCCTTGAATACTGGCTTGAAACTAATGGGAGCATTGGTAGTCAAAACATGCACTCCAGTTTGTTCAGATTGAGTAGACACATAAGAGGCAGAATCTGAAGCTTGAGAAGAAAATTGAGGGTAAGGACCAACAGATTCCATCCAAATTTTGTTAATCTGTCGATTCAGGTCTGCATGCCCTACTTTTTCATCTAGTTGATGAGATAGCTCAAAAAACTGTTCCTGTTTGAATTGTACTTGAGTTCCAGAGTCTCAATTTTCGCTTGGAGAAATTCCCCTTTTGATTCACAAGCATGTTATAGGATATCAGTGTCCTTGGACCACTTTCCCAAATTGATCAATTCATCAGACATGGACTGCAGAGTCAAAAGGGGGTCAATTGGTACCACATCAGGGGTTAGCTTTCATTCTTTGGCCACCTTAGAGAATTGTTCACGTAAGTGGGTCATCATGTTCATGAGAGAGTTAATTTGCTAATAAGATCCTGAATGACCATCAGCGCCTGGAGGTCCACGAGGTCCTTCTACCCCAGGAGGACCCATATTTCCAGAGGTTTTTTCTACTTCATTGACCCAGAACTGAATTCCTGAGTACAGTTGTTCCAATTAAAAAAGATGGGTTCTAATTTCTTCCTCCGTTGATTGACTACACTCAGAGAGTTGGGAAACACCCTCTTTCCATTCCTTCTGGATCTCTTGAACCTTTTTTTGGAACTGTACATCAAAAAATTGATATCCCATGATCGAACTGAATGAGCTGCTGTTGTACTTTGTTTAGGGAAGTTCGATTATTAATAATAGCATCACGATTATCTCAGCTAAACTCAGAGGCTGACTTGAAAAACTCAGAAATATAATTATTTAACAATTGGAGTCCTTCTAGTAAATTGAGCATCCCTTGATGGTGCATTCCAACAACAGGTAGCAAGTGGTATAATGTAGGTTGTACAAGTTGTTGAAGATATTGTCTGGAGCCAATCCCTGGCATTTGAGAGGTTTGCAGCACTTCCCGCAATATAGAAGGTACTGCATTTGATTGAGATTGGGTATAACGTATTCCAGGGATTAGAGCCCCGTCAAGTAATTGATTGATTATATTTCGCAAGGCTTCAGGTGGAATTTGAAAGTCTGAGGCGAAACTTAAGTTAGGATTATAGAATTCCCTGTTGGCCCAAAATTTCCAACGTGGAGGGTAATCTTGGGATATGGGCTCCAATTGAAGGGACCCATCATAAAATACTGCCTTGCTCTTGATCTTAAGCCTCTTCAGGAAATAATTGAGAATTTATGGTGATAGACGTAGTCACTTGTGCATAACTCAGAGTGCCCCTGTAGTGAGCACCAGTCTGGAAGTTTTGAATTACACTTCCAATGAGGCAGGTTGTATATCAAAGTTACACTGGGCGGATTCTCCAAAAATGCAATGAAGTAAATAAGAAAATACAGGTTAAACTAGACCTAATTTTTATTTTGAAAAGAGGAAATATTTATAGGCTTTTTTTCGTTTTGTAATCTATCAGAGTGAATTAATCTCTGCGCGATTGAATCTTCAATCAGTTGATTGGGATCTGATTGATCATCAACTTTGATATATTGTGATAGATTGCTCGCTCCTTTCGATGATGGGGGAGTTGAGGAAGGGGATTTTTCAGAGATATGCGAATTTGGTGAAATCCCGACAATATGGCCACACTTACCACCTGAGCGGAGTTCAAACAAGCGCTGATTGACGAGTTTGGTTCCAAGCAGAGTTTAAATTGGCAAAAACAAACCTTTATGTCTCTTAGCCTTCAAGAGGTAGAATAAATTCCCACGTTTATTGAGAGATAATATAGCAAATCTCACCTTTTGTTGCTGTCCAAACTGCTTCCTCTAGATGATGCTATTGGTGCTATCGTGGCTAGTTTGGCGTCTTATCCCTCTTTAGCAATGCATATGTTTGCAGTCAAGCACACCTTTCAAACTTTACAGAATATCAAAAAAGCACTGCTATTGGTGGCTGAATCTCATGAACCTGAACTTATGCAAAGAGTCAAAAATGGGATTAACTCTGACCTCACCAGCCTCTTCTATGGCTGTATCCCTTTGAGACCCAGCTTCTGCTGAGATGCATTGACACAATAATCCTCCACCATGTGAGGTTAGCCAAGAAATATTGGCAGTTATGGTGCAGCGCTATCCTCCACCCTCAAGTTCAAAAGCTCAGCTGGCTAAGCCAGTTATCTCTTTTCTCAGTTCTCCTTTTGCTGAGCAGTCTATTTAGGTGGATAGGATATCACATCCGTTTAGCCGCTGCCTTGATTCCCCTCACCCTCACCTCAGGCTACCCTTAGTTCAAAACGTGCAGTCATGGGACGACCCAAACCGTCACTTCTAAGGCAAAAGTCAAAGCCATTACACTTCCATCGCCTCCCACAAAAGCTGGTGCAGCTCTATGCTCCCTTCAAAAGTCAAAAGGGTAGATGAGCGAGATATAGCCCTCCCCTGTGAGGAATTAAGCAGGTTTCTCAGCCCCTCCTAGTAAAATGTTGAGTTGCATTGACAATTCCTCTGATGACGAGTCTGAAGGGGGTGGTGAAGATACAGGCTATTATGTTTTGAGAGCCCCAATGAAAGTGCAGGTTCCAGATAGGTCAAGGCCTGAAAAATTGATATAGCTATGATACCACGACGAACCTATCTTCAACAGTTGTTGAGGTTTTCAGAGGTGATTGATACCGCTAGTGATGCTGACCAGATTATTGGTACAGTGATCTGATCTACCCATCAGGTTCATACCCTTCAATCTATTAAAGCTAAATACCCTGCGATGACTCTACGCCTTGCCTCCACTCTCTTTTTGAAAAAGATTCTCGCCCTCCCCTCTACTTTTGGTACCATAATAACTAAGGCAGAGGTTATTATCAATAAAGTGCGCGTTCTAGCCATCCTTGACACAGATTCTCCTTTAAACATGGTCTATTCAGAGCTCATCAACAAAATCAAGTTGGTGCCTGAACTGAACTATTCACAAGAGTTTGGAACTGCAGGGGCTAACAATATGTGAGCTATTGGAGCCTACTATTCTCTGCCATACGAATTGGAAAACTCCTACTGACTGCCCCACAGTGGAATTAACTTATAATGCATACGACCTAATCATTAGCACTCAATTCATGAATGAGTATGATTAAACCATTAATATGAAACAGGAAATGTTTTTCCTTCTAAATTGCGAAGTTCCCTTAGTCTTTACAAATGCTGAGCCTAAGAAAAAGGAATATACATGCATAGTTGATTATCCTTCATCACCCTCACCCTTACTTATACCACATCAGGCAGAAACACAAATAAGCTGCCTGACTCTGTGGATGGTTCAGAGGGCATTTCATTGTATGCGGCAGAGGAGGTAGTAGTAAAGGCGGTTAAACAAAAGGCGATAGACACCAAAATTACTATGCAAATTCCCAAAAATGCCTTATTCACTTAACAAACATTGATGGAATAAGCCCTTTGGAACCTCAGGTGTTGTCAGGTCTTCTAGGGTCTGCTTACCAGCGACCTATTAATCTTCTACTGAGGAAATTCACTAACAAAGACATGGTTGTAAAAAAGCATCAAGATATTGGAAAATCCCTGTTGGTTCCAATTGAGGACATTCACTAAATCCATTATATTGGGTCTATGCTAGATATGGGACTACCCACTGACAAAATGATATGTGCTTTGTCTAACGTTTAAATTTTCTGATATTTTAACAGCCGCTGATCTAAATACGGTTCATTCTTTACTGGAGTCATATCAGGGCATTTTATCCACATCTGATACTGACTATGGGCATATAAAGGGCTGGAGCCACACCATTGATGTTGGTGATGCCAAGCCTCTTTGATCCAATCCTTATCAGAAAACAAAAAGTCAAGGAGCTCCAGATGAGGACGGAGCTTAAACAGTTACTGACGGGGGGCTAAAGGTATCTTCTAAAAAGCCCTTGGTCATCTCCACAATTGTTCATAAAGAAGAAAAATGGTGGGTATAAGGTAGTTATGGACTAACGCAAGCTGAATAACCTCACTAAGAATTATAGTTACCATATCCCCCGTATTGGTGATGCTCTGGCCAAACTCTCTGGGTCCAAGTTCTTTTTTGCAATGTAATTGGCAAGTGAATAAATGCAGATGGACCTTTCTCTGCAAGACCAGAAAATTGTGCGCTTATCTGCAGTGAGGGTCTCTTCAAACCTACCCAAATACCACAAGGGTTGTGCAATGCACCCACAACTTTCCAGCGAGCCATGGGCCACATCTTACAGGATCTGAAGCTTAGTTGCGTAATTATCTATCTTGACAATATCACTATTTTTTCCCAAACGTTCAATAAGCACCTTTCACACTTAAAGGAAGATTTCCAACGCCTGCGGGCCTCTCAAATTAAGGTGAATTCATCCAAATTTACATTCTTCCAGAAAAATTTGATTCTCTGTGCCACGCCATCTCCCCAGATGGGATCTAAACTCTCAATGTTAAGGTTGAGGTAATATCCAAAAATAGTTCCACCCAAAACCCTCCACAATATTCAGGTGTTCTTGAGTATTATGTGATATTACCATCAAATCATCCCCAAATTCGCTTAACTCAGTAAACCCATGCACGCCTTTTAGCCAAGAACACCCCGTTTCATTTGGGAGCGGAACAACAGGCTGAGATAAAACATTAAGGAAGTTGCTGCAGCGACGACCAATCCTATGCCACCCTGAATATAGTAAACCCTTCATTTTGTTTACTGATACCTCTGACTACGAATTAAGCTAGCTTGGCTCAACTAGATGAGCACGGGGTTGATCATCATGTCTCATACTTCAGAAAGATGCTCTCTAAGGCAGAAAAAAAGCTATAGCATCACTGAGAAGGAGTGCCTTGCCATCTCGTTCACTGTTAATTATTACTGACCTTTCCTATATATGGGGTTTTGTTTAAAGTGATCACTGACCACGCCTCCCTAAATGGTTACAGAATAGAAAATATCCCACTGGGCGGTTGGCACGCTAAGCTTTGAAGCTCAAGAACTATGATATGACCATTAAGCACTGAGCTGGGATGAGCCATATGAGTGTCAATGGGTTGACTTGGATGCCCATCCTTCACTTAGATAATTTTGAAGCAGAGCGGCTACATGACATCCTAATGATCCCTGATGCTTGGTAGAATGATGATGAAACTATCCAGAAGATGCTAGCTCGCCACTCCTGTAACACTAAGGAGGATGATGGGAAGCTACACACTATAGTAGGGGTGAACTGGTTACCCTACCGCCGACCATCTGAGCGATTACCCGTCTTATTTAATCTCATGTCATCCTAGGCTTAGTGGATTTCGTAAAACCTATGGGTGGGTAAAAGAACGCTAATACTGGAAGGGAATCGTGGAGACCAACATTGAAGTCCTGGATTGACTGTTTGACATGCAAAAAAGCAATCCAGCTTTAAAACAAGTATCAATATCAACCAACCGCCCCTCAACAGCCTTTCCACACAATAAGTTTCAATGAGGTGACCCTAAAATCCAAACTAAGGATGAAAAACGATATTACTTGGTAGGAATTTGATAGTTTTACCAAATGGTCGAGGCTGTGGCTCTAATAGCTCAGACGGCCAAAGCCACTGCCACTTTCCTCATCGGTATATCTTCACTCAACATGGTTGACCCCAAGTTTTGCTCTGTGATAATGTTATAAACTTCACTTCCTGAGTGATGAAGATTCTTGTGACTTCCATGGGCATGCAACAGTTTTTTTCTTACCCTATAGCCCCTTGACTAATGGTACCGTGGAATGAGCCAATGGGACTCTAGTCTCTATATTATGGAAAATGGCCACCTTAGACCTCCTTCACTGGGATCTATATTTACCAAGTGCCCTCATGGCCTACCAGATCAGTTACCACAGGATCATGAAGATGTCACCATTCCATGTGTTATATGTCTGAGAACCTGAGGTGCCTGCTCTACTCGCCAAAGATGTTTTCTCAGCTAGGACTGATCTGAGTTAATCCAAGAAGAAGTTGTTGCAGCGCATTATCCAGTTACAGTCTGAGGCGATGGCCAATTTAGCCAAAGGTGTCACAAAAAAGTGGTAAGCAGGCTTGAGCTCTGGTCACCACTCCCATCCTTCCAAGTGGCAGACTTGGTACTCTACTACCACAACTAAATCATGCCTAGAAAAGAAAAGCTTGGGTCCATCTGGTAAGGACCTTTCATTATCATATATAAGTGAGGGGGTGAGTATTCCATTAAATCCCTTTCTTCTGGAGTTATGATTCCCTGAGTGCATGGATGATTCTTGTGACCTTATTCTCCCCTACCACCCCTGAAGGAGGTAATGTCAGATAATTACAAGTCTGATGTATTGAAAAGAGTGGTTTGGAGGTGAATAATGAAAAATTGGCTAAAAGACCCCGGTCAATTTTTTGTGGAAACCTACAAATTGGGGTAGACCTTCTATTAATAAAACTCAGACAAATAGAACTAGTCTGGGCAGTTTCAGGCTTTGAATCATCAACTGAATATGGGGTTCCCTTAGAGGTCCCTCCCCTTCATACTACATGGCTAATACAACCCATACCGCTGAGACTGGCCCTTCTTATTGGGTTGAAGGGGGCCTCAACAGGTGAATATATTTTCCCATCAAATGATTGGGTAAAATACATCAAAACCTTACTTCATGGATTGATACTACCTATCAACGATTGACCAATACATAGATGTGAGGCTAGTCTCTACCAACCATGCAGGTCAAATTTCATTATTTACTAATTCAATTTTTACTAAGCAATATGAACTTTGAGCCTTGACATCTTAAATACCCTTTATATTGATTTAATAAAGGGGTTCATTTTCTTTAGCACCACGGCAGCTGAAAAACTTTAAATGTCACAACTTTCTACTTTATGGAGTTATTTATCTTTATTATCAGTGGTTACAATCCACTATTTGTTGGGTTTTTGGTATAAAAAGCACCAGCGAGCTTCTCCCACGCCAAAAATCCAATACCTTAAACCCCAACACAATTTGTTGACAATAAAATTTGATCATATCAATACCTCCTTTATTACAAAGCAGCTTAACTTAGTCATTCTTCTGAAGGACATGCAAGCTGCCTCGCCCCATCAAGTACCTCAACTAGTATGTCCACATCAACTTTATACCAAATTAAAAATTTTACTTTTTATTTCTATAGAAAACTAAAATTACTTAATTTTATCAATTATTTTTTATCACCAGTCACAATAAGATAAATGTTCAAGCACTTCATTATGCCATGAAGAAAGGGCTTTTTTGATCTAAATCTATCTCAGCCTTTGATTTTGGAATGGACTTAACCTATCCAGTGACAGAGCTCTTCAAATCCTTAACCTGCATCACTTTGATGTATCCTGTCAATTTTTATATAAAGACTGCTTCTGCTAACTTTTATTAGCTTTCAAAGACTTAGTATAGCCTACAATGAATGTTGTATAGGGTGATGTCAAATGCATCATCTAGACATCATTTAAAGACTTAGTTCTTTTCATTTTAGATTAAATATGCTATATGCATTTTTCACTTATTGATAAACTACCCCCTGAGCCCACCCTGAGTTTATATAACATTAACTTCCTTTACCAACTTCTGTCTTCACCTCTATAGTTAAGCTAAAGTTCATTCTTGGTCGCCTTAATGTGTTTTATTCAAACTAAGCTTTCTTTATAATTAATATTTATGGCATAATGGCTCCTAAAAGGCAATGAATAAGCACTTTTGCGTTCATTGGGGTCTGCAATTGAAAAATCTCAGTGGTTACAACTGTTTTTGATATTGTTTTTATATTAAAAAAACATAAAATTATATGCTAATGTTTATGTGGGAATCTTAAACTTTTATAGTAAGTCAAAAGTTTAAATAAATTTTTTGTTTATTTGGAGTCCTTGTGATGTAGATAGCGCCTTGGTCCTCCTTAATCGAGGCCATCCACTATCATCTATTATGAGGGTCAAGCTGTGGGCATCCTTTTCCATCAGCGTATAGATATTTGTGACTCCATTGTCATAAAACTTCCAGATCAAGGCTCAGGTTTTGGGATACAGTTAGGCCCAGCTCATCATTGAAGGACCTGATCATACTGTACCTTTAGCAATTCCTAGTCCCTTTAATCTGTTCCTGCATTTGTGGGTATCAAATCTTCAAGTGACATATCATTTTTCTTGTTGAGGTTTGATTCTGAAGGAGAGCGTTAAAATTTCTCACCACATTAATATTTAATAGTTTTGCCTTGTTTGCCATTACAAATTTTGAAACCAACTACACTCCCTTTAGAATTTTACTCCTTTACAAATTAAGGTAAATTTTATCCAAGGATTAACTTCCCGAGTTCTATCTCTTTTTTAAATATTATTTTCAATTTTGTTAAACATTAGGCCTGATAAATGAAAAAAATCCCCTATTTTGTAATGATTAAGACATCAAATGATCGCAAAATATCCCCAGTATTACATATTGGAGTACTAGGGCTGAACAGGTGAATTCATAAAGGTCTGATTTTTTGTGAGTTGATCTCTAATAATTTTCTTTTTCTATAATCACATACAGATCAAATTTAAAACTGTAAATTAAATACTACAACTATAACTGCTCCGCTGTATTCATTTTTAAAAATTGACAGGTTAAAGCCTGATTTCCCCACATAGGGTGGATGCGCTCCGCCTCCTATTGTTTTTTAGCTGCAGCCATAGCTCGACTAGTTTGGCTCCACTAGCCCTCAAATCTTACTTGTCACTTTTCCCATATAACTTAGCCCACCACATTTTGTGCTCCCAGGCGGTGCTTTGTAACCTCATGGTGCTCCCCCATAGCAACTATCGCTTTAGCTTTTAGGTTAAGTATGGAAACCTCTTCTCTATGTGAGAGAAAACATTGTTAAGATAACAAAGTGGTGTTTAAGCTAAAAAACCAATAGATTTTTGCCCCTTTATGGGTGTTTTCACCATGGATTCTCTATGAAAGGACAGGTCATGGTCACATAAATGATGCCACTCATTTATAGAAACCCTCCCATCCACATTACCCATTTTTGCTTTGAAGGCAGATGTGACTCTAGTGGTACAGTTTGCTGGCCTGCACAACTATCTCTCTCAAATGGCTCTGCCACAAATTTTTGGTGGTTTTGGCTGGTTAAAGCGCTGACCCCATCTTGCACTTTGTAGTTCTGATTAGGACAAATCACCTCGCAGGGCCTTACATTTTTGTGACAATCTTCCTCTTTATACTGGGACTCCCATCTGAATACTCCCCCCACACTTTGATCCACTATTACCTGACAACCCATTCTGAGCCTAAAGTAATATTGAACGCTCAGTATGCCCCTTGTTCTTTGAATTAGTTAAATTAAAATGAAGTTCTCACCCCTTGTTACTGCTGCTTCCTTCACCCCTCCTACCTTTGATGTTAGCCCATTACCAATATGTCAGAAATTTTCAGCCCTGGTCTTAATCCTCCCCCTCCCTCAAACGCTGAAGATGCTACTCCTAATGCTCCACCTAATTATTTGAAAACCTCTCAAACTTTACATTAGAAAATTGCAACTTAAGCCCTGTTTAAATAATTATAGTTAATGATTTGTAAGTCAACTGCTACTGCTCCTGATCACTCAGTACCCATTTCTGGCGTCTGTTTGCCCATCCTAAGTCTTTTTAAAAATCTAAAATATGTGGATGATGCTTAGAAATCTTATGCCACTGATACTGAATTCGATTAGATGAAATTTTCCATTCTCACCAACTTTTGCTTCCATCCTTAACAACAAATCTACCTTTGCAAAGGATTACTAGTATACAAGCCCATTATTAACTTGCTATTAAAGCGACTTCTGGCTCCACTAACAAACCCCTCTATAAAGCCATTCACGAAGCCATGAAGCCCCTTTTGGGGGGTAATTTCTATCCAATTTCCCTTCCTTCTTTACTGAGTAAGCTAATAAAAAGATCAAAGCGATTGCATTTGCTGCGGGATGCTCACGGGCAGAAGCCAAAACGATATCATTATTTAACCCCCACTATTGTCAAACATACTTACATCTGAAAGGAATTCCGTGTTTCCATAATTAAAAGATCGTGCAAAGGGTCAGCATGCCAACTACACTGAGGAACTGATCCCTGTGGAGATCTATAACAAGTTTTTCATAAAAATCAAATAATCTTAACCCATTATGACTATGCTCTGAATCCAATTGTGTGCTCTGACGCGTGGCCTTAGGTCATCACTGGATAAATACTACCCTGATACCCCTTTCCACATATAATATGACTGTTTAAGATTACTGATGCAGCATCAAATTAAGAATTTATATCTTCAGCTTTATTTGGCACCTACAAATAAAATGGCTGTGGTCAACTCCTTTTATGTTGAGCCTACTAGTATTGAAAGGGTGATTGGTGTCAAATGCATAACAAAGCAAATTAATTAAATTTGCCAAAGTGGACAGGCAATGAGCATAATGGTGGGATTAAAGAATTAAAAAAGCCTGAAATTAGATGCTAAAAAGAATTTTAATGCCTACAGTACCCATATATTAAATTAGATTGGTTTCAGTGCAGACGTTAAAAGGTCAAAATTCTCCAATAGCAAAATAATGGTAACCACCCACAGAGTTCATAATTCAATTTCCAAATTTTTGCCAACTTACTATTAAAAACTGTTGTTTGTGTTTAGAGCATCCTCGTGAGCTTACAAGTTGAAAGAAAAAATTCCATAAAATTAATAATTATTTACATTTCAAAAGTTTGATAAAGAATTGAGAGATCTGGCCTAAAAACACCTATGTGATACTCCTCAGATTTTGACAAAGCATTTGAATTCTTGAACATGATTGAGGCAAGACCCTCCTGCTTTCCTTAGCATTAAAATTACTGTGGCTAGGGCTTTAATGTCTTAAAACATTTGATATAGAGATCTTACCTCTGGAGCTCTCTCCTGTTTGTATTCCCTTTAATATGCTCTGCTTTTCAACTATTTCATAACCCCTCTGAAAGAGACCTTATCAATTACATCAAATGAAGCTCACCAGCCTCATTTCTCCAGTTTGAGACATGATAGAGAGACCCCAAAAGAGCCTAAACTTCAAGTACAAGAACCTGATCACTCATTGTGGTCATCTTCTCATCTAAGTTTTGATGAAGGAAACCACACAACTCTTACCTTACAGTAGACATTCTCTAGCCAGTTCCCAACACACTCCTACCACCCATGAGTTCTGACAGTCCTTACACCAGAGGAACATGCATGATGCACAAAACCTTCTCTCATGTAAGTTGTAGGCGCGTCTAACCATACCTCAGAGGGAACTAAAGCTGCTACATTTTAGATTGCACAGGTTGTGTCAGCCCTATCTGAAGAAAATGTTAACCAGATGTACATATCTTATAAATCACAGCAGGATCCCAAGTCAACCTTGTAGAATGACTCCAAATAGTAGAGAAAGTATACACATCAAACAACTCTTAGACGCTACCTGGTCAATGCTCATACCCCTTTCACAAGGGATTATAGCAGTTACTAAACACTCCCGCATGTTCCACTCATTGGCAAAAACTGAATAGTTAGTTTCACTCAGCTTAAACAGAAGTTTCAGCAACACTCTGATCTAAAAGCTGAATCGCAATTGCCACCACCTATTTTAAAATTATAATGAAGTAGTAATTTTCAGTCAATACTCAGGTGGAAGAGTAGTTGACTTTTGTAAAAAAAACATCATTATCAACTACATCTCATAATAAGCACTGCGGATGACAGTCAGAATTGGAGCTGATGACTATCCCATAGAATATCCTGAGCTAAGAGCGACTGCACACAAACCCTAAACGTACAAACCCTTCCCAGGCGTCAACCCAAAGTTTTTAAACCCCTACTTACAGCCATTCCCAAATCCTGGACGCATCTATTCCATAGAAAGTAAACACCTTAAAGTACCTGATCGTGACAGTTTTAATAAGGTATAAAGGAAAGAGGAGAAGTTATTGTTAAGAAACTCAGAGTTTTAGTCAACATGAGAATAAAAGAAAACTACTTGGATGAGGGGATAGCAAAAAAACTAAAGATATAATACATAATCAGGGTGCCATTACATTTGTAAGACCAGAAATTGTCAGATTTCTGGGAGAATGAGCATGTAGTGCAGTTGTGAAAAGGGCCATACAGATTCAGGGGAACTTATATTGCAACCAGGAACTTTCCTAACAATTATCTTGGGCATGAAGTGGATGAGAAGTACTCACCTCATTTTGTCCTAGAGTTACGCCCGGTTACACTCCATACAAAGGATAAGGTTCAGGTATTCCTAGATTTCTATAATGCAAATAAGACAGAATTTGTGTAAACTATATGAACCTAACAGACCAGGATTGAATTTTCTTGAGAAGTATAAGGGTTGTGAGCGCCTGTTTCAGAAAAATGACGCCTCCAAGATTGCCCCTAATGGTCCTTTTGCTTTATTGTTAAATATTGAAAAGTAATAGAAAGTTCTTAAAAGGTTTTTATTACATCAATCAAATCCCTAGGCAAATAAATTTCTGGTACGTGAATATAAAGGTATGCTAAGTCAAGGAATGATAGTCCCTTCTAAGTCCCCAGTGGTGCTCCTAAATTCATAATCCCCCAAGGTGAATGGCAAGTTCTGAACTTGGGTAGACTACTAAAATTTAGATACAATAACTGAGTCATACCCGTACCCTATGACATTAATAGAAACTACCTCCTAGATTATTGTGTGCTGAAGAATATTATCAAAGTTAGACCTAATAGATGCATATTACCATATATGGGTAGTCTCAGAGGGTCATTAGTATAATGATTTATGGTGCCACCTAGGAGTGATTGAGTAGAAGGTCATGCATTTGTCCTAAGGAATATTTTAGAAGGTTTTAAAGAGCAATCAACAGCACCTTAGGCAACCTAATTGGGAAGTTCTGCATTACATATTTGGATAGCATAATGGAATCCTTAAGACAATTGAGTAACTTTTTGTTGCAATCTCATCGCTTTAGCTAAGTGCAGCATTAGATATATCAAGCGCAGCATTGACACCAGGCTGAGTTAGAGCTAGGCCTCACTCAGCCTATGAGGATTTATTGTAAAATCTAGCTTGTTAGTGCTCACTGAAGTTTATGCAGCTGGATCCCAAAGAGGATTTTAATTAATTAAGAAATAAGCGTTACTATAAAGTCTGGGTTTTATGATTTTTATTAGAAGTGGGGGGTAAAAAGAAAAGTAATCCCTTTCAATATCAGACCAATAAGTATATAAACTTCTTCAAAGGTCAGGGAAAATCAAGGATAGGTTCAGGCTAGCCTAAATGCATTCCAAATTAGTAATTATGGTAAGCTATCCTATCAGATCTTAGGAAATTTTAATTACTTTTTAGGTAAAAAACAGATATAACGAGCTTTTGGGGCAGAATGTACCCATGTGGTAATGTTTTGATGTATTTTAACAAATCACTGCTTGATAGAATACTTTCACCTTGGGGGACCTCTGCCACGCCTATAAAAGGGTGTGGTCACCGCGTAGGTGCTTGGAAGGACTTGGTTGTGGCTGGGGGAGTACCATCTGATGGTCGCCCCAGGGTCTGTCGCATGGTCAGAGTAATCCAACTGCTCAATTTTATGGTTATTGCCCATGAAGAATTCAAAATGGTGTTACCCCAATTAATGGGGATCCACCAAGAATCAGCCAGGGTCTTTTGGCCAATATCCTCGATATCATTGTAATTATTATTTACGTTGCTTTTGGGTTCATCACAAGCTTGTAAATGGCCATCATTTCCCCGTTCAGACTGATTTTGACCCAAGACATTATTCCTCTGCATCTGAGAGGGCAAATGTCCGACATCACCCCCCTCATGAATGCTGGGGGGGAGAATAAGGTCAGAAGTATGGACATGTAATTGGTAGATGTTGATTCCAGTAGCTAAGAACTTTATAGAGTACTCATTGCCTCTTTTGTAGGTGATGGTGAAGGGACTCTCACAGATTGATCTGAGTTTACCTCTTCTAGGGGTGACGCGGTTATGGTAGTATAATACCATGTCAGACACTTGGATTGTAGGTAGGAGGTTTGGAGCTCATTGGCAGCCTTCCCTTCTTTAGTCACCATTTTTGCTATATTGGTCACAACCTCATATTAGAGTTTGATGATGCGTTTAGTCGATCTTCTCATAGCTTTCTCTGGTTCCTCAACTCTAGAGGAGAATACATATTAAATTAAGAGAGTGATTATTCCATGTTCACGCCCATACAAGACATGGGATGGGGAAATTTTCAAAATCTGGTGATAACTAATTCGGTAGGCAATAAGGGCACTAGGTAAGAATTGATCCCAGTGAAGTGGATCAGAGGAGGCCATTTTTCGTAGTATTGACACCAAGTTACCATTTGCTCTCTCCACAGTTCCGTTAATAGATGATTGTATGGAGCCAAGAAAAGTTGTTGGGCTCTAATGGATGTGGCCAGGATTTTGACTACTGTGGAGGTGAAGTTCTTAACATAATCGCAGAGATGTACTTGGGGACAGCCATGTCAAGAGAAAATATTTTGATGTTAAAATGTGCTGTGGCCTTGGTCGTTTGGGAAGGGAGAGCCACAGCTTCAACACACTTAATGAAGTGGTCAAAGGCTACAAGAATAAGTTAATTTCCACTAGTCATCTGAGGAAGGGGACCTACAACGTCCAAACTGATGGTTTGGAACGGTTGTTGAGGGGTAGTTGGTTGATACTGGTATTTAGTCTTGAAACTGGATTGCTTCTTACACGTAAGGCAAGCTTCCAAGAAGTTAACAATATCTTCCACAATTCCATCCCAATAGTATTAATTCATAATCCACTCATAAGTTTTCTTTGTTCCTCCATGACCTAAGGTAGAGTGAGCTTCTAGGATGGCAGTACACGTTCCAATGGTAAATGGTAAGGTAGCCAGTTTGTCTCCAGCTGCTTATACAACTTCCCGCTCTCCACTTTGGTATTGTGGGAGATCTAAGCCAACACTTTATATACAGGCTTATCCTCATCCTCCCAGTCATTGGGGGTCTTTAAGAGGTCATGTAACCTCTCCGCCTCACTATTATCCAAGTGAAAGACTGGTAGCAGAGTAAACCCATCAACATTTAAATGACAGGTTCCAGCAAAGTGTTCAATCTTCGTTTCATAAGGATGGAGCTTTAGAGCCCAGCAAGCTAACCGACCAGTAGTATCTTTCATGTTCTGTAACCATTTTGGGGATGCGTGGTCAGTAACCACAGTGAAGGTGGTTCCATATAAAAAAAGGCGGGTGTGCTTTACAGCTAACAGAACAGCAAGGCACTCCTTCTCCGTTACACTGTAGTTGCATTCCTCCTTTGAAAGCATCTTAGTAAAATAGGATACATGATGATCTATACCAAGTTCATCTAATTGGGTTAAGATGGCCCCAATGGCATAATTTGAGGCATCAGTGAATAAGATGAAAGGTCTATTATAATCAGGATGCCGCAGGATAGGACGTTATTGTAGCAGTTGCTTCATTGTTTCAAAGGCGACCTTTTGTAAAGCACCCCAGTAAAAAGAAGTGTTTTTAGTTAGTAGGCGGACAAGAGGCTCGCTGAGCTGGGCAAACTTAGGGTTGAACTATGGTAATATCCCATCATCCCTAGAAACAACTGAATATCCCTTGAATTTTTAGGGGGAGGCATTTTTGAGATTTCTTCAACCTTATCTTGGATTGATTGAATTTCTTTTGAGAAATTGAATGGCCAAGGAAATCCAGTTTCTTCTGGATAAAGTTATACTTTGAGGGTTTTAACTTAATATTCAACTTACATAGCCGTTTAAACACCTCCTTCAGGTGATCAAGATGGTCGTTAAAAGTTTTGAAAATACTGTGATGTCATCGAGGTCTACAATGACACAACTTACCTGCAAGTCCTGCATAATGTAGTCCATTGCATGCTGGAAAGTTGCAGGTGTGTTACACAACCCTTGATGTAATCAGGTTGGTTAGAAGAGGCCTTCACTACAAATGAGAGAAAATTTCTCCTGGTCTTCAGGGGAAAGGTATATTTGCTTATAGCCGCTAGCCAAGTCCATGACGGAGAAGAAGTTTGAGCCACAGAGTTAGGCCAAAGCATTATCAATACGAGGGAGAGGATAGCTATCCTTTTTTGTGAGTATATTTAAAATTTCAGTAGTCCATGACTATCTAATGACCTCTATTTTTTAATAAGCAACAGAGGGGAAGACCAAGGGCTTTGTGAAGGAACTAATAACCCTGCGTCCAGCAACTGCTGAAGCTCCATCCTCATTTTTTGTTCCTCTACCTTTGACTTGCAATAAGGTTTGGACCTAATAGGCCAGGCATCACCCAAATTGATGGAGTGGCACTATCCTTTCATGTGGCCATAGTCATTATCAGATTTGGAGAATATATCGCTATAGTCTTTTAAAAGAGTATGAACTTTTTCCAGCTCATCTGGGGGCAGCTCATCCGAGATATGGACGTTGGGTAAAGTACATATCAGGTTATCTGTTGGCAGGCCCATATCCATCATAGAGCCATTAAAGTGAATTTGTTTAATGTCCTTTACAGGGACTAAAAAGCCCCTGCCAATCTCCTAATGTTTTTTTACAACTATATTTTTTGAAGTGAGGTTCCCCAACAGCATAGAAATATGCCCCAGGTAAGCTGATTAAAGAACGCCAGGCAATAACCGAGGCTTCAAGGGACTAACGCCCTTAATACTTATGAGGTGCAACAAGCAGTGGTGAGGGATTTAAAGCATGATTTTTTTGTTAATCACTCATTGTTCAACAGGCTTAATCAAGACCTTGACTGCATCATAGAAAAGGGATACCTTCTCTAGCATTCAATGAATTGGGCAAATCCTTTCTATTGCACCCAAAAGTGGTATAAGACAAAGTTATAACTGAGAAATGGTATTCAATCAGGAAAGAGTATTCATGCTTGTTGAGTTCTTTATTAGATAAGTCTAATGGGACTTCATAGTTGGGTAATGAGTGGTATCCTTGCTTCATGTTATTATTCTCTCATACTCAATAATAAACTGAGCTTTGATGAGCATATCATATGTGGTGTTATCCAAAGCCACATCAGGGGCTGATAAAATAAGATTCCCAATTCGAATTGGAAGGGAGGAGTATGCCCAAATAGCATGGTTATTATTGGGGCCAGCGATTCCGAATTCTTGTGTGTATTCCAAGTCAGGCGCTAGCTTTATTTTCTTAATAAGCTTTGTGGAGATCACATTAACCGTGGAGCCATTGTCCAGTATGGCCAGTATTCATACCTTTTGAATAACCACTTCAACATCAATGAGCGTTCCTTAAAGTTAGGTGACAAAGCTAAAACCTCCTTGAGCCGGAAAGTAAAGGTTAGTTTTTTAGCAGTCTCAGGGCTTTTATTCATGAAGGATTTCTATGGGATGAACCCGCTGAAGAGGGCGTGTTAAGCCAGCTAAGAATTGGTCACCATTGCTGGCAGTGCTGATTATTTTCAGACACCTTAGTATTTGGCTGAGGTAAGTTTCCTCAGGTGTGGTGGTTTTGTCTACTCCTCCAACATTCAAATGATCAGGCACTTCTGCTTCTGCGTGGGCTCCCAATATGTAGTAACCAACGGTTTTGTAACCCCCTCAGATTCCTCCCAACGGTATTCTCAACAAATGGGCAAGGCTGTGATGGAGGTAGGGGAGATGAACACAGAAGATTGGGTGGCCTTAGGTGCCATGTTTACCAGCTTAGCTGGAGGGGAAAGCACAGCTTCTTTATTGAGCTTTTGTGGGCATAGGGTTTTTAATTCATAAGGCGTAGTGATATTTTTTAAGCTGCAATGAGGAAACAGATTTCTCAGGGAGGATTGGCACAGGTGAGCTCACTCTCCTCTGTTCAACAGGCGGAAGCTCCTCAATGGTTAGCGCTGAAGGTTTTATCTCAGCGTCATTTGTTTTGGCACATAATTAAATTAAGCCACTTCTAACAAAGCTCCTTAATGTTGTGGTTTTTTTGAAGTGGCGTTTCACTAAGATGATACATCTGGCTAGAGAGGGTTGAGAGGCTAGCCCAGTTAACAGGGCGGCGATAGCATCATCAGGGGTGAGCATTTTAGAGGTTGACAACCTTTTCGCAGCAAGGTAAAATCGTTCAGCAAAGACAACGGTTGATTCACCTTCATACATATTAAGGCGTATAAAAGCCTGTTTTTCCCTGTGTAAACTCTGTTTGGATCCAAATTCAGCCAGAAGAGCTTCCTTCACCTCTTCCCATGTGTACAAAGGGTTCAGGTAATAAACTCAACATTTCTTGTTCTAGGTGGCTTAAACAAGGAAAGATATGTTGAACCTTCTGCTTATCCGTTGCACCATACATGGCAGCTTCATAAACATACAAGAAAGTAGCACTGTTCCCTTCACCAGAGATGAAATTATCTTTAAAATGGTTTTATTGAACGCTGCTCAAAGTTTTAAAACAGGATAGAGAGCTTGCTAGTCGCTTTTCCAGAGCAACCAAACGTGTTCAAGGTGAAGAGGAAAAGTGAGAGGTTACTCACATTTTAAGCATCTATTTTTTATGATTATTGAGCTGTACAGGTATCCCCTGTAGTGAGCACCATTTTGTAAAATCAAGCTTGTTAGTGCTCAATGTTGCTTACGTTTCTGGATCTTCCAAAGGGTTTTAAAAAATAAAGAAATAAGCGCTACTATAAAATTTGAGTTTATTATTTTTATTAGAAGTGTGGGGGTAAAAATAAAAAATGATCCTTTTCAATATCAGTATGTTTAGTATTTAAACTGCATCGAAGGTCAAAGGGAAATTGAGGATAGGTTCAGAATACCCTAGATACATTCCAAAATAGAAAATATGTTATGCTATTTTATCAGATATTGGGAAATTAAAACTTCTTTTTAGCAAAAAAAACAGATGGAATGGGGTTTTGGGGTAGAATGTACCCATGCGGTAATGTTTTGATGTATTTCAACTAATCACCACTTGATTAAATACTTTCACCTTGGGACCTTCGTCAGCCTATAAAAGTGGGTGTTCCCTGTATAGGTGCTTGGAAGGACCTGGTTGTGGATGGGGGAGTACCATCTGATGGTCACCCAGGGTCTGTCATGTGTAGTCAGAGTAATCCAACTGCTCAATTTTATGATTATTGCCCATGAAGAATTCAAAAATGGTGTTACCCCAATTAATGGGGTTCCACTAAGAATCAGCCATGGTCTTTTCGCCAATATCCTTAAAGTCATTTTTATTTTTATATAAATTGCTTTTAGTTTCATCGCAAACTTGTAAATGGCTGACATTTCCCTTTTTAGGCTGATTTTGACCCAAGACATCATTTCTCTGCAGCTGAGAGGGCAAATGTCCGACATTTGTCATGAAGAGTATTCAAGTTTATATTAATAATGGCAAAAATGTCATCGGCAAACATGATTTAATTGAGTCAGGAACTATATTGGAATATATAACTAAAAGTTGGTATATATTTAAATTGAATTGTGAGCCAAATCATTCCAACTATTTTATAACCACAATTACCAACATGGTGCTACTCCATAAACCCTAAATCATTTCAAATTCTTTAACCCAATATCATACACCCACTCACCACTTCCTAAATCTCCATCTGGCCCTATTATGGGCTATAAATATATATAATAAAAATCTTTTCTTTAACAACTTTGTTTCTACCTTGTTACTAAGCTTCTGGTTTCAAGCTTGGTATGGCACAATCCTTGGGTTGGCACCCCTGAGTACTTGGGTGCTGTATTTTCCCAACCACTCTCAACTGCCACCTTCTATTAGAAAACCCTACTAGAACCACCAAATGCGACGCTGGTGCCCCAATTTTAACTGTGATTGAGAAGCTGAAGGTGAGGATCAGTTCCAAGTAATTTAGGAGAATGACTAAACCACTTTGAGTGAGGATGGGTGAAGAGCTAGCAAGACATCAAGGTGAAAGGCTGTTTGATTGAAGGCTCCAAGTAGATTACTTACTCCATTGGCTTTAACGATGTAAGCGCTGTACTTAGTGCTGGAGTTGATAGATCTGACGCGAATCAAGTGGTTGGTGCTAAAAATGGGATTTCACTGTTTGCAAACTGATGTGAGCGTAGTCAAGGCCATTTCATTGCATTGTAAGTTGGCATTTTTCATATTGTCAGCCCAGTCCATCAGCAGAACCGCCTTGTCACCGCTTCTAAAGTGCCAGTTTTGCAACATCTGGTGCTCACTACAGGGTTTGCTGGTGGGATGCAACTGAAATTGACTAACTAATTTTTCTAAGATATTGGAGAGAAGGAGTAAATTGGAAAGCGAGTACATGCAAGAAAAATTCTGACGTCAATAGTGTGTCCAGTGGTGCTACCCATAACCAAGGCTGGTGGAATAGGTGTTCAATCTCATTACATTGGCTAAAGTGTAGCCTTGGCTATAGAAAGCGCAGCATTAAGCCCCAGGCTGAAGTGGAGGGTAGGCCACTCACCCTATGGGTATTATTCCTGAAGAGTATTGTAAGTTTATTAGAAAAGAGAATTAGCACAAACATGAGCAGATTTTTTGGAGCTGCTTTATAAATATTTTTATTATAATCTGTATATATTAAAGTTTATTGAGATCTAAATCATTCCAACTCTCATTTAACCCCAGTTCTCAGTATACTTTCAATCCATGTAACCCTAAATCATTCCCAAACGCTTAATCCTAATATCACACTCCCGCTCTCCACATACTAAATCTTAATCTGACCCTATCTATGGGCTAGAGATTTGACTTAATAATTATCTCTCTATACTAACCATGATCTTACCTTGTATTTCCTGCTTATGGCGCCAATCTAGCAGGCCCAATCCTTGGGGTTGGCACCCCAGAGTATCTAGGTGCTGTAGTTTTCAACCAACCACAACTGCCACCACCAACATGAAACCCCTCTAGAGCATCAGTGTGACGCTGGCGCCCCAGTATACTAAAAATTGAGGAGCTGGATGTTGATATCATTTCTAAGTGATTTGGGAGAGTGGCTGAATACCTTGAATGAGTATGAGTGCAGAGATAGTTGGTTATTTATACTAGAGTTCTATTGGGTTGAAGGCACCAACTATGCTACAAAGTCCAATAGATTTATAGGATTCAAGGTGCTGTAATTAGTACTGGTGCTGGTTGATCCTGACACAAATCACTTGGTTGGTGCTGCAAATTGGGCGTTTTAAAGTTGCAAACTGATGGGAGTGTAGTTTAGCGCATTCCATTGCGTTTTTGTTTGGCAATATTCATATCATCATCTCAGCTCATCATCAGATTTACACTGTCAACTTTGGTATATATGCATTTTCGCGATAATGCTTCAAAAGTGTGGAAGGTTATTGAGGTCCTTGACAAGCTACCTTTAGCTATGACCCACAAAAAGTAAATTCTACAAGGACTTTGTTTTTTAAACAACATGCTGTTTAAATGGGTACATGATTATGACCAGAAAAAATAAAAGCTTTGATGGAAAGATTAAAACTCAATGATATAATAGGAGATAGAAGTTTCCTTGAGGTCATAAGCTTCTTATGGCGATTTAAAAAGGATGTGTCCATAAAATACCCCTTTGACAAAGCATACTGAGAAATTTCCTTTTTTAGTAATGAGAGGAAAAGGAAAGGACTTTCTAGTCCATTAAGAAAACCTTACTTAATGCACCAGTACTGGTGAAACTGGACGTTAAACGACCATTTAAATAGAAATCAACGCCTCAAACTATTTAATAGGGCGGTACTCTTAAAAACAGGAAAAAAAGCTTTGAAAGCTTCCAGTCATTAAATTCATAAGGAAGATGTTTTCAGTCATAATTAATTACCTACTATACAGTTGTGAGTCTCAAAGCATTGCATGATCGCCATATTGCCTCAATATTACCTTTGGGAAAATCAAGTCATTACCAGAGGCTCCTGAGGGCACAGTAGATTAGAAACAGGAAGGATTGCGTGTTTAAATGGCAGCTTAAAAGGTTATGAATTCCCAATTAACAAAAATTATGGTAATTAACCTTCAGTTAACTATAACCAATTGGGTTACTTAAGTTTAGTCTTCGCCCATACTAGGAAATTACCTGATTATAATTTTATCTGCTCCAAAAACTTTTTTCTCTCGTTGCAATCACTTTTGCAATAAATTCGATTCAAGACAAATTAAACTTGTTAATATCTTTGAGGAGATTAATGTACAGCTAATATTGGGTAGCAGTTGTTTGAGTAAAGTAAAGGGCACAGGATTGGGCTCCACTCCATCCAAAATTCATAAATGCCCTGGCGACACTGGAAGACTAGATAAAAATAAAAACTGGCCATTAGCATTCCCCCAGAGATTTTGGCCTGACAAGCAAAATGTAACCAGTTCATCAATATTCTGCATTCTAAGCCCCTGCCATCAGTGGAGCATGGGGTTCAAGTTTTCCTGAATATCTAAAAAATGGCGCTTTGGGAAAAGTTTATTGGGGTTATCCACACTCATTTCCTGAAAGAAGTTTACATTACAATGCACTCCATGAACTGAGATTGGTTGGATCTCAGGTTTAAAATATGCAGCGGATGAAGCTGCTCAGGTGCAGGTGGTGGTAGACCTCCCAGATTTTCAATGGGTGATTAAGACAATGTTTAATTAGTGGAACAAATAAAAGCAACTTTTTATAACCTTTGACTTATTTCCTACTCTAAAAAAGTGCGCAGTGCTGGAGCTCCACCTCAAGGTTAGGCTTAAATTCTATGGGGAAATTAGTTCTTTGAAAAGGAATGTTTTATGTTCATGCTGGACCTATGCACGGGCAAAGCAATTACTGTGATTATCCCATCTGCAGACAATGTGGGAGATTTGACCCAAAACCACCACATTACAGTTGTGTTCATTGATGGACTGGAATACCTCCCATTCCGCATCACAGTGGATAGTATGCTTCCCATCTGCACCTTTTGTCGCACTTTTAACCACAAATCCCACACCTGCCCCACCAAGGAAGGCAATACCTTAAACAAAATCCTTCCTAATGCAATGAGCATTGCAGACACCCATTATAAATAGGCTATAGACACTGATTCCGCATTCCCATGGGTTGCGCAGGAGGGTTACATTCAGTTTAAGCCTGTGTCCCCACAGGAGCACAAAAAGACCAAGCAGGCCTGCAGAGCAGTGGCCAAGGCAGCGGCCACAGCAGCATCTGTGTTCCTGCCTACACAGACCCAGAATGACATCAAGTCATTTGCTGTGGAAGCAGTCTAAGAATCTGAGCACCAATTGTATTAGGACAACTTACCTGATGACCAGATGGGTGAGTCAGATCTACCTGAGTAGTCTTACCAAGCCTCAATTAAAACCGATTCTACCACCCATTTCCCTCCCAAAATTTTTGTCGACCTGTGAAGATGCACTGCAGTAACACTGCAATTCAAAAATTTGAAAAAAAAGCAGCAAAAAAGAACACCAAAACACCTACATCCAAAGTGACAAGTCCCCTTAGACCCTCATATGAAGGACTTGAGAAAAGGTCAAGAAAACTAGCCTCTGAGAAAATGGCAAAGGGAGGCCAATGGGGCCCTTCCCCTTACACCTAAGGTGTGATGGCAGGAGCCTTCACAGTAGGGACGTTGAACATTGCTGGACTCAAGGCCTCGCCATCCTGGGCTAGGAAACTGAGGTTTTAAAAAAAATTTCCTGTGGACATCCTGGCCATTCAGGAAAACCACTATCCAAACAGTGCCGAGGAACTATATGCAACCATGCTCCTCCCCTCCCTTCCTTTTGGTCACCGCACTGTAGGGTGCTTATATGTGAAAACCATAATTTTAAATTTATTTCTAAAAATTTGTCCTTGATGGACATGTGCTTGTGGTGTCCTTTTTGTGGGACAATGAAGCGCACATTATCATTAATATTATGCCCTGACCAGTGTGGAGACTCACCAGGAAATCGTCTTCTTGGCCTTTACTTTACTTTCATTTCCCCCTAAATAATTTATAGTGGGCGAAATGAACTGCTGGGGCAACCCAGCCACCGACCGCTGGCCTTCTGAGCCTGCCCCCTACTGGGAATGTAGAAATTTATATTCTAAAAGCCACTTTAGGCTGTTTGATACCCTACTGAAACATGCACCGCTGCTTCCCAACATGTCCAATTCCCATGTGCACAATGTACAGATGAGGTCTATGTCCCACATTGGCCTTATTGTCGCCCTGTTGAAATTTTGGTCTCAGGTGCACACTTTATGGTGACGAAAATTGATTTCTCTGACCACAAGTTGGTAACAGTTTCCTTCTTTTTGTCACATCCTGCGGCACAAACGCCAAAGTGGTGCAAACTTTTTCCAGCAGAGATCACATCGCCCAGGTTTTTCTCATGGGTGGACACTAAAATCCTCAGAACTGGATTCACCACTCCATTCTATGCAGACCCACTTTCTACCTGGTCAACCTTCAAAGTGAACACCATCTACCAGGTACGCCACCTCTCATCACGTCGCTCTTGGGCTGCCTTGCAGTCATTTTGCATAAACTTGCAGAAGTAGTCCACCTGGAGTCTAATGTCCCTGTTGCAGGATACAGCCAGGCTTGAGGTCGCAAGTGGGAAGAGGTGTTCACTTGCCTCAATGCACTGGTAAGGCAACACAAACATCTGCCTTGTGTGTAGTACAAAGCAAAAAATATATTGGCAGGTGACACGTGCTCTGCCTACTTTTTCTGAAAATTTTTCACACTGCTTCAGAGCTTGGTCTGCACACAGGTGAAGTGGCTAAACCTCTCCATCACAGATAATCCAGCTGATTTGGCGAGCCAAATTCTAAATTATTACTCCAAATTATATCACTCCAATCTAGTCAAACTGGCTAAAGTTGATAAATCTCTTGAAAACGTACATTTTGCACCTTTACTTATTAACTGTAGTTAATGAATTTAATTTTTGGTATGAACTAAGGTATGCCATAAGCAGTGCACCTTACAGGAAGTGTCAGGTCCAGATGGGATTCCTTATGAGTTCTATAAAAGTAAATTTTAATTATTTATCCTCTTTGTTGCTTGCCTCAATGAATCAGTGCTTGTTGGAACGCGCCTACTTCCTGGAGGCCAGGAGGCTTTCACAATAACGCTGTTTAAGAAAGAGGATAAGCTGGACTAGGCCAATTGGCGCCTCATTTCACTTACTAACTCAGATACTAAATTAATTACTAAAATTATGACCAACCACCTAGGGGAAGTTGCCTCTGATATCATTTCCTCTGAGCAATTTGGTTTCATCCCCAAGCGGTCTATATGGGACAACATCCAAACTGTAGCCAACCTCTTCCAATCAACAACTATTGGGGCACTATTTTAGTCCAGCAGAAGGCTTATGATAGAGTCAACTGGGATTACCTTAAAGCCTGCCTCCACAAGTCTCACCTCACCCCATTGGTTCATTATTTGGGTGACGTTGCTTACGTAATTTGCCACAATGGCTGTGCGTGGCCCTGGCTTCCTCACTGATGTAGTTAGCCCTCAAAGGGGCCTCCGCCAAGGGGACCCTTTGAGCCCACACTTGTATAACTTCAGGATTGACCCACATTTATGCAACGTGAATGCCTTTCTTACTGATGTCCATGTGCAAGGCCAAGAACCAGTTAAGATGTTGGCATTTGCTGATGATTGTGTGGTTGGGGTGTCTAACAACCAAGATGCACCTGCGCTTGAGGCTACTAACCAGGTTTAATCCAGGGTAAGTCTGGCTGCACATAACTCTCCCAAGTCAAAATCATTCTCCTTAGTTGGTCTCAAGCCCACTGGTCACCAGCACCCCGTTTTCTACCTACTTCAGCAGTTAGTTCACGGGTCACTTTCCCCACCCATACCATATCGCCCCACTTGTGCTCCCTTTCGTGCCAAGGGTCCACTGCTGGTCTGGTAGCCATTTGTTTGTGGCTGGAGGCGAGATGGTATGCCTCAACGGTGATGGAGGACCATATCCTGGACAATGTCACAAAACGCATCGCATCCCTCAAAGCCCACCAAACTTTCCTAACAGGCAGGGTTGTGCTGAACAACTCTATGCTCCTATCTAAAGTTGGTTTGTGGCCCATGTTATCGCCTTTTCCCATCTTTCTTCACCTTGTTATATGCCCTTCTGCAAGGGTAGCTTTGGTTAGGCCGCCCCCCACCAGTGCGCCAAGATTTCTTGTCTGGCCCTCGCCATAGTGGTGGTATGGTCCTGCTCGACTTTGAGGCCCATGCCACCAAAATACTTGGCACCTGGATCGCTGCAGTCACCAACCCCACACCCAATCCCAACACTGGTCAAGCGCAGCCTGCTACAACTTTTCATACACCCTTGGCCTCAGCAATCCTAACCACCCCCATTCTCTGTTAAAATATCTTGCCTCACATCCCTCTGCTGCGAGCCAGCATGGGATGTCATCCCACTTCAAATAAAATCTCCTCTTAATGTGGAGCGCTGAGTAGATAATTTTCATCAGTGGGCACACCGCCCACAGGGGTCGCCCTACTCTCAGTGTGAAATTCTGAGGATCTTTCACTTGTTAATTTTTATAATGCACACTTAATTGCGAAGAAGTTCCTTTGATTGATCCACAATTTTGCCTGTGGCTTATGGTATTCAAACTGTTTGGAAACTCATTAGGCAGATTAAAATAGCCCCAACTCTTCTGGTCAATTTTAGGCAAAATTTTCCCAAAGTAATCATGAACTTCTTCTATTCAGGTTTTGATAAAAGCTGTGGATTTGACGCTTTCAGCTTGTTGACACTTCTTCAAAGTTAGGATTCAGACAATACTAGAAAAGAGATAAAATAAATCTATCTTTTATTAGATGGTATTTATTAGATAATCAGTCATTAGGCCAGGCGCTAGTATTTATACCTCTAAGGCATCTCCTGGCCACATCTGAGAACAAAATTTAACTAAATTTTTACCACCTCGGTTTGGCTCATGAACTGATATAACTGAGACCTATTCTTAGGTTTTATTGGTGGCGAAATACTAAAAAAATTGGTAGAATTTCAGGGACAAAAATTGCGATAAAAACATGCAAAATTCTCCTAGGATTCTCTTGATTTGAGTTTTGTCATACGCTGACGAAATACACCTTCTGTGAAATTCTTTCATCGGTTAAAGTAGATGACATGCCCCTAATTGAGACGTCAGCAGGCCTCTCTTGATAGCACTAGGTACTCCCTTTTGGGTGGTCCATGTGCAAGTGCTATTGTGCTGATTACACAGATCAAGATATGAATTTCACCCTAATATGGAAGTTGATTACATTAAAGTTCATCTGATTGCCCATGTGACCTTTTAAATGTTAACTTTAGGTCAGTCGCAAACAATTTAAACTGAATGTTTGATCTTGTTCCCAATAATAGGGACTAATTGCCAAGAATTTGATGCAATGATAATTTGCCATAATGTGTGAGCTTATTCAGCCTAAGCTTTTTAATAAAGTACTTGATTAAATTGAAGTTGAGATATTTGGCCAAGCCATGTAGTTACAATAGGCTTTGAGGTGAGAATTAGGGTATTAATCAAACAATGAGAGATTTTCAGCCTGATCTGATGGTTGTAAAAGAGTTTATTTTTGAGTCAACCACCAGAATCTGACATTTCTCCCCACTTGACTCAAACATAAGCCCTAATATTCCTGATTACTTTCAATGATTGTCATCATCTGTAACTTTGGCCCAAATGCCCAATGATTATAAAGTTGGATTCTCTTATTGTTAATTTCATCTAAAATGCTCTTCAAGTCAGAAGTTGGATCCTCTCCCCAACCTCAAGTATGAACTAAAGTATTTATTATAATAGGACGATTATTATTATATATAATTGTTTTTTTATTCTTACATTTTTCTTTTCTTAATTGACCTGCTTATTAAACCTTTAAGGAATTTTGCATGGACTCAGTGGTAGTTATATAACCAAATCTAATATCCTTGATTGTTTATATAAACTTAGATTTCTTCTTAATCACTTCAAATGGCCCTACCCAGATGCAATCTAACTTTTGCAATTGTCCCAATCCATGGGTGTTGCAAATTTAGAACTTTGTCGTTGATTTTGAATTTTGACCAGTATGTAGCGATTCTCTAAGTCCTTTTGATGTTGGGCCTTTTTCTCAGCAAAACTGTTGTCAAAGACTTGAGCTTGTAGTTTGATTAAAGCATCTGCATGCTTCTTGACGTACTGATTATAAGTGTTTCACTAGGTTCCTCTAGGGCCGAATATACTAGCGTTAGCAGGGCCAGATGTCTTCCATATAATACTTGAAATGGAGACATACTTTTTGACTAATGGTAGGAGATATTGTAGGCAAATACTTCCAAAAATTAGATAAATACTTCATTTGGATGGTTTGACCAAAGTTAATTTCCTGATAATGTTCACCAATGTCCCATTTGTGCGCTCAACAGTCCCATTAGTTTTAGGATGATATGGAGCATAAAGAACACCTTCTACTCCCATTAATTGGTTGAGCTTGACAAGGACATTGGCAGTAAAATTGTTTCATATTCAGTCAGATTAACCTGGGGTCATCCATGCTTGTGGATGATTTTTTCAAGGACAAACTTGATGGTAGTTGCCACTTCAGCTTCCTGAATGGCCTTAGCCTCAACCCATTTGGTCAAGTGGTCGATGGCTACAATTATGTACTTGGCCTTCATATTGCTTGTTGGAAGTGGGCCAACAACGTCAATAGATACAGTGTGGCAGGCAAACTTGGCCAAACAAGCTGATAAGATGTGCTTTTTGGAATGGTTTTCGCCTTGGCACTCTGCACAGCATTCTAGCGTTTCATGGATAATGAAATGTATTGACTTCCAATAGTAGAATTGCTTCAGATGCTCTTTAATTTTCTTGAATCTGCTATGCCCTATGGCCTTATGTGCCGCCAATATTAGGTCTGTTCAGGACGAGGGTCTTAGAAAATATACTTTTTGCTCTCAATAATCTTGTAAAGCATCCCATTTTTGATGGTCATATTTTTTCGTAGATCCAATAATATTTTATGGACAGATTTGGGCTCATATTGATACTATCTGCTGATCATTTTCATAATAAACTCATCAGCGGCCCAATTAAGTGTTGCAATGGTGGGTAGTTAGGATAGGCAATTGGCGTTTTGGTGTTTTGCCTCAGCATGATGCTCAATGGTGTAGTTATAAGCTTAAAGCTTCAATGCCCAACGGGATAATTGGCCCTCAGGTTCTCTAAAGTTGTTTAACCCTCTTAGGGAAGCATGATTGGTAACAACTTTAGAACGAGTTCCATGAAGGTAGACCTAAAAAAATTTTGCAAGAATATATGGCGGCTAAGAATTCTCATTCCACCACTGTGTAGTTCCTTTCATGAACACTCAATGCCATACAAGTGAAGGCAACGGGATTTTCTTAACCATCTTCTCCAACTTGGGATAACATGGCCACCACTGCTGTTAGGGATGCATCAGTTTGGATGATAAATTCACGATCAAAGTCTGGTTATCAAAGAACAGGCATTCCCAATAGGGCATATTGGAGTCAGTCAAATGCATACTGGCAAGCTGGTGTCCAGTCAAATGGGACTTTATAATCAAGTAGATAGAAAAGCGGCTCCCCAAGTTGTACAAAATTGAAAATAAATCGATGATAATACCCAATCATGCCTAGGAATACTTGAATATTGCACTTGGATTCATCCATTCCATTTTAGATGGTATCCAGCTTAGAGGGTTGGGGCCAATGAACCACATTATCAATCTCAAATCTGAGGTATTCCGGTTGGTCTTTGAAGAGCTGGCATTCTCTGGGCTTAAGTTTTAAGTTTGCAGCTTCTAGCCTTCAGAAGACCACCTCTAGGTGTTCCGGGTGGTCATCAAAAGTGCGGCTGAAAATGATGACATCATCAAGGTACACTAGTACACATGACAAACTCAAATCTCCCCAAATTGTATCCATTGCCCGTTGGAATGTAGCTGGGTCATTGCAGAGCCCTTGAGGCATTCTTGTCAGCTGGAATAGGCCCTCTCAGGTTATAATTGCATATTTCTCGCGCTCCTCTTTGGGAAGATCTATTTGCCCATATCCTCTGATAAGGTCTATTGCCAAGAACTTCGCACCTTCTAGCCTATCCAAGACATTGTTTATTTGTGGCAGAGGGTACAAGTCCTTCTTTGTGATGTTGTTTAATTTCAGATAATTAATGACTACTCAGTTGCTTCCATCCTTTTTCCTTACTATTAAAATTGGTGCTGCCTAAGGACTTTTTGAAGGTACTAATATGCACAATCTTGGAGTTCCTTAATCTCCTTAAAAACAGCCTCTTCTGATGATTTTGAGAATCTAATTTGGCATAGTTATATTGGTTTATGATCTCTGGTATCAATTTTGTGGATGACACCCTTAGCACATTTCAATTTGAAACCATCTTATGAAAATATTTCCCAATATTTAGGTAATAACTCCTGAGATTGGCCTTTCTCAGAGTTGGTCAGGTTGCTTAAATTGGCTATAAGGACAACATTGTTTATTCTAAGTAGGTCCTTTTACAGGGAGCCCTAATTTAACGAAAGTTCTGAACTTATGGAATGAGTGAATTTCTGAGGTAGGGATCAGATGTAGAAATGTGATTGTTTGATGTTGCTTTATTGAGATAGGCTGATTTTGCAGGTTTGCACATAAGATATGTATTTTTTCGTGGCAAGGAATGATAATACAGGGGCTATGTTTTGTTTGAATCAAGATTTAGACCATGGTTGAAATACTTCACCATAGTGTCCTTCTGGGATATTAATTGTTAGTCCTGTCAGGATGATTACTTGTTCTCTGGATGGTATAATGATGCTCTGATACAAATTAAGTAGAATGCCATTTGATTATCAATCTGAGTGGGTAGTGCTTTTATCTTCGAGCACGCTTTATAAACTCAATTGGGACGACGCCATCTTTGTAGGACAGATTTATGAATAGGCTGGGTTTCTTTTTCTCAACTTCCCTATACTGGTTATAGGAAAGTGGAATACCCTGGCAAAGAATGGTGAGAGTATCGTCCTTATGATTGGTAACAACTCCGTTTTTCCTTAAGAAATCAGTCCTAATTAGGATATCATAGTTTAAATTAGGCAAAACTATGGCAGGTACTGTTACTACAATGGATCCAAATCTGAGACGTAGGGTACTGTATGCGCCCAGCGATTTAGTTGTATGCGCTCCAGGTGTTCCATATTCCTGACAGTGGAAAACATTGGGCGCAATTTTCAGTTTTTTTAACTAACTTTGTGCTGACTATATTGATAGAAGCACCACTATTAATGATGGCACGAACTTTCACCTTGTTTACTGCTATGTCCACATAAGTGCATTCAAGTGTATTTTTTAGAGGAACTTATTGTATGAATGCTGTGATTGCTGCCCAATTCCAGGTGTGATTTCAGGCTTGAGCAAGTATATGGGAAGTTATCTGCTAAGGTCTTCATGGCAATAGCTACTTGAACGTTGTTAAGCTTAGGTAGGTTGGTTGAACATCTGGGTGAAGGTCTAAACCCTGACCTTTAATCTATTTTGCGTAAGGTTTTGACATTTCTGCTTTGGCTTGTTTGGTAATTTTCATGGGTTTAATTGCTTTTGCAGTGGCCCAAGTAGTGACCATCATGACATCATTAGCCATGATAAGGTGGAGGTTATCTTCAGCAACATCTTCAATCCTAAAGAGCTCACCAGGGTCAGGTGGAACGGTTTGAACATCAGTTGAGTTAAAGCATTCCGCTCCTACTCCATCTGATCTTTTCCCACCTCACTGTCACTGTTGTTTTCTAGATCAACGTTAACCCCAAGCTTTTTGTTGAACCGTCTGTAGCATTCTCTAGCAAAGTGCCCCTTTTGAACACAATTATGTCATGTAATCGGCCTTTTTTGCTTCTTTTTCTCAAATTTTTAGTTCGTAGTTTGGAAATTTTTCCCCTGGTCCGACATAATGTTGCTTTTTGGGCCCAAAAATCGGGATTTTTGCTGATCCTTGGCCTGAATAGGGGTATTGAAATTACAGGAACAGCTTCTCAAGTAATTGGTAAGCTCTTAATTACCATGCTTTCATTAAATGCAGGTATCATGACATTGTGCAGTTCTTGAAAGTTCATAACTGCGTGCTCCATTGCAAGCTTGGCATCAAACATATCTATCATATTGCACCCATGTAGAACTTGTGCCTTATGGAAAAATCTATCCATAAAGTCCTTAATAGTCTCATTATGCTTGAATTCAATATAAATAAAGTTCTTTTTTTCAGGTTTATAATTTCTCAGGACCACCAAACTGTTTTGTCACAGCAATTTTGGCATCCATATAGGACCAATCGTCACCTAAATATGGCATAACGAGATCACAGCTATGGGCTTCAAGTGAGTTAATCAGTGCTGATCCTTTTGCATGGTCAGATGCTCCCCTCATTGCTATTTAAATATTTGAGGAAATAGTAAACATTCCCATCCTTATTAAACTTTGGTAAATTCAATGGTTTGAAGTTATATCGCCCTGTTTCAGGTATAGGGGTTGTACTCCTTCTTGAACATCTTGGTGTATCATAGCTCATAATTGGACCTCTTTTTTTTATTGGGAGTATCTGAAGTCAGGATTAGATCCAGTTCTTTAGACATAGAATGTATGTTCAAATATCAGTTTCTACATCAGTAATAATTACCAATGATTCATTTCTATGATATTACTCCAAACTACTGGATTCTGATGCTTGAATTTGGCCCTTAGTTGATTTTCCAGGCTGTTATTTGGCTGAATAAGCAGAGCTTTTTCCTATGTCTCTTTTGTTGAAGCTGGGTGAGCACTGGCAGCCTTGATTTTGAGGGTTTAAATTCTTTTTTAAGGTTGTCGTACTCCTCTTTGAATAAAACTTGATTGGTCGTTATGCTTTTAATATCTTTGGCCATACTGTCTCCTCAGGAATTTGAAGTTGATAATTGCATTCTGAATTCCCGATTCTCCTGAGTAATTTTAGTATTTTTTGGCCTGCAATCTCAACACCACAGTCCAAAGTTTAAATATTCCTCTTTTATCTGTGCATCCTCTTTATCTCTAATCAGGATGGCTGGTTTTACTACAAGGTCAATAAAGTTTTTGTTTACAGTATCCATCTTGGCCCAAATATAATTCTTGAAGTCATCAATTTTTACATTTAACTCTAGGTGATTTCTTTGGCCTGAAGTGTCATGTATGATATATCGTTCTGATTATAAATTAGGAAATCAAAAAGGAGTAACGGTTTTCTGACAGTGGTTATTCATGTTTTGTACCCATTCATGTGATGGTCCATGGTGATCAAGAACTTCTGTGGCTATCTTCAGGACTCCTTCGTTTAGAAGCCCCAGAGGGTGTTTAATCTTCCATGAGCTTTATTGTCAAGTCCTGTATTATCCACAAAAGCCTTTCAAAATTCAGCAAAACTGGAATTTAGTTTGTCCAGTAAAGCATTTCAGTAAGATTGTTCCTCCCCTTGAATGGTAGATTTACATCATTTACAGATTTTGTCTACCAATTTTTCACTAGTTATTTTAATTTGAGGGTTGAACAAAAAATAAACCAGGAATTCGATAGTTGCTTAACAATCTGTTAGACGTTTGGCAAGAGATGCCATGGTTGCGTTGCAGTACTTCATATATATCTCCATCTTGAGCGCCTGAACCTTAAGGTAATAGAACAGGCCGAAGGAGGGATCAATTTGTGAAGTACCAATCCTAAAACCCTGATATATGGTTTCCAGAATAGCTTTTACGCCACCAAATAAAAAGAAAAATTGGGCTAGTTGTATCTGCATGAGCTCCTCCCACTGTGATAAGATCCAGTGAGTAGGAGGTACCTGCTTCAGAGCCTTAGCAACTGGTACTAAATTTATCTGAGATTTTCTTTGTTGCTAGCTTCCATCTCATTGTCATTTTAACTTCTGGTAGAATCTGCCAAGAACTAATTATGGGAATCCATTTTAGAGAGTGTCACCAGTTTAAGTAAGCACCAATTGTAAGATTCTGAGGATTGCTCGCTTGATAATTATTATCCTGCACACTTAATTGAAATAAAGTTCTTTTAGTTGATCCTCAATTTTGACAGTGGCTTACATATTCAAACTGTCAGAAACTCACTAGGCAGATTAAAATAGCCCCAACTCTTCTGGTCAATTTCAGGCAAAATTTTCCCAAAGTAATCAGGAACTTCTTCTGTGCAGGTTTTGATACAAGCTGTGGATTTGACGCTTCCAGCTTGTTGACACTTCTTCAAAGTTAGGATTCAGATAATACTAGGAAAGAGATAAAATAAATATATCTTTTATTAGATGGTATTTATTAGATAATCAGTCATTAGGCCAGGCGCTAGTATTTATACCTCTAAGGCATCTCCTGGCCACATTTGAGAACAAAATATAACTAGATTTTTACCACCTCAGTTTTTATTTAACCAAGGCAAGCTGACCAGGGGACAGGCATTACTGAAAGAAAGAAACAAACAACATGAAACCTGAACAGGGTTAACTTTATCAAAGAATGTTTTTCCACCTCCATATTGGGACTCAAATTTTTCTGGTTACGTCATGGGTAAGGTTTTCGTGTTATTAGACCTACTAACCGCCAATAGCTTCCTTTGGCTGGCACCCTGATCGATGTGTGAAGGGTGGGAATCAAACCTGCAACCTCCAGGTTGGTAGCTGTACGCCCTTACCAACTCGCCTTCCACCCCCTTTACCACCTCAGTTTGGCTCATGAACTGATACAACTGAGACCTATTACAAGTTTTTTTACAGGTAGCAAAATACTCACAACTTGGTAGGATTTCAGGGACAAAAATTGCAATTAAAACATGCAAAATTCTCCTAGGATTCTCTTGATTTGAGTTTTCTCATACTGCTGATGAATTATACCTGCTGTGAAATTCTTTCATTGATTAAAGAAGATGACATACCCATAATTGGGACGTCAGCAGGCCTCTCTCTTGATAGCACTAGGTACTCTCTTTTGGATGGTCCATGTGCAAGTGCTATTTTGCTGATTATTTAAATTAACATATGATTCTCGCCCTAGGGTGGGAAATTGATTACATTATCATTCATCTAATTGTCCATGAGACTTTTAAATGTTAATGTAGGAATCCAGCTTTATTTTTCTCCCTGGTACTATGCCTGCTGGATCCCACAAAGAGATTTTAATAAAATTAATAATAAGCGCTAAAATTTGGATTTTTATAGATTTTTATTAAAAGCAAGGGGTATACAATAAGCGATCCTTCCAAAGTCTGCCTACTATTTAGACTACTTTTGATTATCAGTGGTTAATTTGGGATTAAGTTTGGAATAGCTTCGATGTTTCTAATTTAGGTAATATGCAGTAGTAGCGTATCACAACTCAGGAACTCGCATCAGGGCAGTGGAATAAAAGAAGAGAAATTTTAATTGGCCAAAACGTACCTGTGAGGTAACATTTTTATGAATCTGAGCCAATCCCCATCCACGAAATTTCTTGCACTTTGGAGGACCCCTGCTAAGCCATTAAAAGGGGGGTCCCCGTGTAGGTGCGTTATGGACTTTGTTGAGGTTGGGGGAGTGCCTTCTGATGATCGCCCTGAAGTCTGTCAAGTGGTCAGAGTAATCCAACTGCTTGATTTTGTGTTAGGTGCCCGAGGAAATTTTGAAACAGTGTTACCCTAATTAACAGGGTTCCACTGAGAATTGCCCAGGGTCTTTTGGCCAAAATCTTTGATATCATTGTTTTAGTTATAGTTAAAATTGCTCTTAAAACCTTAGATAATCTCAAATGGCTGGAATTTCCTTTTTTGGCTGAGATTGACTTAAAACATTCTTCTTTTTCATTTGTAAGGGCAAATATCCAACAGTTAACTTTGGGCCAGTCCCAAATAATTTTATATTATGAATGTTTGATTTTGTTCCTGATAGTTGGGACCAATTGCCTAGATTTTGATGCAATAATAATTAGCCATAATGTTCAAGTGTATTAAGCCCAAGCGTTCTGATAATGCACTTGATCAAATTTAAGTTTAGTTATTTGGCCTGAGCTATGTAGTTGCAATAGGCTTTGTGGTAAGATTTAGGGATTAGCTCGAGCACTGGGAGGATAATCTTTTCAATCTGATGGTTGTCAAAGGGTTTATTTTTAAGTCAACCACCAGAATCTGACACTCTACTTCACACATGGAAGTATAAAGCCAAGCCTTTATGAACAGTGTGATACCAAGTAGATCCACTATCATGGCCAGGTTGCATTATCTGGACATGATGGACATACCCTATTCCTTAGAAACTTAGAAGGCCATCTGGAAGTACGTCCATCACCCTCCTCTGAAGCTTCATGTTCGTTCCCATGTGTGGCGCTGCTTGAAATGGGTAAACTGTACTATCAAGTAATCCAACGCATCACACTCCTCATGTGTTTTGTGTGACCAATATGGGACTTAGGTCCATCGTCTGGAAGAGTCCCCCATAAAAAGCGATCTGGTGTGAGGTTCAGCGTCTTTTCTGACATGAGAAAACACAGCCCTTCAGCCTATCAAAGGACATCTTCTCCTTTTCCTTGAATTCCCGTATACAACCTTCCTTCTGAGCCTTAGTGGTAGCAATTGCAATGTGGGCTATCCACAAGGCTGTCTTGGATACTATTTCAGGCTTTACTCCCACCCTCCATGAAGCTGTACGCTGATTATAGTCACACTTTATGGACCACTTTCAAGCATGGTTGTTTGGCTACCTATCATCATGTCAACAACAGTTGGCCTCATCCTGGTTTCCAGTTTGTTTCATCACTTCAGACCCTTCCCTTCATACATGCTCAATAGTGGCACAAGCCTCTACTCACGATATCCCTCTTTCTTTATTTGGCATTCCCGCTGGCATCAGGAGACAGCATTAGCTTCTCTGGGGTGCCTCTAACGTATATTTAGTGCTTATTCATTTACACATTGGAAGTTTCTGTCTCATGGTCAGCCTTTCCCAAATAAAATTAAAAAAATTGGTAATTGATTAGGATGAAATCAATTTTAAGTTTTATTTTAATAAAATTTTTACCATTAAAGGGTTTCTCTGACTCCTTGAGAAATCACTTGACATCTGGATATGTCTCAAGAAGAGGCTGGCAATGTTTCAGAAGCCCCAGAAACTGCTGTACAGGCCATAAACCCTGCAACAATCACATCAGAGAATAAACTATCACCCCTAAAATTTATTAAATTACGTTAAATTTAACTTCATTTAATAGTATTCTAAAATACTAGGTAAATAAAACAGGTAAATATAATATAAACTTTTAAGCTATATATTAAAAATAAGAGTACGGTAATTGGTTTAACTTTATATTTAAAAATAGTATATTATATCTCAGATTTTGACTTGGCCATCAAAGCCTTTCTTTCCTTTTCCAGCAGAAAGACCCTACTGCTTACTGTCGGTATCTCTCACTCTACTCAAAAGCCTATTTTCAAGATTCATCAAATATTGTTGAGCTAAAGATCTCTTCTCCAGAGCACTATCATACTACGGATAATCCTAAGGCTTACTTCCTAATTTTTCGTTGCCACATGGAGATAACCCTTCTTTTACAGTGTTAACGATCTTTTGAGATTGTTTCCACCCTAGTAGAAAGTAACCACTATTTTTATATACATGGCATCCTTATATAGTCAAGACTGACCAAATGCCTTTTAATTCACAATATCTCAAGGTAAACTTAATTAGCGCAAGCCTGTTGGAAGCTTAGTTATTCTCAATATGACTTTAGGTTTGAGTATCAGATACAAGGAGCTACCTCTGATTGGTTTTCTGCGCTAAGATTCAAAGATGGGTTTCTTGAAGGAAATCTGAACTAGTACAACATGACCACCATGCTACCTCTCCAAGTGTTTTACAATTTAAGACCAGTTTTACAAGATAAACAGGATTCATACACCACAGAGATTTGTAAATATGTGGTTATTATTAGGTAGGAAGAAAAAGAGGACAACTTAGGTAACCCTCAAGGTAATAGGAAGAAAAAATGCCTTATCCTTTACGACAGCTGCATATGGATCACAAACCTTGAGCTCTAATAGGATGTCATGATGATTTTTCATGGCAAACCTTTAATGGAATACCCAGGTGTGGAGAAGGTCATATAAACTTCTATTTCGTAATTGCTCCTGCTTAACATGGCAGGAACCGTTATAGGTTCCAATTTAAGGATTCTTTTTTGTGGCAAATCAAAACTTTTCTGTAAATAAAGCATTAGAGAAGCACCAGAGCTTCTAATGGTGAATTTTTATGACCATTGGTAACAAATATTCCATAACAGAGCATCTGAAGTATAAAGGGTTTTTAAAGACTTTTTAATTGTTATAGAAATAATGACAAATATGCTGAGTTCACTGAATTAACTACAAGGTCACATAAAAGAATACAGTAAAAGATTTATGAAGTACATGTTCTCATGCAATGGCTTCTAGGATGTTCTATTTTGGAACAGAGGCCACAGGCATCTTATATTCATGGGATCACCTCCTCAAAAACTTAAAGATTAATTATGTCGCTACTCAGTGCACTACACCAATATGAAAGTCAGACTAAGAGAGTCAAACGCTTGAGCAGTACCTGCGCTGCTACTTGATGACCTAACAGGAACAATGGGCATTTTGGGTAAAATTGGCTTTTGTAGCATATGATAACCGGTGCAATTATAAAACAAAGAAGGCGCTATTTTAATGTAAACAACGGTTATCAACCATAAATGATGAAGAGTCATCTGGGTCACTTGTAAGTCCTTATGAGCAATCCATGCGCCTAAACAGTGAAGAATCTCTCGAAAAATTAAGAAGTGGCCCAAAAAGGATGCTTTCCCTTCTCCAACAAGAGCGATTTAGACCATGAGAATGAGCTGCGGGTTATAGCATACCCAATAAGGTTTTTGCTGCTTATATTTCCACCACCAAAGAGTTGGTGGATAGAATTAAGGGGCTGTTTAAGGAATTGGTGGTGGCCAGAAGTCACCACCAGCAGGTAGATAATTGATAAACTAATTTTTATAATATGATATAACAAGGTTTGAGTTCCTCCCAAGGTTAAAAACAGTATCAAATGCAATCAAACTTGTTAAAATGGAATTTATTCTCAATCACCCTCTTAACTCTCCAACTTGTTGCTTGAGAAGGTGAGCCCATACCTTATAGGCTAGGGAATACCAAACCACTTTGATTCAAAAATAGTATTAACCCTACCTTCCCTGTCCATGGGTGCATCTCGTCAGCCAAACAGATATATTTTCACCATCTGGCAAATCATTTTGAGTCAAAAATATTTAAAAAATAATAGTCATCTATCTGAACTGCAGGTCATATCTTAAATAGTATCAAGAAGTTATAGATTTATAATCCACCAAATTTGTGTCTTGATGGATATTTTCAAATTAATGCAAACCCCTTATTCCCCACCCATAAGGCTAGTAAGACAGCAGTCCCAACAGGTTCTGTGTTGATTGATTTTCTGTTTTTTAAACCCATCTTAAAAAGAAAAACTTTGAATCTTATAATTTTATAAGTAAACTACAATATGTCTAGGTGTCTTATTTACATGGTTTGTAATGACTGGTCCCGTAGTGGCAATCATCACCATACTCTTGTACGCCTTAATTGAATGGGGTAGCAATTATTCAAATTGGGATTGTCTAATGTTCTTGATGCTTTATAAGAGTTGTGAACCTAACTTGCTCTCTGATGTATTCTCATTTCAATTGTTAAGTTCCAAGGTCATCACATGAGATTCCCTCCACCTTTTGCTAAAGATTCCCACCAATGGAATCTGTACTGTATAATGATGCCTCTTTGGTATCTTCTGCAACGGCTGCCATTACAACCGGATTTTTGTGTGTGTATTGGTTAAACTTGCAGTAAATTTTCAGCTCCAAGTTCTTCACATCTGTAAAAAAAGTTTTGTAATCGCCTATACCTCTGGAATTATGGCTTTTACTTTAGGTGTCTATACATCCAGAATGGCAGGCTAGCCTAGTTTTTTATCTGCTTTCATTAGAGTGCAATTTATCCGCCAATGACATGGCATCTGAGGTGAAGAAGAACCTGAGAATTTGCTGAGAATAACTTATGAAGGTGATAATAATGAAGAAGAGAAAGGCGGATGCCATCTATTATGAGGTTTCAGTTTTCAAAGAAGAAGAATTTGAATAATTAAGGCATCAAGCTACATGGTCCCCACCAGAAATTTAAAAAAAGTTCTATTTCCATGGGGCCCTACAAGGCCATCTTCCTGGAAAATGAATTAGCCTAGAATTTAGATTGCCCAGAAAGATCTTATGCACATTCAATTTTGCATGTCTAGTAGCTTAAGTAGTTTAAAGTCCATTGCCACAGAGACCAGAGCCACAACTGTCAGTCATTCCAAAAAGGTCTAAATATGAGACGAAGAAAATACTGGAAACCAAGACATCTATTAAAAACATTGGTTGCTATCAAGTAAGTTGACTATCCTTGAGGAGTCTTTTTGTTAAACTTACAAATACTGTTTTAGATTTCCCTAGAAGGTTGAAGAGCTTTAGAAGCAAAAAAGACAGTCATCTGAAGAGGGGAATGGCATGGTCAATGCATTGAGTGACTTCCACACAGCCCTAGTCTTCCTTAATAGAGGTCAAGGGCTGAACATTTGCTTTAAAATAGGTACAATAGTCTTAACCTATAATGAATTACAAAATTGAATTATTAGATTTTTTGGACCGACCAGAACATGTGAAAACTGGAGGGATTTTGCGAATGATAAAGGTCTGAAACTAAATTTGAGGAAGTTTTTGTAATTCTAAGAGTACCCATTTGGCATTTTAAAATAGCCTTGTTGTGTGCATCAAAGGTACTTTTTCGCAATAGTTCACTTAGTGAACTCTACATGCATCATGTGTGAAAAAAAGCACATGCTTTTTGTTGTTGAAAGTGCTGACTCAACTTTATACAAATATATATCAAATGCCTATGGTCAAAACAAAATAAAATTTGGTTAGATTTCCTCTAGGCTGCTATAATTATTTTATTTGAGGTGGGCCAACCTTGGGACAATACTGTACCAATTAAGGGAAAACCAAATGAATGGGAAAGGAGGATAAAATTCAGAAAACCTCCATGTGCGGCGTATGATAGGCCAGGAACTCAATGGACCGCCTTTGCTATTTGCTATCTTGGTTCAGGGCATTGGTGCACAACGCCAACACAGTCATAATTGTCCCCTACCCAAAGTTCCTGTACTGAAATTGAACTCAGGGAGGCAGCGGTAGAGGTCCTTATTCTACCACTGGGGTATCCTCTCCTTCTAGGCTGCTATAATGAATAACCTATTCTCTGGGTTCTCTATTCATTCCAGACTCATCACGCGGTGATTACTACACTCTAAATCAACCTTTCTCTGTAAATATGCATGATTATAATTATTGTACTCATTTTATAAATGTGCCAGTGTACTCCCTGACAATGTTGATTTTATTTTGGAGACATTGATGTTCTATTGCAAGAGAATCCCTTATGTGCATCCCTCCTTTTTAATCTGAAAGAATGTTCACAAAATTGCCCAAACATACTTTAGTTTATTAAAAGACACTCTTGTAGTTGAGATTTCTATTTTATGAGTTGAAAGGACTAATAAACATCATATACCTCTCTGTACAAAATTTTGTGGAATCTACCTCTTTGTTGGAGAGAGGTGATATGATCATGTACTATTTGCAGAGTTCCAAATGGACGATACCTGTGCAAGTAGATTGCATGTCTTGAGCTCTACATCTTGGTGCTCACTACAAGGGGCCCCCATTCAATTATTTTTTTACTAACAAAATGTAGTCTCTCACTGAAAAAGAAAACAATCATGATAAAGCTCTCATTGTTTATATAAAATCCAATTTCCCCTTCTTAGTTGGCTCATGACAAAGTAGGATGAAGGTACTTTACCCATTTTAAAAGGATTTAACTCATATGCCTTCTATAATGAGCAGTTACAGCAGATTGGTCAAATGCTCTTTTTAAATTCCAGTTTTTAAATTACAATTCTTCCAACTAATACCCTCCTTATTTTACTAGCGATAAGACTAAGACCAAATATGGCAATACTATGAGTAATTCCGTGGCATGAATTACAATCAACTTTTGTTCTTTGTGAGTAGCACCAAGCGTTTAGGGCAATATATTAGAAATATCAGAAGCCTAGTGTGAGGAATTCCTGAATGACTATTGTCTGTCACCATGCTCTAATTATGAAGGTGGTCCATAAGAACCACAAAATGTGGACACAATGCGCTCCTTGCATTATCAGAATAAGACCAGTTTCCATGTGTACAACAAGCCATTGATTCAAGCCATGATATTAGAAAGCAAGTCTCTCAACGACTGAATGAACTTATCAATCAGCTAAACTGGATTGTGATGGAGATCAATCATCAGGCTTAAATGAGCGAGGTAATACTGCCTCATGGGTACATAAAGTAAAAATGTTCCAGATGTAAGCTTGAAACACATTATTGCTACAAGAATGGAATGTTTAACGATCTAACTCAACAGAGGAGCTCAGCCAGTATACCAAACAGTAGATGTGGGTGGCTGCCAAAAATACCATAATTATGGCTGAAGCAACTATAGCAAATAATAAGGAACTGTGAAATCTCCAAAGCCAACAAGTCTCCATGTACCATGACATCAACACCCTTAAGGCTTCTTGTGTTTCCTTGACTAACAATTTAGGGGATATTTTAGAGTTACAATGATAATTTAACTGTTGTAAAATTAGCAATACCCTATATAGCTACCAAAGGGTTTTTTGTGTAGGGTTATGTCCACTGAGCAATTAGAATTAATGATATAAGATGTTGGCTCCTTGGAACACTTTTAACCAAATAATTATAATAAAAAGGGAGAAATTTCCCTAAAAACTCTTTTTTTTATTATAAACTAATAATCTCAGCTGATCTCTTCTAGTCCGCTCTTTTTTCTCAACTCTAAAACCTCTAACACTCCTCAATCCTCTCATCTCACTGATATCTCAGCAACCTCAATCATTACTGACCTTTTTGCTTAGTTAATTTGTTCTGCCATATTCTCATTGGTTTAAGCTTGTTGTTCTTCAACTCTTTATCGCCCTGATTTATGGCAATCTAAATTACCTTTATCAAATGTCGACATTGCATTATCACCCTATTATGAAATTTTTAATTATTTATTTGAGGATGGCCAACCAGGGGACTGACACATCCGATATGTAGGGAAAGGAAAGTAAAGATGGGGGAGCACACTAAGCAATAGAACCTGAAAGATAAGACATGGTACACTTGGATGTGGCTAGGAGCCACGGGTGCTGGGTGACTATGACCTTAAGTGACTTGACAGCTCAAGGGCTAGTAGGGTGTACCGTCTATAGAAATTGTGAGGTTTTTAGTGTCACAACGAAGGAACCAGATTGGTAGCCAGTTAACCATCTTTTTCTTCCATTTGTGTTTTAGTGATCCAAATATCCAGGCTTGGAAGTGGTCAGCCAAATGGCTGTGGAACCTAGTGATAGCTTGGTTGATGTTGTGGAAGATTCCGTTAAAAGCATCAAGGGTAATTGTATGAATGGACCTTATTGCAATACTCACAATTAAAGCCCTTAGGGTCTGGGGGATAGGTGAGATCATGTTGAGTGCCAGGATATCACGGGATAGTCGAAATTCAACTGATGGTGGTTGCTGGAATAAGTACATCACATTGGCCCAGATATGCTTGGATGGCGGGCACTCTTCCATGCGGTGGGCTAGCGTGTTGGGTCTGCCGCAGATGGCGCATGATTGGAACATTGAGAAGGTGCAGTCGGCTGTCTAAACGTATGGCGCATGTTGCGCCACACTGTGGAGCTCACTTGTGGGGATAAGAGGGGACAAGTGATGAGGTCCACTCCTTCCTTTGGGTGCGCAAGTCATATGGGACGTCATAATAATCTAGATAGTCAATCCAGGATAAAGGGACGGGTGGTAGTGGGGCAGGTGCGTTGGTCACAAGTTGTCCTCTGTGGAGTCGCATATAACCTATTGGAGGGTTAGTATCTTTGGCTTGTTGTGCATAGGAGAATCTCCAATCCCCTTGTCTTAGGGTGTATGGGATGCGTTTGAATTAGCGGTTGGTGTTGTGCGGCCCTGTGGCTGTTGGATGTGTTGTTAGGTAATTCATTAGTGTTGCAGGGTTGGAGGGGCACCTCAGATGTAGTGCCCTTGCGAAGTTAGTTTGGGATGCCTTAGCCCAGTGGGGAGATGGTGGGTTGTGTGACGTAGTCAGAGCTATCCATGAGCCAAAGATTTCCATTGCTCGTTCCATGAAGTTGAGCAGCCCCATCCCGCCTTTCTTCCATGGGCCGTACATGGTCTCCTACCTGACTGGTGCGTGGTATCCAGACCACAGCCAGTTCTTCAGGAGCTTGGAGACTGCGTTGGTAAAGTTGGCGGAGAAAGGAACTGCGTGAGAAGCAAACTATAACTTTGACAAGATCAGGGAGTTGGCTAAAACAACCTTTCTGGCTAAACTAGCTTTACTCCTCCGCATACTTGTCATTCTTTTTGTAATATTGTCCAATATTTTGGTTTCAAAGGTGTCAAGTGCATATCCACCAGCTTCAAGCTATATTCCCAGATGATGGACTTGGTTGGTGCCAGGGTGGGGTGCAAAGGGTAAACACAGTGGTTTTATTGGCTTAGGTCTTTGTCTTGTGGTAGGATGTGCGGTGGGTTGGTTTGGTCAGTAGTGGGAGGGTGGGGTCCAATTTGAGCTGACCTTGCCCATTACAATTACCTCTGTTTTCAGTTTGTTCATCATGGTGTTACTCACTGACTAATACTGGTGAATAATGCGCTCAATTTCTCTGGCATCCCTATTACCTGAGATTCTGACTACGTAGTTGTCAGCAAAGGCGAGCATTTTGGTTGGTATTTGTCCCTCCAACCTGAATCTAGAGATCTCTGAGTTTACTATGCGGAGGAGAGGGTCAAGGCTTAAATTGTATAGTTGGGGGCTAAGCGGGTCACCTTGTTTGAGGCCCCTTTGTGGGTTGATGGTGTCAGTTGGGAAACCTGGGCCTCTGATTGCAAACCTGGCTGAGCGTGTTAGGAGAAGCGCCCATTTTATAAAGCGGGATGGTAGGTTGAAGGCCTTTAAACATTGTTCCAAGTAGTCCCAGTGCACTCGGTCATATGCTTTCTTTTGGTCCAGGAAATCAAAGGCGCCTGTGGGGTTAGCTTGGCAGATGTTGGCTATGGTGTGAATGTTATCCCAAATTGAGCGATTGGGGATAAAGCCAAACTGATGGGGGGAGAGGGCTGTCTGTGCAATGCATCCCAGACGCTTAGCTATAAATTTTTATTAGTATTTTAGTATCAGTATTGGTGAGAGCAATTGAACGCCATTTGTTTAGTTCTGCTTGGTATCCTTTTTTGAAGAGCGTGACAACATATGCATCTTGGCCGCCAGGTAGTAGGGTTGTGTCCTCCAGGCACTTGTTCATAGTTGCCAGTAGTACTGGTGCAATGTAATCAAAGTACTTTTTGTAAAATTTTTATGGAAGGCCATCAGGCCCAGGGCACTTTTGGCGCTAGGTTGTTTTTATTACCTCACATAGTTCATCTCTAGTGATGGGTTCAGCAAGGTCTGGTTGATCAGCTATATTCTCAATATTAGCAGATGATAAAATTTTCAATTTCGCTAGGTGCCGCTCTTCCGCCATGTACAGGTTGGTGTAAAATTGGTGTAATTCAGCCAATATTTCAGATGGTGTGAACGCCAGTGTGTCGTCTGTTTGACAGACCTGTGTGCAAGTCGTCAAAATCAAAATTGGTTTAAAATGGTGGAAAAATTGGGCCATGCATGTTTTTGCCAGATAGAATGTATTTTGGCTTGTGCCATACTTCAACGTAGTGCTGGTGTTTCTAAAGAGGGAGTTGACCTGTGCAGACAGTTGGAACCACAGGCGTCCCCATTGAGGGCTGTACCCCTTTTGAGGTGTGTTGTTTTCTAAGTGTTGGAGCTGTCTGATAGCCTTGTTGATTGTTGTGGACATCGCGACCAGATTTCTAAAGTTCAAGTGACAGGCTTTCTTGGTTACTCTAGCCTTGAGAATATCCCACTTGGCGATAGGGTTCCCATTAGGTGGTCGTTTTTTTGTCTGTGTTGTTAGCACCGTCTTGATCCAAAGTTTAAGCTCTGGAAGATGGATGGTGCTTGGGTGAACTTTTTGCCAGGTCAGTGGCTTTTGGTATTTTTCCACAAATGATAATTTTATAAAAACCATTTGGTGGTCGGAGAGGGGGATAATTGTTGTAAAATTTGATACACGGTGATTGAAGTCTACAGGGGCGAGCACCTATTTTGAAGTTGATCTGATAACAACCCATTATAACCCAATATCGCTTCATCTTAAGGCAATTGAATACTTGAAGCTTAAAATATCATTTGCAGATTTTGCCTAATAAATCTTTGGTAGAATTTCTCCAATGATCCATTGGTCATAATTGTGGCTTGTCGCCCAGTCATATAGATTCATGAAATTACCCCCCTTGACTGGACGATAAGATGTACATCCTTTTTTTCTTCAATGCAATGTGAACCATCATGCGCCAACAGCCATGGGTCCTCAATTTTAATTTCTTCTTCCTTTTATGGCTTGGTATGGTGTAGCTCGACCCAGGCCACATCCCTCTTAACCAGTTTTCCTTTCCCCCAGCTGATGAGGATGAGGCTGACATGGACCTTGCAACCGTTCTAACCCATGAAGAGCTCCTTCCCAATTTCATCAGCATTTGGCTTCCTGGTGCACCCCTTCAGGGACATAGTGGCCCAGCTACGCTGGGGAGGGAGTGGTGCTGAGGGCCTTCGTTTAATGAAGCAGCCCAGCTCCTGGCAAGTGTCTTTAGTCATCTAGTGCTCCCATCTCCTGCTGAGCCTCATCCCTCAGCTTTGTCTGTTAACAGATGCTGTGCTTCGTGCAGTGGGTGATAGTAAGCTGGTAGAGTTCCTTTCCCTGCGCTCATACCCACTTCCAGTCCCTGGGGGTAAACTTCCTCAACAACCAGCTAGCTTGACTTTAGTTGTAATTACCGCAGCGTTCTCCGCCCTCAGCGCTAATGATCAATCCAAGTACCCCCCATTATGGCGCTCCTAGGTAACCTAATTTTTCATCCTGCAAACACATTAGGTTTAGGGATAGTGCTGCACTGGGCAGCCCTTGAGTGGGCCCAGCAAGCATCATTAACCACAGCCACTCCTTTTCTGATGGCATATCAAAACATGGAGGACTTCCTTATATATTGCCTGGCGCTGGCTGCAGCCTTTTCCCCTCAAGCTGGGACTCAACTGCTTACTCACCAGTCCCTATGACCTTGACCCTCTCTGCTTGCTTACTTGTTGATCTACCAGGACCATCAACGCATGTGGTTGCAGTCTTTGCTCCTAGTGGGGCAAGAACAGTTTTGACTCAATCAACTAGCTGAGATCTCAACACCTCGCCTTTTGCCATGGAACCCCAGTCCGTCCTCCTCATCCAGTTCCACCGCACCAGCCTCCCCTCCATGGACAAGCGCAGTTTGCCCCTGAGCAAATTATGACACCCATCGCTCTTGCCACATCAGCCCTCACCCCCACCCCCAACCTGAGAAAACTCCATTAAATCCACAACTCTCTTGAAGCTGTGAAAGAAGAAACGAAGGTCCCATCAGTCAAAACCAAAGTAACACCGCAAGAAACCAAAAAGAATGGAAAGATGAAGTCAATGAAGCGAAAGACCTCCAGCAGCAACCACAAATAAACGTAGTTTATAACTCACATGAGATAGAATTGTTTAATCATCTTTTTTTCTATTTCTTTTTGTATAGCTCTATTGCTGCTTATATGGCCAAAGGAATTTTGTGTTTACTTAATTTAAAATCCTACTGCTCACAAGGGTCCTTGATAGTATAAGTGGGAACACCCAATTTTATATCTAATGGCACAATCCAAGTATTCGCGAGCTTGTGCTTCTACCTAAACCCCTGCTGATCATGGAATAGCACTATACCTCCATCTATGAACTTTACTAGGCCACAACACTGTACCTGATTGGCAGCCTGGTTTTTAATTTTTTTGGCTAAGCTGAAAAAGTACGCTCAGTTTTTAATTAATCATGTGTATTTGTTAGGATGGTCAAATAGTGTTGTAGATCCATTCCGCTGGTGTCCTCTACACAGACATATAGAAGCGCAGGCAGAATGGGGTGCCATCCATAAAGCAATTGGAAGGGGCTTTTTCCTATGGCGGAATGGTAGCTAATATTGTAGGCGAACACCACGGTAGAAAGGAGGGTACTCCAATCAGAGGGCCTATCTGTAACCAACTTCCGTAGTATGTTCATCAGGGTCTCATTAACCTGTTCAACCATTCTGTTGGACCTGGGGTGATATGGGGTTGTTAGAACCCCACGGATGGCCATCAATTGTTGAGCTTGAGAAGGATGTGAGAGGTAAAATTAGTGCCGTTGTCAGTAAGGATAAACTGTGGGTAGCTGTGTCACTGAATGACACTCCATTACGAACTTAGCCACAGTGACCGCCCCTAGATCCCATATGGCCCGCGCCCCAACCCACCTGGTCAAGTTGTATTTTGCCACCAAGATATACTTAGACCGGTTAGCTCCAGTTGGCAGGGGTCCCACGACATTGATAGAAACTGTATGGCAAGCAAAGCGAAGTTTCACTAACTGGTATGAGTCTTCTGCCAAAACGGCTTCTCCACCTGGCACTGATGGCAGTAGAAAGGGTTTCAAACACGTCAAATTGCATGCTTTCCCAATAATACCATAGCATCAACAATTAAAGAGTCTTTCAGACTCCAACATGGCAAACCTCTTGATGTGCGCTCATGATATTATTTGGTCTTGTGGAAGGTTTGGGGATATTCATTAGTATCCCATATATGCTTATTCAATTCCCCGTTTTTCTGAAATGTATTGGCCCTGATTCCTTCTAGTACCTTGATAACTTGAGGCGTTTCATCATCATACTTTCCGCTAAGCATTATGTCATACAGTATGTCACTGAAATCCGCCGTAACTGAAATTGTTGGCAATCTTAATAAGCAATCGGCATTTTGGTGTTTTGCTCCTGGTCAGTGGAGGAATTTGAAGTTGTAAGCATGCAGCTTAAGAGCCCATAGAGCTAGCCGCCCCTCATGCTCTCTTAGAGTCTGCAACAGGCACAGCGATGCATGATCTGTTATGTCCTTAGACTTTACTCCATGCAAGTGTACTCAAAACTGCTTATATGCATAAATCACTACTAAGTACTTCTGCATGGTTACAATGTAATTTTGCTCATGGCAATTCAAGCTACAACTGCGTTATGCCACAGGGTGCTCCTCCCCCTCATCGTCCTTCTGAGACATGACCGCCCCAACAGCAGAAAGTGACACATCCCTCTTCACAATAAATTCCTTATCAAAATTAGGGTAGCGCAACACAGGTGCACTAATTAGTACGTATGAAGAGTATCAAAGGCGCATTGGCGCCATTATGTCCATTTGAACATGACATCCTTCTTTAGTAGTCCAAACAGCGGACCTCCAATGCAACTGTAATTGGGTATGAAGCGTTGGTAATAACCCACCATCCCCAAAAACACCTGAATGTCTCGCTTACCGGCTGGCTTAATCATCTTCTGGATAGTGTCCACCTTGGCTGATTGGGGGTCTCAGCCCAGTTGCATCCACCACAAAACCGAGGTAGTCCAGCTGATCCTTGAAGAATTGACATTTCTGGGGCTTGATCTTGATATTGGCCTCAGCCAGTCGGCAAAATACCTCTTCCAAATGGGTGAGGTTCTCAGTGAACGTGCAAGAGAAGATGTTAATATAATCAGGGTACATGAGTACACATGAAAGCTTCAGATCGCCCGGAATGGTGTCCATTGCTCGTTGGAACATAGCTGGGGCATTACATAGCCCTTGCGGCATACAAGTTGGTTTGAAAAGCCCTTTGGATGTGATTAGAGAGCCTTTTTATTGTTCCGCCGCAGGCAACTCAATTTGCCAATAACCAGATAACAAATCCATTGCCAAGAAATAGTTAACTCCACATAACTGATCCAGTGCATCATCAATCTATGGAAGAGAATGAGTCTTTTTTGGTGATATTATTGAGTTTCCAGTATTCAATTAGTATGTGATTAGTGCTGTCCTTTTTTACAATCAGAACAGGTGAAGCCCACAGAGCCTTAGATGAATTGAGCATTCCCTGCTCTAACAGCTTGTCAAACTCCTCAGTGATGACTTCTTCAGCTGTCCTTGGTTGCAGATTGGCCGAGACCTGATGGGGGATGCTCCCCAGTGTCCAGCTGATGAACAATCCCCCAAGCGCATCCTAGATCATGATTGTCAACAGCAAAATTCCCTTGTATTTTTGAAATAAATCTTACGCAAAATCCTTCTGGTCTTCTGATAACACCCATTAAATTTTCCTGTGGTACAATTACCATTACATTGAGTTGCGGTTTGATGGGCAGACCAAATTCATCCAGGGACCCAAACTTGTGAACTAAGTTGACCTCCCCAACCAGGTTCAAATGCAAATAATCTACAATCTGTTGCTGGTAGATTCAAATTGGTACATAATGAATTGCTACCAAAACTTTGACCTCTCCATGGCCTGGAAGTATGATGCCTGGAGCCACGTAGGGCTCAAGCCACGATTGCTGATAAGGACCAATGATCTCCCCATAGAGCCCAGCAGGCACTTCCACCTCTAACTTAGTGTTTATTATTACTTGGTGTCCGGAGGGGATAGAGAATGGCCCAGCAGCTCTAAGCGGCAGCCCTTGGTATTCATATATCTGATGGGGAAGGGCCCAAGTCTTGCTTTTTAGCTTATAATAAAGCACTGGAATCACCACATCACTGTAGGCAATGTTGATCTATCCCATATGCACTGAGCCCTTTGGCACACCGCTGGAGGTAAAGTAAATTAGGATTCACTCTCCCAAAATTGCGAAGGTCTCTTCCATCGTTTCAATGACAGCCCTAGTGTCACAAAAAAGCAGTCACACTCAATAGATCGTAATTGCTATTTGGTAATACTACCGCCAGAGCAACAACAAAAATGGTAAAATTTCAAGGGAAGCGCGCTGTACGATCCTTAAGAGACCTAGGTCTCTGCTCAAATGGTCCCATACACCATCCAGTGGTCTCTATCAGGGTTTAAAGTCTTCTTTGCTACCAACTTAGTTGAGACAATGTTAGCAGGTGCGCCCTATCAATTATAGGTCATACTCAGGTTTTGGCTACCACAATGTCACATTAAGTGAACTCTGAGTTATATGAATGTCAGCTATTTACTACGTGTACATTCAGAAACCACATTTTCCCAGGAAACTTATAATACCTGCACCAACTTTAAGGTATCCTGTTACAATATAGTCCACTGGAAGGGCGACCTCTACTCCTCTCAGGGACAGAGCATCTGCAAACGGTTCCAGCTGGTCTGACTGTTTTTGGTCAAACATCTGACAAGCTTAGGCTTCAGTCGCTCTGGAGACCCTTTTTCCACCATTATTTTGGCTTGTACTTGAGTCAACACATTTAATCCCCCAACCGTCTGTTGATAGAGGAATGTATTGTCATAATGGGAGGCTTCTGCTGCAATTAATGTAGTAGATTCAGGTGGCCCTTTGAATTCGAGATAGCAGAGGTAGAGAGTCCTGTCTCTACTCCGCTCTGACTTTTCCCTGATAACATTGATAATGCTGTATGTAGAATAATCTGTCAATTGGGGCACCATTATCCCATGTTCCAGGGCGACTGCAATTAAAACAACTTACCCATAGGGCCAGTATCTGTTCTTAATATAAGTTGGCCCACATGGAGGTTACCCTGAAGATGATCGTTATAAACAGGCCCAAGTCAATAGAACGCCTGTTGCCAATCAGCATATTTAGGGCTGAAGTGGTAGTTTGCAAGTTGTAGATTGGCTATTATGGAGAAGACGTTGAACTGCGGTGAGTAACCTGCCAGAATCTTCACTGACCAATTGATTTCTCACACATGATTAGATTGACAAAAGGCAACAGTGTATATCTGCTCAATATTGGGTGGAGGGAAAACTACAGCTAAGTGACATAAAAACTAAACAAGTTTAAGAAGAGGCGCATCATCCACTAACAAAGGGGCTTTGACATTGTAAAGCTCAGGGTTTGGCTTTACCGCAGAGGACATTATGATCACATGTCAAAACAGATAAAATCTCTGTTCCAATCAACAAGCGAGCTTCCGCCATGAATTGCTCAGAAAATTTGGTGAGGGTCTCATTTTGCTGAAACCTGATGGTCAATAACTTGGCCCTCCAATGTGACATCTTTACAGTACCACTGAACAACTGCAGCACTGTCTCCTTGACTTCTTTGTATGTAACGGAACTTCCTGAAAGGAAACAGATGACTAGATCAGTGCTCCAAAAATCCATATTGGAGATCAACAGTTCCGCCCTCCACTAATCCAAGGTTATTTCTGGTGAAAACTCAAATCACATAAAGAACCCATGAGTATTTCCTTCAAGATCATATGGAGGCAGCTTATCACTGCAAACCTCCTGGAGCAGCTCATCTTGTCTTTTGAGCACAGCGTCCAATGAATGTTTCACCTCCACATATGCAATGGGCCCAGAATGTCATGCAGATTTCTTCGTAATGAAACCTGGATGCAAAAGAGCCAGTGACTGATTTTTTATCATATTGTAATTGATCAATGGGCCCCCTGTAGTGAGCACCATTGTTGTGAATTCAGCGATACCCTATATATACGCTTAAAAACTTTTTGCATAGGTTTATGCCCACTGAGCAATTAGAACAAATTGATATGAAGATCGTTGGTTCCTTGGAACACTCAAACAAATAATTATAATTTAAAAGAAGAGTTTTTAAGAAAAACTCTTCTTTTATTTTAAACCAATAAAAAACTCTTTTCTCAGCGTAACTTTCCAAGAAAATTTTGGTAAATTAAAAGCAAACACTTAATTATACACTGAAGTCTTGCTCTGATATTGTCAGATCCCCCACCAACTGTCCCAGCATGGGGCAGCGCAAAACTCCCCCCTCCATTTTCCATCTGACAGGAAAATATGCTTGGACTGGCTCACCCAGTCATTCTAAACCCTTGGGATGATTTGTCCCTCCCAAGGATCTCGATGCCCATCTCACCTGAACCCAAGCGGTGCCCCGCTGCCCCCTGGTGCTCCCCCAGAGCAACATGCATTTTGGCCTTAGGGTCAAATATGGGAAATTCTTCCCCTATGATGACCAAGCCATTATCAAAATGGTTCAGGCGGTGATGACACCAGCCTGTTTTATTGACTTCTGCCCCTATAAGGGATACTTTGATCTTGGCTTCCCCTGTGAAGCTGATGCAGCCACTGTGGCAACAGTGCCATTAATTTTTAGCAATATTCCCCTCCCGACAACTTGGACCTGGCTCCCAATAGACACCACCTTGGTGGTCCAGTTTGCTGGTTTGCCCACCCACCTCCCCCAAAAGTGCTCCACTAGGAGCTGATGGAAGGTTTGGCAGCCTATGGCGCCAACCTCATCTTGCAATTTGTGGTCCCAAATGGGGCCACACGCCTCGCTGGGCCTTGGCATATGCTACAATCAGCCCTGAATTTATGAAAATTTCTTTGGCCATTCCCCCTCATGCCACCATTCATCTGCACCTGACCATCCGTTCTGGGCCCGCGTTGAGGGCGGATGGACAATTTGTCCACCATGTTTCGAGTTAGACCACTCAAAACATAAATGCCCATACTCAGAAACTTCCGCTGACGCTGAAAGTTTGCCCAATGCCCACCAATCCACCACCCACTCCGCACCAACTCCAACATGGGGTATGATCCTACCTTCCCCTCCTCCAATGCCTGATGCTGCAGCTGCACCTAAAGCCACCAATCAGCACCCACCTTGCCCCAATGCCACAAATAATTCATCTAACCAAACATCAGATTGGATCCCAATTTGATCCCATGCATCCATAAATGAATTGAACAAACCTCAACCGTACACTGATTCCCCAATCCAATTCAACCAAAATCCATGGGAATTATTGGATGAAATTGATGAATCAGGTAACATCATTGAAGAACTGACTCTGCAACTTGAGCAGCTATGTAATGCAGAATGGGATTCAAAATTCCCACCTCAGAAATATATCCCACAACTAATGCCAAAATGTTCTCCAGCAACCCCCAGCTTGCAGTAGAAGCAGCTTCCACACCAGATTGCCGTCCACTTTGTAAAGCTGCTGCCAAATCTGTGGCTGCACTCGCAGGAGGAATTCCACCTCCTGTCATCCCCATAAAACTTACTGCACAAAGTAAGATCAACATGAAAACTTTACACAAAAATGTCACTGAAGCCATCCAGAACGTGGTAACAGTAGCACGGAATCTGAAAGAAAAAGTAACCCAAACCAACATTGCCACATTCGTTAAATTCCCAGATGCCTGCCTCAAAGCTTAAGACGCTTTGGGCAAATACATCATTGGTATAATGATGGCTGGCAACTATTTGGAAGTTCCAGTCATCAAGGATATTGAACCCCAAGCCGCCAATGCCCCCACACCCTTACTATCAGCCTTAACACGCACCTTACTCTGGAATGAGATGGATGCGGCAAAAGATGAGCCCCCCAATCCCGCTCCCCATCCATCATGGAGGGATAGCAGTATTCACTGCCCACCTGGTTAAATATAATGTTAGGTACAATTCAATTGATCCATCCATTTTAAGCGTTTAGTTTGAATCGTTATTTTTATTATGATTTTTAGTTTTAGTTTGGTAATGTCTGTCCCCTAGTTGGCTTACCTCGGTTAAGTAAATTATAAACTAATAATCTCAGCTGATCTCTTCTAGTTCGATCTCCCTTAATCTCTTCCTTCTCAACTCTAAAAACCTCTAACTCTCCTCAATCCTCTCATCTTACTGATATCTCAAGACCTCAGCCATATCTGACCCATTTGCTTAGATTATTTTTTCCACCATATTTTAATTGGTTTAAGCTTGTTGTTCTTCAACTCTTTATCGCCCTTATTTGAGGCAATCTAAATTATCTTTATCAAATGTCGACATTGCATTATCACCCTATTTTAAAGGTGATCTGATAACAACCCATTATAACCCATCATCGCCTCATCCTAAGGCAATTGAATACTTGTAGATTCAATACATCCTTGACGGATTCTGCCTACTGAATCTTTGGCAGAATTCTTTTAATGATCCATAGGTCATAGTTGTGACTTGTCATTCAGCCATATAGATTTGTGACATTACCATTTCACTAAAGACTACCAAGATGACAATAGAGATCAAAGGACTGGGATATTAAGCTCCAGACTTTGATTCATGAGCCATGAAGTAATATTACCACTATGAAGCAACTTATAAAAATTTAGAATGGGATTGAGAAGACCAACTGACATAATATAAACGCATGGAGATTGATATGAGCAATGTACGTTGCCAATGCAATTACTGAGTCCACTACAAAAGGAAAATTAAGCTAATTGAGGAATTCTCCTTGGAAGTGGATTGACCTTATCCAAAATGTCTTGTCCTCAACAACTTATTCCAGCTACTCAATTGAAACTGACCCCTTTACCCGCTTTCTAGCCAGATCCAGGCCACTTATGGAAACCCAGCAACCTGGGACCTCACAACAGATTTTCAAAGGCTGCGCTCAGACCTTCTGCTTCCAGCATGCTCTTAAAGTTTTTCCACAATTCAACCACATTAATCTGCTTAAATTTTATTGATACGAAAATTATCAGTCATTCATAATGATGTTTAAAAAGATGATGAATATAGCTGACAATATTTTAATGGCATAACTATTATCGCATGCTTAGACAATCAAATTCAAGAATTAGTCATGTCTTATCTTTCAGAGGACTGATGAAGCTATGCTAATGATGAGATTGAAGTACTATGCGGATCTGATAGCCCCCAAAAAGGCTAATCACATGGCTGACTTTTTGTCAATTTAGTTCGTGAAGAATAAGAATATTACTGATTTTGCCAATTTGATTTACCACAAGGATTAGGTTTTATAGGTAGCTAAGGTCATGGTTGACTTTGATTTGAAAATTGCCTTGAAAAATACCACCAAATACTACCCCAACCTACACCCTTCATAGCTTCCTGCGTTGGTTAAGAAGTTGGAGATGCCTTCCATGATTAGATCTCTCAAGTGGTGTGAAGTTACCTTTGAACTACCAAATGTTGAGATGCGCGTCACTCGCACTAACCCCGTCAAGTTAACACTAAGAGCATAATAGGAATCAGCTATAAAAAATGAGGAGATATATGTCCTTGACAGAACCCTTCTAAAGTCACCTGTTAGAGTTGTGAGTCAAAAGGGAACTATGCAGTCAGTTGCCCCAAGAGACGCCACAACATCAATCATATCACTTTACATGTGGATGAGGATGAGCAAGAAAAGAAAAATGGCTGACAATAGTGAAGGGATACACTACTGGTGAACAACCATCTATCCTAACTCAGTCACATGGTCAAAACTGACCAGTGGTCATAGTGACTCAAAGTCAGTGATTTAGCATAGAAAGGAAGGTCAGAGAATTAACTACTAACCTTATGCTACTTAGCTTTCTGAACAGAAGCAGTACTTAGAATCAAACGAATTTATATTCCTCCTTTGGAAGTTCTTAAATTAGCCCTACCTCTAGAATGTCATGAATATACATTTCAGATGTATGAGTAAAGATAAAAACTATGATCAACTAAAGTTATGATCTAGCCGTCCTCACATTAAACGTTATTATAATTTACATCTAAATTTTACTTTCTTATCATACTTGTTGTCTATTATCTGATTTCGCTCAATAGTGGGCAGTAGAGTGCCAGTTACCGTAATCTTAAGATAATTTTTAAAAGTAAAAATTTACTCCTGAAGTGGCCCATAGTCTACAATAAGAACACTATAGGCTCAGACAGCATTATCAGAAAAGGAGCCTACAGTGGTTTAATATGAGATTTGTTTCGCTTCAAGTCAGCGCCCCACCATAGTATTACCTAACCAGAACTAACATTTTTTGACTGGGATGAGTTTCCCCAAGTTTTATAATACAGTCATCAGAATGAGAAAAATACCTTTAAGATTCTCAATCAAACCTTGCCCATCAATTAACCCAGGTTGATCTGGTTTCTCTTAAAAATGAAACTTTATCAATGTGATTTAATATGATGGAATAATTCCTATTTGATATAAACAGTTTGGTCATCATATTTGGGCCCCACCCTATGTCATCTTTAAAAGCCAGGGAATTCTCTTACGCGCTTCCTACAATTGTGAGCTGCTCCCAGGGGAACAATGAGTTGTAAACATGGGACTGAATCTGAACCTCCAGGTGTGTTACTGGGAGAAGTTTACTCCCTGTGAGGAAATCTTGAATCAAACCTCACGCAGTATCCAATATTAATTTTTCTGGGAATCAGGAGTTTTGTGCGCTATTTTCCAACCTGAAAGCTCAGAAAATATTGTAATTAAAGGATAAAAGATTGCTTACATACATTTAATGCCCTGGGATGAATTGCTGCACATTAGAGTATTATAAACCTGTCAGAGTTTGTACTACCTGACATTGCGCCTAGTGCATGTACTATAGATTGAGACAGATTATTATACTGACGGAAGAGCAAAATGGCTAAGGCTTAGCCTATTAAAGTGATACGTGCATGTATTTGCTACTGAGGATTACAACCTAGGGTGCGTAAAAGGTATACAGCTTCATATTGACTATGGGAAATGCCAAGCCCATGTGCTCCCACCCCATATGATGCAGTTGATCTGATGAAGAAGTTGCATAGAAAAAATATGACAAATTTCCATGACAAGGGATGATTGTGCCCTCAGACCCTGGGCTAGTCCATTGCTGATTTAAATGAAGAAAAGTGGCTCCAACCAAGTTGTGATCAATTATCATTGCTAATTTTAAAACTGCTAATAAAGCCTATTATTGTAAGCCCAGGGGAACGTCCAATTTGCATAGATCAGGTGATTTTTCCATTACTGAACAAGAAGGGTTCCAAGAGAGCATCTGTACCTCTCGTCACCCAGGTTGACATTCCCATGTGGTAGACAAGCACTGGATAAAGCACTCCCACTAAGGATTCCTCCCCCAGTACTCGCACTCACCTCTGCTGAACTTGTCCACCAGATTGAGGAAATCTACTTCAAGATTACCAAATTGAAGATGGAAGGTCCAAAACTAATGGGAATGAAGCCCAACTATCAGAAAACCAATTTTGGAAAAAGACAATAAGAGAATTATCAGCCAGAATCAAGGATGACATTGAGACATCAAGTGATACAATCGCCATTGCCAAATTCCCCTTGAATTGTTAGGGATTGTCACTGATAATTCAAAACTCCCAGTTAAGGAATTATAAGTTGTATCTGACACAACTCATTAGGCTGAATGAACGCCCCAGCGACCAGGCACGGGCAGGTTGTCCATCCTTAACTCATTTCAAACCAATTAGGACCGCCTTTATGTGGGGTAGCCCTGAGGAATTCACATTGTCCGTCAGGCCAGATGCTGTCATACCAACTGATGTAAATGCAGTTGAGCATTGGTCCAGGCGTTTGCAGATGAGCCAATAGTGATTCAGCCTGCCATCAAATCCTTCAATGTCAGTTTCAATTGAAATTATCTGCCCTCTCCCCAAAAATTCGCCAGGTTAGGTCAAATAAAGGGACCTGATCCCTGCTTTGACCCACTACCAATTGAACACTATTTAATCAGTTCTATCGCACTGAGAAAATTGTCAGTTGATTTTCTTTATCTATCTTTCCAATAAAAACCCCTTTACCCAATTCAAGTTCTTATGCTAAAAACTAAACTGCACTTTCTGCCAGTATTCCAACAACCCTCAGGAATTAATGGCCAAATTCAGCTGGTATTTTGCTAGGTTCTATACACGATTATGGCTCATAGATACTTAATAGTGGAACTCATTCCTAGTTTCATTACCGTCATACCAGCAGCAGTGCCACTGGCATTTGGTTTTGCCATTAGAGTGCTTCAGCACTTGAACTGGAAGACTGGTCTAATAATAACTTGCTGTTTGCCTGAGACATTCAACCAACCATCATTCCTAACTGTTTCTGCCTTTCTCATTAGTATTGGCTTAACAATTGTCCTTTTTTCAACTAACCAGGTTGTGAAGAAATTTTACTATGGCCATAATAGCATAGTACCTCTAGTATTGTTTGAACCACATCCCATAGTTGCCACAGCCATCATGCCCATATCTGTATTTTCTGGCACACCGACTTGTGAAAGGTTTCCTCCTGCTACAAAACTAGTGGCTTCTCTCAATCTAGTACCATCTCTTCCGTATCAATGCATCCAACTACAGCTGCCAATAAAGAGATTCTCGCCTACTTTCTATTGCCCAAGAAGATTAGTATCAGGTCTCACCACGTCTCCTTTAAGAATTTGGTGGATACTGGAGCTGCGGGAAATTTTATGAGCGTTGCTTAGCCCAATAATTGGAATTAGACCTGAACCTAGGTCCTTTGGTGATGGTTGTATAGGAATCCAACTTAGTTATGCTCGCTTGGTGCTACACCGCTGGATCACATAAAAGTTTTAATAAAATAAAAAATAGAAAACATAAAATTTGGTTTTTATGATTTTTAATATGAGCGCAGGGGTAAAAATGAGAAGCAATCCATTTCTGACTTTCACCAATTAATATTTATACTATTTTTGAAGGTTGGAGGGATTTGGGGATAGGTTTGGTTTAGCTTTGGTGCTTTTCAATTACAGTAATATGGTTATCTTTCCTATCAGATCGCGGGGGAAAGTTAGTTAATTTTGGTAAACAGACGTTGGGGTTTTGGGGCATAATATACCCATGCAGAAGAGTTTTAATGTACCCCAACCAATCACCACTCAAGTACTTTTTCTCACCTTGGGGCCTGCCTCCACTCCTATAAAAGGGGGTGGCACCCGCACAGGTGTGATGAAGTACTCAGTGCTGGTTGTGGGATTACCTTACGCTGGTTTCCCCAGAGTCTGTTGTGTGATTGGAAAAATCTGATCACTTGATTTTACTAATTGTGCCCATGTGGGTTTTGAACTGGTGTTACCCCAGTTAATGGGGTCTCACCAAGAATCGGCCAGGGTCTTTTGGCCATTTTCATCAACATTTTCACTAAACTTGCGTGTAATGGCACCAGGGAATCGCAAAGGGATGACATTTTCCTTTTTGGTGGAACTCAACCTAAAACATTCTTATTTATGAGCTGAGAGGTAAATGTCTGACATCACCCCCATCAAGAATGTTAGGGTGAGTAGGGCCAGAGGAAATGGCCATGTACACAATTACTTGTGATATCCATAGCTAGTTATTTAATAAAATATTTGTTTCCTCTCTTGTATGTGACGGTTAAGGGGCCCTCCCAAGTTGTTCTAAGCTTACCGCTTCTAGGAGTGATGCGGTTGTGGTAATATAATACCATGTTGGATACTTGGAATGTAGTTAGGGGAGTTCTGAATTCATTGGCTGCCTGCCCTTCTTTTGTCACTTTTTTGCAAAATTAGTCATTGCCTCTGATTGGAGCTGGATGATGCGTTGAGCCAATCGTCTCATAACTTTCTTGGGCTCCTTAACTCTAGTGTAATACATCCTTAACTAGGAGATAAGGTATCCCTGGTTCTCGTCCATACAAGACATTGAATGAAGACATTTTCATACCCAGTGATAACTAAACTGGTAGGCCATGAGGGCACGGTATAAGTATTGATCCTAGTGAAGGGGATCAGAAGAGGCCATTTTTCGTAGAATGGATACCAGGGTACCATTTTCTCTTTCCACAGTTCTATTTGTGGAGGGATTGTATGGAGCCAAGAAAAGTTGTTGGGCTCCCATAGATGTTGCCAGAATAATTACTACTCTGGAGGTGAAGTTCTTCCAATTCTCACAGAGTAGTACTTGGGGACAGCCATTTCAAGAGAAAATGTTTTGATGTAAAAAGGTGGCTTTGCCCTTGGCCGTTTGGTCAGGAAGAGCCACAGCTTCCACCCAATTAATGAAATGATTGATAGCTACTAGTTTAAATTTGTTCTCACATAGTAGTCTGAGGATGGGGACCTATTACATCCAGACTAATGGTTTGGAACGGTTGTTGAGGGGTAGTGGGTTGATACTGGCATTGAGTCTAGAAACTGGATTGCTTCTTACACGTAAGTCAAGCTTCCAAGACATCAACGATCGCTTCCATCATTCCATCCCAACAGTACTGATACTTAATCCACTCATATGTTTTCTTTGCCCCTCCATGCCCTAGGGTGGAGTGAGCTTCTAGGATAACAGGTACTCGTTCTGAGGGCCAAAGGTAAGGCTACCACTTTGCCCCCACTTGTTTATGCAACTTTTCATCCTCCATTTTTGTGTTGTGGGAGTGTTAGGATAATATCTTATGGACAGGCTTATCCTCATCCCCCATACATTTGGGGCCATTAATAGATCATGCAACCTCTCCGCTTCACTTTTATCCAAATGAAGGATTGGCAGCCTTGTCAACCCATCAACCTTTAAGTGACGTGTCCCAGCTTGGTGTTCAATCTTTATATCATAAGGCTGGAGCTTTAGAGCCCAAAGAGCTAACCGGCCAGTAGGGGCCTTCATGTTTTGTAGCCATCTTAATGAAGATTGCTCTGTAACCACAATGAAGGCGGTACCATATAAGAAGTGCGGTAGTGCTTCACAAATAACAGAAAATCGAGGCACTCCTTCTCAGTTACATTATGATTTCGTTCTGCTTTTGATAGCATCTTATTGAAGTAGGATACTGGATAATCTACACCTTTTTCATCTAATTGGGCTAAGATGGCCCCAATGGCATAGTCTGAAGCGTTAGTAAACAGGATAAAAGGTTTATTGTAGTCTGGGTGTCTCAGGAAAGATCGTTGTTGTAACAGTTGTTTTAACGTCTCAAAAGCGGCCTTCTGTTCAACACCCCAATAGAATGGGGTGTTCTTAGTCAATAAATGAACTAGTGGTTCGCTGAGCTGTTCAAATTTGGGAATAAATTGATGGTAATACCCCATCATTCCTAGAAATACCTGTATGTACCGTAGATTCTTAGGGGGAGGCATCTTAAAAATCGCTTCAAACTTATCAAACATGGATTGGATTCCTTTTTGAGAAATGGAGTGTCCAAGGAAATCCAATTTCTTTTGGAAGAAGGTACATTTTGAAGGCTTTGACTTAATATTTGACTTGCGTAATCTTTGAAACGTTTCCTTCAGATGTTCAAGTTGTTCGTTGAAGGTACAGGAGAGCACTGTGATATCATCAAGATATATGATGATACAAGTTAACTTCAGGTCCCCCAGAATATAGTCCATTGCTCGCTTAAAAAGATGCAGGTGCGTTACACAATCCTTATGGTAATTTGGTTGGTTGAAAAAGGCCCTCACTAAAAATGAGAGCACATATCTCCTGATCTTTAGTCAAAAGGTCCATTTGCCAATTGCTGCTAGCCAAATCCATGGCGGAGAAGAACTTGGAGCCAGAGAGTTGGGCCAGGGCATCATTAATGCGGGGGATAGGATAACTATCCTTTTTGTAAGATTATTCAATTTTTGGTAGTCCATAACTATCCGTTGGCCTCCATTTTTCTTTTTAATGAGCAACAGAGGGGAAGACCAAGGGATTTTTTAAGGTACTAACAACTCTGGATCTAGCAATTGCTGAAGCTCCGTCCTCATTTGCTCTTCTTCCACCTTTGATTTACGGTAGGGTTTTGACCAAATAGGGCGATCATCACCCACATCAATGGAGTGATACCAGCCTTTCATATGACCATAGTCATGGTCTGGTTTATAAAATATGTCGCTATATTCGTCTAATAAAGTATGAACTTTTTCCAATTTGACTGGGGTTAACTCAAACGAAATATGAACATAGGTATAGTGCACAACAGGCTATCCGTAGGCAAACCCAAATCAGCCATAGAACCAACGAAGTGTATACGTTCAATTTCTTCTACTGGAAGTAGAAAGCCTCAGCCATTATCCTGGTGTTTTTGAATGATACTTTTTTTCCCAGTGAGATTTCCCATTAAAAGGGTAATAGGCTTCTGGTAGGCTGGGCCTAGTACTACAAGCAATACCCTAGGCTCTAAGGGGCTAACAGCCTCAATACTTGTGATATGCAACATGCAGTGGTGTGGGATCTTGAATGTGATTTTAGTGTCAACCATGCGTTGATACCCAGGTTTAATTACTAACTTATCTTCAGCATAGAAAGGGATGCCATCCCTTGCATCCACTGGATTGGGCAATTTCTTAGTGTGATGTCCCAAGATGGATTAAGATAAAGTCATAGCTTAAAAAGGGTATTCAATAAGGCAAGAGTATATGTGCTTGCTGGGTTCTTTTTTAGACAAGAATAATGGGACTTCATATTTTAGTAACGTGAGGTATCCTTGCTTCATGTTTATTATTCCCTTATACTCAATCATAAGCTGAGTGCCAATTAGCATATCATACGCGTTGTTGTCCAAAGCCACATCAGGGGCTGATAAAATGAGCTTCCCAATGCGAATGGGAAGGAAAGAGTAGGCCCCAATTGCATGGGTACTATTTAGGCCAGCGGTTCCAAATTCTTGTGTGTACTCCAAGTCAGGCGCTAGCTTTATTTTCTTAATAAGCTTTGTGGAGATCACATTAACTGGGGACCCAGTATCCAAGATGGCCAGAAGTTGGACTTTTTGTATAATAACTTTAACTTTTATGAGGTTTTCACCAAAGTTAGGTGCCAAAGATAATTCCTCCTTAAGACGAAAGGTGGAGGTTAGCTTTTTAGTGGTCTTAGGGTATATATTCATGATGAATTTTATGTATGAACCTGATGAAGAGGGCGTATCAAGCCAGCTAAGAATTAATCACCATCACTGGCAGTGTCAATAATTTTTGGACACCCTAGAATTTGGCCGAGGTAAGTCTCCTCAGGTATGGTAGACTTGTCTACTCCTCCAGCATTCAAATGGCCAGGTACTTCTACTTCCGCAGGGGCTCCCAATACGTAAAACCTAACGTCATCATAACCCCCCAAAGATTCCTCCCCAAGGGTGTTCACAACAACAGGCAAGGCCGCGATGGAGGTAGGTGAGATGACCACAGAAGATTGTTTAGTCGTATAGTTCACATTTACCAGCTTAGCTCAAGAGGTAGGCACAGCAGCATTAGTAAACTTGTGCAGACGTATGGTTTTTACAACCTTAAAAGGTGTTAATTCACAAAAAAGAGTGGTAACATTGTTAATTTGTACTGGGGGAGCTGTTTTTGTAGGAAAGATAGGCACAGGTGAATGCACTCCCAACTGCTCAACAAGTGGTAGCTCCTCTATGGTGGGAGCTGAAGATTTCACCTCAGCGTCATTGGAGTTAGCCCATAATTAAAATTTGGCTACTTTCAACAAAGCCTCTTTAATATCACGGAGATTTTTGAAATGGCGTTTCACTGAGATGATGTTTCTGGCTAGAGAGGGTCGAGAGGCTAGCCCAGGTAACAGGGCGCTGGCATCATCAAGGGTAAGCATGTTAGAGGTGTTCAACCTTTGCGCAGCAAGGTAAAAGCGTTCAGCAAAGGCAATGGTTGAATCCCCTTCAAACATACTAAGGTGCATAAAAACCACTTTTTCACTGTGTAGACTCTGTTGTGATCCTAATTCATCCAGAAGAGACTCTTTCACCTATGAAAAGTGTATGAAGGGTTCAGATTAGGGAATATCATTTTATGCGCAAGACAACTCAAACAAGGTAGGATGTGGCGAACTTTTTTTCTTGTCTGTGGTGCCATCCATAGCGGCTTCATAAACGTACAGGGAGGTAACAATGCTCCCTTCCCTTGGGACGAGCTTTCTTTAAAAGAAAGTTTGTAAGGACGATGAATAATCTCCTTAAGGCGTATTAAAGCATTGGCTAGTTGCTTTTCAAGAGCAACTACTTTTGGCATACAGAGGACCCCTTTAGTGAGCACAATTTTGTAGGTTTCCAGCTTAGTTACGCTCACTTGGTGCTACGCTGCTGGATCCCACAAAGGATTTTTAATAAGATAAAAAATAGAAAACTTATAAAAATTAATTTTAAGATTTTTAATATGAGTGTGGTGGTAAAAATGAGAAGCGATCCCTTTCTGACTTTCAACAATTAATATTTATACTATTTTCAAAGGTTGGAGGGATTTGGAGATAGGTCTGAAATAGCTTCAGTGCTTTCCAATTACAGTAATATGGTTATCTTTCCTATCAGATCGTGGGGGAAAGTTAGTTAATTTTGGTAAACAGACGTTGGGGTTTTGGGACATAATATACCCATGCAGCAGAGTTTTAATGTACCCCAACCAATTATCACTCAAGTAATTTTTCTCACCTTGGGGCCTGCCTAAACGCCTATAAAAGGGCGTGGCCCCGCACAGGTGTGGTGAAGGACTCAGTGCTGGTTGTGGGAGTACCTTCCACTGGTTTCCCAAGAGTCCGTTGTGTGATTGGAAAAATCTGATCACTTGAACTTACTAAATGTGCTATGCGGGTTTCAAACTGGTGTTACCCCAATTTATAGGATTCCACAAGAATTGGCCAGGGTCTTTTGGCCGTTCTCATTGAATTTTTTACTAAATTTTTTGTAATGGCATTGGGGAATTGCAAATGGCTGACACTCCCTTTTTTGGCAGAACTCATCCTAAAACAATTTTATTTTTGAGCTGAGAAGGTAAATGTCTAACAGGTTTCTTCATCAGCCTCCCAGACCTTATATCTAGTCCTTCTGATGGTACCTTTCTCAGTACATAAGTTTAGCTTTTATGATTGGTTCTCAGTAATGCCAAACTTAGTGTTTCTGGTAATCTTGGGGGGTCAGATGGTGAACAAAGGCAACATGCTAAAACTCACCTGGAGTAAAATATGTTGTCATTTTTAATAATCAAACGGAGGGAGATTTTCCCTTAGTTAATACCCTTAAGAAAACTCAAGGCCGCAGCTCTATCACTTCCCTCACTCTCCCTGCGGGCCTTCCATCTGCTTTTCTGAAGAATTAATGCACTATCAAAGTATCTTATATTCCAAGTAAGCAGACTGTCTTCCCTATCACATCAAACTTAACTTAGGATTCCAAACAACGGTACAGTTGGTGAACATCAACTTCCCCTTTTATCCACACATGGCGGAGGAGGAGGCTGCTATTAACATTTGGTTAAATGATATGCTTAAGAAAGGGTGGTTATTTAAACTGACGTCACCAATTGCCTCTCCCATCGTTTTTTACAAGAAGGCCAATGGTTCCCTTTGTCCCTTTGTGGATTATGAACACCTGAATAAAGTTACAGTGAGAAATCCCTACCCTTTGCCCCTGGAGCAAACTATCAGTCTTGGAATTGCTAAGTCTCATGTGTTCTCCAAGCTTGATCTCGTTAATGCCTTCAATCAAATATGGTAATTAGAAGGTCAAGAATGGCTTACTGTGATTCAAACAAAACGAGGTATTTTTCAATTCTGCTTAATGCCCTTCAGGTTGAAGTATGCCCCAGCCACATTCCAAAGAATGATTGATATAATACTGGGCGACCTCCAGTTTTCTTGCATGGTCGCATACATTGATGACATCTTGATTCACTCCCCAACTCCTGAACAATATGCAAAAGACCTAGAAGCAGTTGTGGCTGCTTTCACAAGGTGGGTCTGTTAGTCAAGCTGTCAAAATGCGAGTTTTATAAGGAGGAAGTTAACTTTCTTGGGAATCTGGTCATAAAAGATAGTTATGCAATTCCTCTCAACAAGTTGGACAACATCCGCAAATGGCTAACCCTGACAACCCAGAAACAACTAAGAAGTTTCTTGGACACAATTATTTTCCTAAAGAAATTTTCCCCAGCCCTTTCCCAGTTAGCCGCTCCACTTCACCTCCTTACAGGTAAAGATGTACCTTTTCATTGGACACCTGAGTGTCAGCAGGCGTTTGAGTCAATTAAAAAAAGCTCTTATCTCCCCCATCCTAAAACATGCAGACCACTCCAAACTGTATATTGTTGCTTGTGATGCTTCATCAGTAGCAGTTGGTGCAGTTCTGCTCCAGAAGCATGATGATCTAAAACATCTGGTCGCAACTTTTCCCAGAAATTTTTCTCTACTGAGCTCTCATGGGCCATATATGATAAAGAGTTGACAGCCGTAGCATGGGCGTTGAATCATTTGTGGTACCTGTTGCAGGGTTCCCAGCATGAGTTAACTGTGCATATAAATCATCAAGCTCTTCTATATTTCCATAAACAACAAAATTTGGCACATAGGCAAGCTTGTAACTATCAGATTAATCAGCTTCAATTTTAAATATGAATTTGTGAAAGGTGCATTTAATGTGCTCTCCAAATTCCTTAGCTGCAACCTAGCTCATTACACCTCAAACTCGGAGGAAGAGGACCTGTTTACTGTGATCCCATCACAAAAATTTATCTATTGTACCACCCATGGTTGCGTCAGTAGAATTAGCTCCTGATGCTCCACATATTAAAGGGTTTTAGCAGCTCAAATGACCTGCCCTGAAGGAGTGGAGTTATTAGCCTATTGTCCCTTCAATCTCACAAACATTCCCTATATCCTTGGTGGAGGGCCTCATTTATTTTTAGTCGCAGGTTTGGGTTCCCTCTCTCTTAAAATCCGAGGTGTTTTTAGCACATCACGACCCTCTCATAATTGGCCATCTGGGTGATAAGAAAATTACCTTAGTTGATAAAGTGGACTATTAATTGGGCGGGTTTATTAAAGGAAGTACCAGCCTGGATCTCCAATTGTGTCACTTGTGCATGGGCCAAGTAAGATTGATCAGGAAGGAAGGGTCTTCTTCATTCTTTACAACAGGCGGAGGGTCCATGTAAATCAGTGTCCATGGATTTTATTGTGGAACTTCCCTGTTCAAATGGATTTACAGTGGTGATGGTGGTGGTCATTCGCTTTACTAAATTTTTCTTATTTATTCCATGCTCTTCCATGATTACATCAGAAGATACTTCTCATCTCTTCATACACCATGTGTTTTCTATGTTTGTCTCAGCAGGAAATCATCAGTGACCGCGGGCCCCAGTTTACAGCACGTTTCTGGAATGAGCTTTTATTCATCTTGAAAATTACTCCCTGCCATTCCATAGCGTATCATCACCAGTACAACGGACAAACTGAGTGGGTTAACAAAATTTTGGGACATTATTTGCGCTGATATGCTGTGACCTCACAGGATACTAGTGCCAATGACCTCCACCTCGCCCAATTTGCCTATAATAATGGAACTCACGCTATGGGGATTTTCTCTTTAAGAAGCGACGTTGGAGTATAATACCTCATTTTAAGTTGGTCCCTGTCTGCGTCCAGAGGTCCCTGCTACCACAGATCACGTTGAGCAATTTCAGTCTACCCAGTCCTTAGTATGAGAGCATCTCACAAAAACTATTGATGACTACAAGCAGTTTGTGGATCGAAGGTGGCTCCCTGGCCATCACATAGTGGTGGGTTCATATTTTATGCTAGATACAAGCCATTTTCAAATGCAGGTACCTTCCTGGAAGTTTTCAAGCAAGAGTTCAGGTCCCCACTTTGTGGAGGAAGACTTGGCAATGGTGCTTTCCAGTTAAAGCTTCCAGATCATTGGAAACAGCACCCTGTCTTCCACATATCTCAGTTGTCCCCATTCAAGGGGACCGTTCCCACCAATCCTGAGCTAATAGTGATTGAGGATGCAGAAGAAGCCGATGTGGAAAACATCTTAGAATCCCACAATTCATAGAGGTCAGTTCAGTATCTTGTCACTTGGAAGGGTTATCCAGCCTATGAGAACAGCTGGGTCAATGGCCATGATTGCGCAAATTGCATGGAACTGGTCAATGCGTTTCATGGGTCCCATCCAGATGCTCCTCAATCCCCCCAAAAGCTGTGACCTTAATGGCGATCATGTTGCCCAAGGCGCACAAAAATATAGCACTTACGCAGTTTCCCAGTGGTGGTGCCCCTACAAAGGCAAAAGGAAAGGGTAATGTAAGTCCAGGAGAACGTCCACTTTGCATAGAACATGCGATTTATCATTCCTAAACAAGGAGGGTAATAAGAGGGCGTCTGGACCCCACATCACCCAGGGAAACCTCGCTCACATGGTAGATGAGCGCTGGGTAACAGCAACCCTCTAAGGATTCATCCCCGCACCCACACTCAACTTTTTTAAACTTGTCTACTGGATTGAGCAGATCTATGTTGAGATATTCAAATTGATGATGGAAGGTCCAAAACTAATGGGAATGAAGCCTGGAAATTGGAAAACAGATATTTTAAAGAAATAATAAATTATCATCCAGAATTGCGGATGACATTGTTCCATCAAGTTATATGATTGTTATTGACAAATTCCCTTTGAAATTGTCAGGGATTGTTATTGATAATTTAGAACCCCCAGCTCAGGAATTGTAAGTTGCACCTGACACAACTCATTTGGCTAAACAAACGCCCCAGCGACCAGGCATGGGTAGGTTGGCCATCCTTAACCCGTTTCCAACCGATTGGGAACGCCCCTATGTGGGGTGGCCCTGGGGAATTCCCATTGTCCATCAGATCAGATTCTGTCATGACTACTGATGTAAATGCAATCAAGCTTCAGTCCAGGCATTCATGGTCAAATTGATAGTGACTCAGCCTACCGCCGAATCCTTTGATGTTGGTTCCAATTGAAATTATCCACCCCCTCCCCCAAAATTCCCCAGGTTAGGTCAAATTTAAAGGACCTGATCCCTGCTTTGACCCACTGCTAATTGAACATTATTTAATCAGTTGCATCGCACTGAGAATATTGTTGATCAATTTTCTTTATCTACCTTTTTAATAAAAAATCCTTTACCCAATTCAAGTTCTTATGCTTAAAATTAAACTGCCCTTTTTACTGGTATTTCAACAACCCTTGGGGTTTATGGCTGTGTTCACATGGTATTTTTCTAGGTTCTTATAACGATTTTGGCTCATGGGTACTTAATGGCGGAACTCCTTCTTAGTTTTATAACCGTTGTACCAGCAGCAGTGCCACTGGCATTTGGGTTTGCTGATAGGGTGCTTTGGCACTTGAACTTTTAAGATAGTCTAAAAATAACTTGATTTTGCCTAATAATTATTCTCTAATGCATATAGATAACGCTTTTGATTGACTAGGAGGGTCAAGTACTTTACTTCCCTGATCTCACAGTGTCTATTAGCGAAACAATCTCCCAAAGGCTGAACAGGAGAATTGCACTATTATAATTTCACAAAGGATGTATTAACTACTCACATGCTTAAGGCTTATGCAACATGTCAACTACCTTATAAAGAGCCATGGACACCATCCTGGAGTATATGAAGCTGAGCATTGTCATAGTATACCTCGTCAATATTAATGTCTATTTGCTCACCTTTACCCAGCATTTGTCCAATTTGGAAGAGGTATTCAAGCGAATAGCCAAGGCTCAACTTGAGATTAAGCCTAGCAAATGTCAGTTTTTTCAAGACTCAAATGGATATCTAAGTCACATTGTCAATACTCAAGGACACGCCTGCAGCCCCTGAATCTTGATGCAGTTACCTTAATGAAAAGTCAAAATAACAAGAGGGAATAAAAGTATTTTTGCGGATGGAGGGATAGTACCGCCTTTTCATACAAGTAAATACTCAGCTGGATTAGCCCTTTTACCACCTAAAATGAATTGAAGTGATTTTACTCTGGTCTCCCAAATGTGAGATTGTTTTCAAAAAGTTGTAAGTGACACTAATTCAAGCGTCAGTTATTTGTTATCCCACGTTTAATTGTCCTTTTTATTGTGAATTCTGATGCTTTGTTAACAGCCATTGGGGCTTTGCTATCTCAACAGGATGAAGAGGAGAGGAACACCCAATAGCTTTCTGCAATCGCGCCCTTACCAAACTAAAAAGAAATTATATAGAAACAAAACGCAAATCTTTAGCCGTTATTTTTTCCTAAAAAAATTCGCGTTTACATACACAGTAATAAGTTGTAAGTGCTTACCAATATAGCCTCCTTGTGGTGGCTGTATAACTTAAAGATCCTGAAGGTCAATTGGCAAGGGGGCGTTAAAGCTCCAGGATATTAATATATGGATTTACACTGATCAGAGTCTTCTTATCAAAATCCTGATGGACTTTCCCAACTATCCATTCTGTCTGAGCTGATCCTGTACGCTGATTATTTATTTAAAAGATGAAACAGCATATGTATGATGATGAACAACACCATCTTAGGCATACTTTGGATCAATTAATGAATATTAAGGTCCAAATGTGATACTATACAGAATCAACAGTGACAGTAGAAGGCAATTAAACCCCACGCCTTCCAATGACCATCAATTTCTTATACAAGATCAATTCATCATTGAGCATAGAAACTAGCTAAGACACTAAAGTGATCTAACAGCTACTATTGAGAGTCATTGATGGTTGACACCTAGGACATCTTGAGGAAGTGCCATGTGTGCCAAATGTAACAATCTTTTAAGGCTTCCACCACCTGTCAGCTGGTTAAGCCCAACTGGGAGCGGTACACCATCTTGATTCACATCATTGGTCCTTTACCAGTCTAAAATTTCAATTATTGGTACTATAATGAGGCCCTTGACCACTTAACCAAACTTGTCAAAGCTATAACTTACATGATATTGAAGCTGTCACCACTGCCAAATTTATCATGGAGCGCATCATTCACAGGCACATGTGTCCGCAGGTTTTCCTGATGGGCAACGCTACTAAATTTACCTAATAAATGCTTTTGGAACTGAACAGGCTTATGGAAATTAAAAGCTTTTTCTGCACCATACCATGCAGAGATCAATGGAACCATTGAGAGAGTTAATGGAACTCTTGAGAAAATCCTGCATAAGTTCACTGCCTCTTCCCTTATCAGAGGACCCTCTACAACAATCCTGCTGTTAACGTCTACAACAAAAGATATCAAAGTGCTATTGGGTTCTCTACTTAATAATTACTGTATTTCAACAGCCTGCTTTACCACCCATATTATAATCCATTTTTAAAGATGAAGTGGGTCAGGCCCAACGATTACTTTGATTAACTAGTCGAGGCATTAATTAAGATTAGACTAAGGCCTATGAGTCTTCCCTTACCCATTAAAAATTTGACCAGAAGGCATAGGATTATATCCATTGAACACAATTTGCACAAGTTTACCTTAGGTAATTGGGCGGCATACTGTGATTTTATGGGCTTGGAAAAACTTATAATATGTCAATATTATAAAAAGGGTCATAGGTAATTTTGGAGTGCTCGTCATTTGTTATCTATACCAAATAGTTTCTTATTGAAAAAATGCTAATAAGGTTCATGCAAAGTTTTTTAGACCTTACTACAACAAGCAATTTCCCCTCCAGCTTTCCAAGAAGATAAGTTAATTCACAGTGAATGTTAGATTTTGATGGTTGACTTGTAAATAAACCCTTCAAGAAAACCATCAATGCTAATAGATTAATCCCATTTATGGATCCTTTGATCTTTCCCATTTTATCTGCATATCTAAATTCATTCCAAAATCACCTCAATTGCACTTAAATTATCCCAATTATCATAGCTAATAATAGCTATGATATAATTATATTATGGCTGATTATGGGTCCACTTGGGTGCAAGGTGGTCCCACAGCATTAACTAAATTGCACCTCCTAAATTAGTGCATCAATCTTAATACACTAAGGTGGAAGTTGGGTTCAATTAATGAAATCAATAATTAAGCACTTAAACATAGATGTCCCAATTATAGGCATACTTAGTGCTATTGAGAGGCCTGCTGACATCCCAAATTGGGGTGCATCATCTTATATGATCATATATGTTTTATTCCCCATTAATTGTTAGAAGTCAAGTTATGACGTAGCTCTAATCAGGAAGATTTTGATGTTGAGTTCAAAACCCAGTCGTCCCAATTATGAGACTAAATTTACCTTCAATTGGGCTGAAATGATTGTTATTTTAGTCAATTCATGCGCCAAATTGGCTTGGGGATTTTTCATAATTATTGCCATGACCAGCAGAGGATTGGCATAATATGAATGAACTCATCTAATATATGAGTTAGGCCAGGAGATGCCCAAGAGGTATATAATACCAGCGCCTGGCCAATTAATAAAACATCAATTAATCATCATCTACTATTTTATTGATCATTAATAACTACTGTCGCTTAGTTTATAAATTATTATCCATTTGTTGTCTGTCTGATATTTGTATCTGTTGCCATTAAATCTATATTAGATAGTTGTGTGTGTTTATTCTTTCCTGAAGAGAAGTACATAGTTGTCTGCCGGGTAAGTAGTCCCAATTATAGAGGAATAATTTCCTGATTTTGTACAAAGACAGAAGGTCTTGTATTTGTTGGTGCCAGTAGACTTAGGAACGGTGAGCATACCAGAGTTACTTGTCTATTATCAAGGACTATTAGAGAATCTACTTCCCAATTACAAGCAGGAGTTTTATTTGAAAAGCGAGTTTATATCCTCAATTTCATTGTTAAGTTATTTTAGCTTTCATCATCAGCTGAAAACTTAACAGTGAAAGTGTTTTAAAAGGTGTTTTACTACTTTGGACAATCATATATCTATGTCTACGCTTGAAATATTAAAATTTAATCAGACTTCCTCTAAGCAGTTTTAGCAATTCATAATGCTCTCCAGGTTCCCTATTCATTCAGAATTGTTAAGTAGCAATTTCTTCCCTCTAAATCATACTTTCCCCATAGATTATACGATTATACCTATTGTACTCATTCTATGCACCTTGCCCATTTTACTACCTGACAATCACGATTCTAGCCTGGAGACAAGATGTTCTAAGGCAAATGAATCCCTCATAAATACCCCACATTTCTATTTAAGAAAGTATCTTCATTTGTCTAAAATTAATTTTATTAGATTAAACATTTGCAATAGAGATTTACTATTTAAAGATTTAAGAGATATTGAGTATTATATAGCGCTCTGTACAATATTCAGTGGAATTCACTTTGTTTTGGACATAGATGCAACAATTTTGTAAGATTGATGGAGTTCCAGGAAAGAATTGCTTACAAGCTGAGTGATTGTCTATGCTCTACAATTCTTCCAAATATAAAAATTATAACAGAAAAGGATATTTAAAGCAATTTTATTTTATTAAAGAGAAAGATCTATGAAATCTAAAAAATGGTATCAAAAGTATCTTTATCAGGGAATAGAGTATTATATGGCTTGAGAACTAACCACAGATTGCAACTCCAACGTTGACAAGGTAAATTTTTTCATGAAAAATAATGAATAAATTAAAACTGAGCTTCTAATCTGGATGTGTAACAATCCAGTGGAAAGCTCAGAACGTCAAAGACATATTAGTTCGTTTACTTTTAGGAAGGACGCCATATGATTTTTGTGAGGGAAATAAGAATTTGAAAATACCAAAGACCCCATGGTAAACCAAATGGATGCAATGGGGCAACCCCAGGTCTTTCAGGGGTAACACAAGGGTGGAAGAGGCAAGGAGGATGACTAATTTTCCTGGGTTTGCAGTTGGTAAGCTTTGGGAACTTTTTCCAAATCTTCTGGTATTGGCTCACCTAATAAAAAATCAGAACATATTTTAAATTTTTTGATTTTTGGAGATCCTGATTGGTTTTGTGAACCAAATCAGATCAATTCGATTCAACTGTTGGGGGCCTTGGGCTTTGCCTTTCGCCTGTTGAGGGTTTTCATGATGGGTGAGGGGTTGGGAATGTCATCAGAGAAGTGGATCAAAATTATAAAGTAATTTGGGCTTGATTGGCCGTGATAAGATGGCCCAAATAATTTAGTGCCTGGTTACCACCTCGCAGTTGTGAGGATGCCCATTCTTTTCCCCCAACCAGAGAATCACAATTAGCGTCAAAGCCTTTTTGATCCAAATTCTGGCAGACTACTTGTAGATTGTCAGGGTGAATTAGTCCAAATTCTCAAGCTATCTTGCACAGAGGGAGGCAGACCTGTAGATTGTTTTCTTTGTGCCAAAGGAGGAGCAGAGCGTTTCAAAGTTTTTGGTGGATCCATAAGCTCTATGGAAGCAGCATATTTGTATAGCGTGCCTGTGGTGAAAGCTTTAAGCAATGCAATCATCGCTTGATGGGCCACTGGATTGATGCCTCAGAGGCCCACTTGATTACCATCAGTCCTAGAATGCAATTGCGGTGTATTTTTGGGTTAAGTTAAATTTTTGAAAACAAAGCAGCTTCCGTGGAATAGATTTTAACAATGTTATCAGCTTTACTTAAACTTAGGGGTAAAAATGAACTGACAACATCCCTTTTTAGGGCAGTTTATTTAATGTTAAAATGGAGGAAAAGTGGGTTATGGGTAGTCCTAGGCAGGAGTGGCTGACTTACTCATGGGCAAACAGCCTGGAATTGAGGAGTTGTCAGTTAGATTATGCACATGGTCATACTAGCTCTGGTAATGTAATTCCCTGATCCCCCATGGAGGGACCCTCACTGGTCAGACCTGAGGGGACTGCTCAGATCAGAAGGGTGGCGGTGTCAGGATTCCTATCCAGATTGGAGATTTGGATGTGTCAAATGAAGGAAATTGATCCCAATCTGACGAAATAGCACAAATATTTATCATGTATAATAACCAACAAATTTAAGGGCTCTCAAAGTCAGGGATCAACCCCAACTCATGCGGTTGACCAATGCTCCTATGGAGCTTCCAAACCTTGGGGTTCAAACCCAATCCATGCAGCGAGTAGATCCTATTTTACTGAGATAACTAGCCTGCCACAGAATCCCCAATTCATAATAATTACAGATCTTAGCTTGGACTGCTTGGAGATTTGCTGAAAAACCTCCCTGATTTACCCTATATTATGAATTCTAAGCTAATAACTTTACTCTCTTTTTTGATACTTCAAGTGAAAATGGCCTACCTTTATTAGCGTAGGATGAATCTATATAGGAATTCCACTCCATACATAATATCCAGAGTAAAGACTTTTTGACCAAGAAGAGCAAAAGCATCTTTAAAAACCCAGGAGCTTCAGTCCCCTAGCATAAAATAAGGGATACGTGGTATCAGCTTCCGTGGTCCTGACAAAACTGGTGCTCACTGCCGGGTATACCCAGAGTTCATGATAAAAATATAAAATATAAAATAAAATAACTATGGACAATAACGATTCTGCTTTGGAAAACGCCTTGGATAGTGAGGCCGCCCATTCCAGCAACTGGGCAATCAATATGCGCATAGGAGATACAATGGCAACCCGCAGAGTTCATTTCCCCATTGATAGAAGTGGCCATCCACGTTCCATATGCAGAACAATATGACTTACTCTTATCTGACCTCACTGAAGCCCTTCAGCTCTCAAATCTTTGGCCTTTGTCTCTGGAGGCCGAGCTAATAGAAGACAGGCTCTTGAAATGCCTGCCCCTATGATGATATATGCTCAAAGTCCTTTACTAGTGTATATCAGGTTGGAGTTGGATGTACAGATAGCTATCTGTGTCACTTTGTACACCCCACTTTGTACTATCTACTCAAAGTAGCTGTGTTCCATCCTCTAGAATTACTCTTCAATTTTCAGTTATCAGAGACAATACACTCACATCTCCTACAATTCTATCAGTCCCCTAGTTCAGCAGTGGAAACTAAAATGATATTGGAAAATTGGCAGCTCATTAACAAGATACAAGATGTGTTAGCCCGTCTGGATCAAGGAATCATTAGTTTTATTTGAACAGAATTCAAGAATTTATTTGGTCAACTAGAAGTCTATTAAGTTTCAGCAGTTATGGTTGATTTCGCCAAACTGGTTAAACAGGTTAAAACCCACTGAACAACGAACAAGCAATACAATCGCTGATCCTTGATAAACAATAATAAAGTACTTAATAAGGAACTATTGCCCCGATGATACCAATTTATTCTATATAAATTAACGGCTACTTCCATTAACTCTTCCCTACTCTTCTTACTTCTTCAAAGACCCCCTTCTATTTACCACGCTAACAATGATCTTCATTATTCCTAGTCAGTTTAGCCCTTATTCTTTATAAATCTCTATTTTCTACAGATATAGAAATCTTATTCTATCATCAAGGCTTTGACGAAATTCCCTTGATTTGCTAAGCTATTATTACTTTAATCAAATCACTTTTCTTATAAATATGATCCTCTGGATATGTGAGTTATCATCCATTTATGCATATTCTCGCATTGCCCCCCTTGACTGGATGATAAGTTCCTATTGCTTGTATGCCTGAAGGAACTATGCATGTACCCAGTTGATAATCTAACCACCTTCAGGTTCCTTAATAGTGTAGGTGTTGACACCTGTCTTCTCAATTATCTTAAACGGTCTGATCCATATGCTGGTGAGCTTGTTCCTTCTTCAAAACTCATGATGGTCATGGAACAGGATAAGATCTCCTACCACAAACTGTGGGAGGCTGCTGCATCTACGTTGGTTGGCCGCCTGATCCTGATCTTCTTAGCTAAACTAGTGGTATACCTTCAGTTTGGAATTTGATAGTGTTTCAATTAAGTTATACAAATAACGCTGGGGTTCTAATCCCCCAGTATCCTCCACACAGAAATAAAGCAAGGCTGGCAAAGTTGGATGTCTTTCATAAAGTAAATGGAAGGGACTTTTCCCCGTCAACAAATGTTAGATAATATTGTATGCAAAGTAGGTAGTGGATAGAGGGGAATTTTAGTCAGCGGACCAATCATTTACAGGCTTAAGGAGAATGTTCACCAAGGTGCTGTTGCCCCATTAGGCCACCACAATGGATTCAGGGTAGTAAGGGTTAGCCAAGACACAGCGGATGGCCATCAACTCATTCAACTTAGGAATGATATGCAACATGAAAATTGTTCCGTTGTCCATGAGAATAAACTGCAGTCATCCATGTGCTGTATTACTCACTCTATAATGAACCTAGCAACGGCTACAGTTCCTAAGTCCCTGATCGCTCTTGCTTCCACCCACCTGGTCAGTTGATCTATGACAAGTATATACTAGAGCAAATCACACCCATTAGCAGAGGGCCCACCACATCAAGGGAAACAGTGTGCCACGCGAAATGGGGCTTAACCAGATGATAGGTTGTTTCTTATGGAAAGTTTTCTCCACTGACACTGGTAACAACAAGCAACCGTCTCCAGCACATTGTAGTACACACTCTCCCAATGGTAACGTGGTCACAAATCTCCAATGTCTTCTGCGACCCCCCGGCCTACCGCCTTATGTGCATCCACAATAATTGCTGGACTATCGGAGGGTTTTGGGAAACTTAGCGTCGCTTCTCCAATCTTCCTATATATTTCCCATTGCGCAAGCAGGTATATTGTCTAAGCCCATCTTGCACCTATATCACATGTGGCAGTACATCGTGATATTTGCCCAGCAACATCTTCTCATATATGATGTCACCCTAATCCACTGTAGTGGTGACCGTTAGGAATTGTGAGTAACAGTCTGCGTTCTGGTGTTTTTCCCCTGATGGTTTATGATATTGAAGTCATACAATTTGAGCTTTAAGGCCCATCACGTGAGCCATCCTTCTGGTTCATGGATATTCTTCAACCAGCACAAGGATGCATGATCTGTTACTACTTTAAATTTCACCCCATGGAGGTAGACACAGAACTGTTTATACGCATATATTACAGCTAAGCACTCCTACTCAGTCATAATTTAATTTCGTTCAGGGCATGTTAAGCTTTGGCTACAATAAGTGACAGGAGGCTTTACACGTTATCATCTTTTTGGGATAACACTGCCTCTACGGCAGAAAGTGAAGCATCCGTTTGTACAATGAATTCCTTTTCAAAATCAGGTTATTGCAAAATGGGCGCGCTAGCCAATGCGGTTTGTAAGACATCAAAAGAATTTTGAAAACGGTCAGTCCTGTTAAATGTGGCGTTTTTCTTCAATAACTCAAAGAGCGGAGCCCCAATAAAACTGAAGTTGGGAATTAACTGCCAGTAGTAGCTAATATTCCAAAAACACCTGATATCCTGCTTATTACCTGGTCGAGTCATCTTACATATATTTTACCTTTTCTGGATGAGGACTAAGACCTTTTGAGTCTACCACAAACCTGAGATATTCTAATTGCTCCTTAAAAATGGCACTTTCAGGGTTAATTTTTTATATTGGCTTCAGCAAGGCGTCAGATCGTGTTCAAGGTGCTCAAGATGTTCTATGAACATCTGCAAGAACACATTGATATCATTGAGGTAGACTTGAGACGCAAGACAGCTTCAGGTCATCTAAGATAGTGTCCATAGCCTGCTGGAACGTAGCCAAGGCGCTGCATAAACTCAGTAGCATATGTTAGGCTGGAACAACCCCTCCAAGGTGATTATGGTGCACTTTTCTTGTTCTGCTGCTAGCAACTCAATTTGCCAGTACTCCAATATCAAGTCCATAGTGGAGAAATAGTTGGCACCGCCAAGCCAATCTAAATCGTTATCAATTCATGGAAGCGGGTATGAGTACTTTTTCATGATACTGTTAAGCTTCTGGTAGTCAATTACTACTTGTTTGGTGCCATCCTTTCTTTAACAATTAGCACTGGTGACGCCCAGGAACTTTTTGATGGCTCCAACGTTCCCTGTTCAACCAATTTATCTATCTTCTCAGATATAACTTCTTTTGCTGCCTTTGATGATGGATATGCTGTGGATGAATGGGTGTGTGATCTCCTGTGTCCACCAAATGCACAATATCACGTGTACATCCCAAATCATGGTCATCAGATGTAATAATTCCTCGGTATTTTCAAACAGATTTATCACCCTGTCCTTCTGGTCCTCCAACAGACCAGGTAGACCCTCATGCGGAACCACAGTCATTATTCTGGATAAGGTTTTAAAGTTATCCTGATGTCTTCCCAAGAATCAAAGTTGTGTATATGGGGGACCTCATCAATAGGAATCAGATGCAGATAAGCCACCATATTGTGCCTTTGAACTTTCATAGACTCAGTCTGAAGGTTCTCTATCAACACCTTCACTTTCCCCTTCCCTGGTGACAGGAGCCCAGGAGCCACATGAGGTTCTAGCCGTGATTGCTGGTAGGGCCCTATAACTTCCCTGTAGAGTTCTTCAAGGATGTCCATTTTGGGCTCCATCCCTATAATAATCTGATGCCCATAAGATATACCTAAAGCACTTGAAGCCCATAGTGGAATTTTTACATACTCATAAATCTGGTTAGGAAGAGCTCAGTCCTCCGCTTCATCCACTAATTTGTACAGAAATTACACATCTATGCACAAGATTAATTTGACTAGAGAAAATTGGGTTTTCTGGAACTCCATTGGAGGTAAAATAGATGGGGATATGTTGTCCCAGAATATTTTATATTTATTCCGCAATATTAATCACTGTCCCAGATTGCCGCATGAAGGTGGCCCTTATCACCATGTCATAGTTAAAAGGCATCACCACCACCAGAGCGGATGCCAGACTAAACCAAACCTCATAGGCAACGTGCTGTAAGCGCCCTCTGACACCGTGCTTTGCGCCCCTGAGGTCCCATACACTACTCTGTTTTCTCATCAGGCTTCAGTTGTAGTTTAGCCACGAGCTTGGTGGATATAATATTGTTAGGAGCGCCAGTATCTATAATTTCTCATATTTTGTGTACTGAACAAAAACATCACAGTATGTACACTCTGAATAATAGAAACCATTGGTGTTTATTACATGAATATCCAAGGGCTTTCAGTATTTAGAAATTGATAATACCAGCGCCGACATGATGATACTCCTTAGCAATTTTTTCTACTGGAGTCGCCAAGCTCACCCCCTCTAGGGTTGCAACATTTGTTGAGGGTCTGGCTTCACCTGTACCATTCCGCTCAAGGATTTGCCAGGCGTAAGGTTTTTGTACATCTCTACGGAATTCCAAGTCTGCATTATTGGGGTCTCTCCACAGTTTAAGTTAAAAATAACACAGGGAATTTGTTGATACTAAATCATCAGCAGAGTACTGTAATGACACAAAGTGACTCCTGGGAATCGTCAGAAACAAAAAGGTTTAATTTACTGGAAATAAAGCGTCCTGTCTCTACTCCACTCAACTTTTTCCCTGCTTTTTTGGGGCAACTGGTACTGCATGGAAATTTAGTTTTACCAGACAACTAGCCGCATAATGGCCTCTTTGGCTATATGAGAAACAAGCATTTGTAAACGACACTCATCTCTGTATCACACCCACAGGTCTGGGTCAAAAATCTAATGTGGATTGCAATTTGGCCGCTGATGAGCTGTTTTGAGTATAATGGGTATGGAAAGGACCCGCCAGTGCATTAAGTGGACGAAAATTAACCAATGGATTATACCCAAGTCGTTGGTGTCCCTTTCCCAATGGGGATTCAGTATCATTTGTAGGGGTTTTTAATTACACTGGGGGCACTAGATGAGATAGATAAACGAAGTAAATAATTGACAATTTTTCTAGCTATGAATCATTTTAAAGAATGTGGTTCATAACATTATACAGTTCTTGATATGGCTTGACATCCACCATCATTGCTATGCCCACCTCCTTGTTAGTTAATATTTTTGCTCCTGCCAGCACATGAGCCTCATCCGTGAACTGCTCCATGAACTCCACTAATGACTTTCTTTTGAAACTATATAATAAAAAACTCTGCCTTGCACCATGCCATTTTCGCCTTGCCCCCAAACAGGCGGATTACAGTCTCCTTCACCTCTTGGTATGTTATGGTACTACTCTTAAGGTAACAGGTGACCTGCTTGGTGCTCTTGACATCCAGAGAAGATAACAATAGTTTAGCTTTCCGCTGATTGGAAGCCTATTTGACCATAAATTGAACCCTAAAGAATACAGGCATGTTTCCATCACAGTTAAATGGGGGCAGCTTGTCAATGCAAACCCATCCCTCTCCAGCGCTACTAATCCATATACGTTCAGCGCAGTATAGCCACTCTGTAGTGTCATTCAAGTGTTCAAAAATTTGTCTGACTTGGAAACCTACCAGATGTAGTTGGTGAAATGCCTTGTCAATCTGATCTATTATACCCACCTTCTCACGGAAAAGCATATTTTGAGCCTGTAGTAGTGAATAAAGGCAAGTTTTAGTTCAGAGTATTGAGACAACTTAACAAACTGGGGTAGTGCCCCATCAAGGGGAACCAGTTGCGCCATTGTTTGGCAAATATAAGATTTTTAATAGTTGATCAATGGTCCACCTACAGTCTGCACAACTGTTAACTTTTGGCGGTTATGTCTAATTCTTCAAATCTAGTTGCACAGGTGAAAACCCATTGATTAATTGATGAGCATATAATGATTGCTGATCCTTGATAAACAATGATAAAGTACAAAATAAGGAGCTATTGTCCCGACAATAACAATTCATTTAATATATTTACTAATGGCTACTTCCGTTAGCTCTTCCCTACTATTCATACTTCTTCAAAGACCCCCTTTTCTTTCCCACACTCGACTATTAATCTTCAGTATTCCTAGTCAGTTTCATCCTTTTGCTTAGTAAATCTCTTTTTGCTACAAATTTAAGGGTTTTAATTCTATCATCAAGGCTTTGGCGGAATTCACTCAATTCGCTAAGCTATTATTACTTTAATTGATCTGCTCACCTCATAATTATGATACACCGGATATGTGACTTATCATTCAGACATAATAATTTCTCGCCAAGGTCATTATTCATAATCAGGTCGTAGATTGTACCAGCAAATTATAAGCTTAATTTGATAACTTTATTACCTCTGTGAGTAAACGCCTCCAATCCTTGGAGGAATTGATCTTTGAAGTATGCAATGGCCAGAATAGCCTCTGTTCATCAGGACTACAAGGAATGCCTGGTGAGCGTGGACTCCCAGCTATGATGGGCGTGATGGTGAACGGGGACCCCCTGTTTGTGATGGGCAGGTTGGTGAATGAGGATTCCCTGGTCATGAAGGACAGGAGAGTGGACAGGGACCACCTGGGCCAAGAGAACCTTCAGGACCTAGTGTTGACCCAGTAATCCCTGACAAACGCCTCCAGGCGTTAATTCAGCAAGCTAAAAACCTTGGTGTCTGTTTATGATGCATCACGCAAGGAGCCAAAAACACTAGAAATGGAGTAATTTCTCTTTCCAGAAAATTCCTTAAACGCACATCATGAACGCCTCAGGAACTTGACAGCCCTATCTGCTGTGGAACATTGGTTAGAGCAAAGAAAGCTTTCAACTGAACAACATCAACTCAAATTCCAAGCTACCAATACTGCTTTAAAAACAAAATGCTGCAATAAAACCAACTCATCACCATGAAATTAACTCTTAGTGCCGCTCATGAACAATTAGATTTAATCAACAATAGTAATGATCTGCAAATTCAAGTGTATGTGCTTCACCCTCAAACGTATTCATGAGATACCATATCTTCATTAGGTGAAAGTGCTGTCCCAATATTGGTTAATGTTAAGCCTTCAATCCCCCAAGTGGTACGTTTAAACCTTTGTTCAGATAAAAGTATGAACCCATGGAGGAAAGCATCTTCTCACTTTTATAATTGCTATAAAATCTCTATGGAGGAAGAGACTAATCATCATCAGCTTAAAAACCTGACAAACTGTCTTATTCGCATGGCTCATGACATTATGGTCCCCCATCTAATACAGTGCCATACTTGGACTGATGCCAAGAGTGATTTTCTCCAAGATTTTTGGAGCGACCTAACTCTATCCAACAAAAAACAGACCTTCATGGGAATAAGCCTTATTTAAGGGAAACTATCAATAAGTTTGCCCATCATTTTTACCTTGAGGCTCAAAAGCCTGCTGCAGGGAATCATCTTATGTTAGATAAACTATTACCGCCTCATTTTCAGCATTTAAAAATATGCTAATATTCTACTTTATTTAAAAGCGCTGAAATCCAACTTGACGTCCCTCCTCCATATCAATGAAGCTATTTTTTAAATTCTTGCTGAACTACACAAACCCGCTGGACCACCTTGATTTAACAATAATAGTCCCCCAGCCACAAGTGTTAGCCATTACACACTCCAATTCGCCTACATCTGTTATGCTGCACCCATTGCAATAGAACCAATCACACTGTAGACTTTTGTAGCATCCTTTAACGTAAGTTGGCAAAAGATCAGTCAGTATAGGGCAAGTGGCTCCCTATGATGGCGGAAATAAAGTGCCATAAGACCGTTGTTCTAGCTCTAGCTCTAATCCCAGCACTTTGGGCTGTTTTGTGTTAGTTGCGCCTGCAAAAGTTGATGAACATTTTTTATTCAAGGAAATAAAAATCTCAAGCTTTCTTACTTTTATGTTGGTCAGTTAAACAAATTTTGGCAATCAATTTTTCTATAAAAAACCAAGCACTAGTAGATAAAACTTTTTAAACGCAAATACAGTCCTGAGCTTGGCCATGGCAGAATCTTTTTCTTGTTTCACTACAAATCCCTAATGACAGATTACTAGCTGTTAATTCCCAGTTCAGATCTATGGTGTTTGAGTTGAGGTAGTCTTACAAAAGTTAAAGTCCTGGAAATAATTGACATTGGTTCCCTGGTTTATATTATTTCCTCCCAACATCCAAATGATAGAAAAGCTCAGGGCTTGATTCAAGAAGCTCAATATGGGACAGCCAGTAATCAGTCAACTAAAGCAATAGAAGCCTATCTGCTTTACCACTTAAATTTGGTAATCTTTTTTATTACTGCCCCCGCCATTTCATTAGAGAGCGATACTTATGATTTGCTTATTGGGGTCCAACTGATGCGGGTTTCTAACTGAATCATCAACCACAAATAAAATTACATGTCTCTACTAGGGTATTGGATTGTATTGATATGAACTCCCCATCAAAAATAAAAAAAACCCAAAAAACGGACATGTATCCTTGGATACCCATCCTCCATTTGCAAAGTTAAATACCTAATCTTAGGGAGAAAAAATAAGTTGGCCCCAGTAGCTGTGGATGCTGAAGACGGGATCACTCTATATGACCCTCATCTTATCACAATACCCTCTAGATCACACGCTATTGTGGATTTGGGGATCCATATTCTCATCCCTCCTAATCAAATTCTAGAGCTAAGTGGACACTAAACTCTTAAAACAGAGGAAGCGTTGACCTTCCTGGAGATTTTGGATATTGGTTATTAAAAATCCATCTCTTTCTTATTAGGGAATTTAACAAATCATACCCTCCAAGTCCCTTGGCATGCCCCTATTGCTTATGTAAACTATATCCCATTGAGAATATTTTTGACAATATTGTTTTGGCTCTTTACAAGATTAAAAGTTTGATCCCCTTCCCACAGTAGTTTTGCAAAAGCAGGATCGGTGATAATCTTGATCTAACAAATGCCAAAATGTCAAAGACTTCCTTGAGGAGTATGGCGATATTTTTTCTCAGAAACAAGTGACTATGGGAAAATGTCCAGTGTAGTTCACTGAATTGAGACTGAGGCTCACCCTCCATTCGAACCCCAGCCATACCAAAAGTCCAAAGTGGAGGAAGCATAGGTGGCTTATAATTACAGTAATTTTGAAGGACAGTTTACTAGTGCCTTGTATAAGCCATGGGCATCCTTACTATTATTAATTTGAAAGAAGGATGGTCGCCACCGTGTTATCATTGATTATTGCCACTTCAATTCTATCACACAAAAAGATAACTATCCTCTGCCGCATATCAATGATTCCTTATATTTGATTTCAGGATCCCACTATTTCACAGCTGAATATCTTGCCAGCGGGTACTGGCAAGTCAATTTGTCATTAGAAGATTGTGAAAAATGTGCGCTCATCTTGAGTGAAAGATTAATAGTCCACTTAAATGCCGCAGGGACTATGTAACGCCCCTGCTACATTCCAACGCGCCATGAACGGAATCTTAGGAGAACAAAAATGCTCCTGTGTGCTAGTTTATCTTGAAAATATTACCATTTTTTCAAGAACCTTTACTAAGAACAAGATCACCTCAGGCAAGTCTTTCATGGGTTACAGCAATCTTCATTAAAACTAAACACCATAATATGCTTTTATTTCTAGATTGATATTGAAGGGTGGTTAGCCTGGCAGGTAAAACTGCTTCCACCCTAGTGCAGGTTTTGAGTTTGAAACCTGTACTGGATAGAAAATTTTCAATGTGGTATATTCGTCTCAAGGTTGACCCACCTCAAATACTTTTAGAAAGAGATTGATTTTTTGGGCCATAAGGTAGTAAAGCCGGAATATCCCTGATGGACGACAAGGACTTATCCTTTGCTAGGATGTCCCCCCTAATTCCCTATGAGATGTAAAGATTCTTAGGGATGGTGGGATATTATTGCAAATTTTTCCCCTCTTTACAGACACCTCCGAGCCTCTATTGTATTTACTGAAGAAAGGAATACCCTTTTAGTAAAAGGAAGAGCAAAAACAGTTCTTTGACCTTCTGTGTGTCTCTCCCCCACAATCCAGTATTTATTCACCTTAATTTTGATAACCCTTTCTCCTCTTTAAAATTGCTAGCGATATAGCCATTGAAGCTAAACTATCTCAATATGACAAAGCTTTGTGGACCATCATATCACCTACTATAGCAAGTTCTTATCAAAAGCTGAACAAAACAATAGCATTATGGAATGCAAATGATTGGCAATCCTACTGGCCATTAAGAATTTCCTCCCTTACTTATACAAGAAACATTTCACCAATGATACTGACCATGCTTTCTTGCGATGGCTACAGCAAATGAATGACCCTGACGGGAAATTTAGCCCAATGGGCGTTAAAAATTCAAAACTACGACTTTCTATTATTTACGACCAGGGCTCATAACCAAAATGTGTTTGCCTATCCTGGATTCCCATATTAACTCTAACCAACCCTGAAGAAGATTGACTCTACACCTCCTAACCTAATCGCATTATGGAAGGGCAAATCTCTGACCCTATAAAAGGAATTAGCAAAAATAAAGGCAAATTTCTAGTCAATAACGGTTGATTGTGCAAACTTGTGTCTAAAAATTGGGTTCCCTATTTATGACCTTCAGCCCAAACTGACGCCATATTGGAAGGACATTGGCAAGTCAGACACAGGGGAAATTCAGAAAACCTACAAGTGACTTAAGACTCAATGTTATTGGAAAGGAATGCTTGTGTCAATCCAGGATGTATTAGAGTCCTACCTGGTATGCAAAAGTTGGGCTGAGCCTAATCCCCAATCCCAACATCCAGTGGTTCCACCCTATGAAACCTTCCATACTATTGACATTGATGTTGTGGGTTCTCTTTCTCATGTCTCTAATTGTCATCAGTTCATCCTTCTAGCCCTGGACTATTTATCTAAGTAGATAGAAGCAGTATCTCTACCATCAGCTCTGGAAAAAGCTAACTCCAAGTTTTGTAAACTCAGATTATCACCCAACAAGGATGTCTAACATCATTCTTTCTGAAAACGGGCAACACTTCCAATCATTGCTGGTGAAAGATTTAGCTGAACTGATGGGAACCACACAAGTATTTTCTTATCCATACCATCCTGCAACCAATGGAATTGTATACCAGTCAAATGGTACCCTAACTATCACCCTTCAGAAAATGGCCAAAACTTACCCCCTTCATTGGCCTAAATTTTTGCCTAGTGCTTCTTGGCCTATATGATCATGTATTAATGAATAACTAAGATGTTGTTTTTCCAGGCGTTGTATAGAAGAAATCCCCAGCTGCCTTCTAAAGTGCATGCTATGCTTGACCAAGCTCCCTAAAGCCCCTGAAGCTACCATATAAAGTATTGCCAATGAAATTATCCAACTTCAGGCCCTGGCTTCCAAAAACTTATATGTTACAACTACTAGGAATCTAATCAATTTAATAATAAGCATGACCCCCTGCACATCTTCCAACCGGGTGACATAGTCCTTTTCTATTATCATTGGCCTGGAGGTTGTGACAAAAATATTAGGCACCAATAATTGGGGCCTTATGAAGCATTCATAAGTGGGTCAATGAACACCTAATTGTAGAGGTCATTCAGGGTACTAAAGTAGACTTGCGCACATAGTTGCTTTCTCTGTCCGTTTTACCCTATGCCAAGATCTAGAGGGAGCGTTGTCAGTATTCCTACCTGAATTGAGGATTTGGATGTGTCAGCTGATGGGAATTGATCCTGAACTGAACAAATAGTCCTAACTTCTGTTGGGGATCAACCACAGCTTATGCAATTGACTATTACTCCATTAGAGCTTCCCAACCTTGAGGTTCAAAACCAATCCATGCGGCGAGCAATTCTATGTGACCAAGGCAACTAGCCTGCCATAGAATCTCCAATTTGTGATAAGTATAGATCTTAGCTTGGACTTCATAGAGATTTACCAAATAACCTCCCTGGTTTCCCTTCTATTTTGAATTCTAAGCTAATAAACTTTACTCTCTTTTTTTCCACTTTGATTTTATCTACCTCTACTAACTTAGGGACTTAATTATTTAGTAATTACAACTCCAGACATGATATCCAGTAAAGACTCTTTGATAAGAAAAGCTTAAAGATATATTTCAGCACTCAGGAGATTCAGGTCCCCTGGCCTCAAAGATTAAAGTATAAGTATTATCAATCCCCGTGGTCCTGACAGGTGCAATTGGATTCCGCTGGGCTTGATTTTGACAATTTTCAAATAAATTTAAATTTTAAATAAAATAAAATAAAATATTGACTTGGATTGGCATTCCAGAATCCGAAATTTTGGGTTTTGTGTTCTGGACCAGTTTCTCTGACTCAGGAAATTTTATGAGATTGAGTTAGATTTTCTAATTTTCAAAAGCGTAAGGGTTAGCTGTGTAGAAGCCTGGAGAGATTGGGAGTGCAACTGGTGGCCTGTGGCCTGGATACCTCCCTACAAACCTCCTTTATATTGTCAACAAGGGAAGAAGCAGCTAAGATGATGCCGTGGAGGGATTCTTTGGGGCCAATGCTGTTATTCAATGCTCATCAACCACTTGGGCCAAGTCCCCTCAGTTAAGCCAAGGGCTCCACAGAAGCATTAGGTTCCTGCTTCTTTCTATAAGGAAACTTCTCCCAGTTCAACCCAAAAGGTTGAGTCTCCAGACAAACAATTTCATCCTTGTATATTCATTTTAGGATTTGACCCTCCTTTTCTCCTTAAGCAGTGTCTTTCCATGCCCAAGGCCTCATTAATTGTCTAGCAAGTCATTGACTAGAAAATATAACCCCAGTAGTCTCCATGTTTTAGTCTAAACCTAAGTCATATTTCAAAACTGTTTTTAGCCCTCCAGAAAGCCCCATTTATCACATTTATTCCTATAAGGGTAAATACAAGGGCTTAGGCCTCTGGTTAAGTAAAGTGCTGGTTTATGGCTGCATTTCTTAAAAGGCATCCACAATACCTCTATCAGTAGATTTTCCATAGAAGAAAAATAGCACTTATAAATGTCATATGGTGTGCTTACCTGACTTGAACTATAATTTTTTTTATTTTTTGTTTTACAATTTTTATTATGTACAAGGGCATGAATATGGTTTGCAAATGCGTACAAGTTTTAATCTTTATCCAAATACTTGGTCCATACCTGAAACGTAGTGACATGTTAAAATTGGCCCTACATAATCCCCCCAAGTTTGTATATCATAGTAGCCACTATATTTATAAATGATATCACATTGAATTTCAGAAACTATTGCTTAGGGATAAGTCTTTAACTGTTTCCAAAGTCTAATATAAATTAAATTATAAAGTTATATAAACCAAGATAAACGTTCTTGGAAGCTGTATATGGTGTAGTCAAAACTATAGAGACTGATAACTAAAATGGTAGTGCTGTATTTTGGTCAACCTTCCACAAACAGATAAGAGATTGGAGACTGACCAACGCTCAGCGTTTTATATGATGCTATTAAAATATTTGATAATTTATTTGTGTACAAATTGTCAGTGGTTAAGAAGACTTTAGAAACTCCCAAAAAAACAACTTACATTTGCAGTAATTTATAGGGATTACACACTACACATGGTGTTTACTACAAGGGGTGACTATTTCAATCTTAAAATATGAAGACATTAGCAGTTTTCTGGGATTTATCTGGCAATGAGTATAATTGTTATATATATAAGCATTTCCTTCAAGGCATATAATTTAGGCCAAAAGAAGAATTAATTGGGATATAAACCTTATAATAAACGTTTTGACACCAAAAACTCTGACCAGGAAGAAAGTCCAAAAATAAGATGGCTCTGTGTGAATTATACCTTTTAGCTATTTATAATATATAAATTCTCATATTTAGCCCAAAATTACAACCAAGGGCTTTTAAAACAGCAATACTATATTAATCACTATACTCCACAATTATAAGTCAAGAAATCTCACTACCATGGTTGACTTTAGCAAAATCTTAGGATGCCTCCAGCGCTCTGTTAAAAACTCACAAATGAATATCCTTTTTCATCAGGCTTAATTATGAAAGCAACAGCCAGAATTAGAGTAATAAAAAAACAATGTAATCAGTACAAATATTTAAAAAAAATCCTAAAAATTTGTGACAAGCTTTTTTTCCAGCAATAGTCTCAGAGCATAAGATATCTCAAAGTCTAGATGAATTTATTTAAGAAAATTGAATGAGATAAAAAATCAATCATCCAATGAATGAGAGAGAGTCACTGTAGACTTAGTTCAAGAATTAATCATTATAAATTGATTCAAGAAACACCAAGCCCCTGCTTGTGCTGAATTTCAACAGGCTGATTCAATAGAGGAGTTTAGAAATATAAACAACTAGAAATAAAGATAGATTCTTAACACTTTAAAATAATGTGGAAGCTTCTTACACATAAAGAAATGAAAAGTACACCCTAAAACCATACATGATTCTGTACATCATGATATTGAATCATTAAGGGACAGCTGATTTATAAATTAGCGTTAAGTGGTTATAAGTTTTGGGTAGATAATAATTTTTACAAAATTGAGAACCCAATATAGGGGTCTACTAAAAAACACAAAATCAAAATTGACTGAACTAAATTTCGACTATAGATTTAGAAAATGAGATGGTGAAATTTAGCAGTTAATAGCACTTCTGTCATAAATGAGATTTGACTAGAATTGGAATGGAGGATCAAAAATAACATTAGTGGTTGTTGTTGCCATTGACACCATATAGCTTGCTATATAAGAGAACTAAATTATTCTGAGATGTTCCCCTAGAGGAAATTCTTCTCAAGGGTTATAAGGCTAAACTCACTGATCTATATTTCCTGAACATCTGTCACTGCCTTGATCTTCAGAAGTTTAAAAAAATTTCTTATAGTAGACCTAGTAATTCAGAACCCTATGTTAGATCATCTCATGAAACTTTCATAGGGGCTGTTCCCAGGAACATGTTCCAGTCTTTCCAACACATTAATCCTGAAAATCTTACTAAGTTTGACAAGGACTATAACATGCAGTTCTTTAAAAGTTTCTTTAAGATAAAAATAAAAATGTGGATTATCTCTACATAGCAACCTCCTTATTGAACTGGTTATAATATTAAGATATTCTAAATATTATGTCATACTTTCCTAAGGACAACTTGAGCTTTGCTGATGTAAAACAAGTTGTATAAAAATAGCCTAGTAGTAAGACCAGTGGCCACTTGACAAGCAGAATTCTACCATACAGTTCAGATGAACTTGAAATTATTATTAAATCTGCTAACCAATTCTATATGTGGTACAATAATTGTTGGGAAAAAGCAAATGGAAAACTACAACATAAAAATCATATAAAATACGTTATAAAGGACTCCTAAAAACTACACATTTCTTTACTGACTGCTTTTGTCAAGTCCTTTAATTACTTTAGATATAGATAGGTATTTATAAAGCTGTATTAGGTCTTTGTGCCAACAATGTGGAATTTAATAAATGTTCAAATCTTAGCAAAGCAAGACCTCATAAAGGCTGATAAAAATCAGAATTTAATGATAGAAAAATGCTGGAACTCAATTGAGGGCTTTCCAAAGAACTTTCTGTTTTTGTAACTCCAAGGGTCACTGTGCTGCTATAAGCCCCCAAAAATAAATTTAAAATTAGGTATGTAGCTGACCTCAATGATGATGAAAAACAGAGTTTAGAGACTGTTAATAAAGTAGGAATATATATTTCTGTCCATCACTTAGTCCCACTAAGACATCATGATGGATCTTTATTGAGTCACAACTCCCTCCAACAAAGCTGTTCCTCATAGTAGCATACATACTGTCATAATTCTGATATGATTGGACAATAAGGCCTAAGTCATTATGGTGGAATAGATGAATCCACTAAGTTTGATATGAGTTATGGTAATTTGAGTGTCTCAAAATAAGGTGATATTGGGTTGTTGGGTAGATCGCCTCAAATTAGGTGATTGGGAAAATAATGAATGAATAATTGGTGTAAGCGATGAGATATGGCGAAGTGAATTACTAAGACATGAAAGCTGTATCATTCAAAGTTGCTACAATACAAGCGAGATGAGATGATTAAGAAAGGTGTTTTTTAATCATTTAGAGTGGGTGAACCAGAAAAGATCATCTTTGTTTATTTTAATAATTAAAGAAGTATAGTGGGGGCAAGTGCTCCATATTATTAATAAAGTTTATTTCTGTTGTTTCAAGGGCAACGATCCTCATATCATTGGACCTATTGCTCAGTGGATCAAACCCTGTGCAAACATTTACGGCGTATCTCTTTAATACCGCCAATTTTATAACAGTGGTGCTCACTACAGGGGGCCCATTGATTAATCTCATAGACTGATAAGCGTTCCTCAGTTGCTAGTCATGTCATATCTGGCTTGCTTTACTAAGGAATTATCTCAAAACACTGCAACTGTTGAATATTCTGAACTCAAGCTTGCCCTAGATGCTGTGCTCAAATGTAAAAAGGAGTTTTTGCAAGAATGTTGTATCTATAAGCTGCTTCCATTTGACAGCTATGGAAACATCCATGGGTTCTTTAAATGATTTTAGTTTGCAATAGAAAGAGCTTCAGATCAGCGTAAAGCCAAATTACTAATGTCCAATTTGGATGTTAGAAGCGCCGGCCAAGCTACTTACTATCTTCCCAAATGTTCTGTTACCTATCAAGAAGTGAAGGATACTGTGCTGTGGCTGTTTGGAGAAACTTCAAAAATGGCGCAATGGAAGGCTGAGTTTTTAACCATTGGGTTTCAACATAACAAGACCCTCACTGCATTTGCGGATTGATTCTCAGCAGAAGCCCATGTGTTAATTAAGGCAGGAGTTTTAACTGAATGTGACATAAGAATAGCGTTGACCTCTTCTGTGAAACCATAATAAGAGCTTTTTTATGCTTTGGCTCTATAAATAGAGGTTGACGTACCTTTGCTTAAACTTGTTCAAATTCTACGCCAGCTCTGCTACCTTCTCTCCACACAGTATAGAGCGGAACCCTATCGCCTCCACTTCTAGCCTTATTTATTTGGAGGAACTATCCCTCCCTGTTCAGCACCCAGTTGGCATTCCCTGTCCTTATTATCATCACAATTCTCAATTTCAACCAAGTTGTCAACAGCAGTTCACCTAACAGGATGGGCCTGGTTAAACTGTTTGATACCGTTCCACCTTTTTGGGTGGCCCATTTTATAACTCTCAAGGACGCAGGTCTCATAGGGTTAATTGCTTTTGGTGCGGTCACTCTGGGCACCTGACTAGGAGTTGTCATAGTCTTCAGGTTAAGTACCTATCATGGGAACAGAATAATCAGGGAAAAGTCAGAGCGGAGTAGAGATGGGACTCTCTACCTCCGCTATTCTGACTCAAAATGTCCCACCTGAACCTATTCCTACACAGCTAGCGGATGTTTCCTGATATGATGATACTTTTCTATACCAGCAGCCAGTTGGAGGGATAAATGTGCTGACACAAATGCAATCCATGAACATGGCAGAAGCAGGCTCCCAGGAGCACCCAAAACCATATACTTGCCAATTTTTTGATTACCTTCCTACCAATCAACCAAATCCATTAGCTGATGCGATTCTATTAAAATGGGTAAACGCAGCCCTCCCTGTGGACGCTATTGTTAAAGAATACCCTAAAGTGGGGAAGGATATTATGAGCTTCCTTGGAGAAAGAGATCAGTAAAATGTCCATGTTTTAAAACAATCAGATGCATCTTACTCTGAGTGTACTTACTGTGACACTGTTATAGCAAAAACCTGAGTTCATTCAATAATTGATATGGGTGCCCCAATCAAAATAGTGTCCTCAAAGTTGGTGTCAAAGATAGCATTAAATCCTGATGTAGAGCATTGGATGGTGTATGGGACCTCAGGCGCAGAAAGCACAGTCTTTGAAAGAGCATAGAGTGCGCTACCTTTGCGGTTTGGGTCAATTATCATTTTAGCTCCAGCTATAGTGTTACCAAACAATAATTAGCACCTGTTAATTGGCACCAATTTTATGTGTTACTTTGGAGCTGTTATTGATATGACGGCAGAGACATTTGAAATTCTGGGGCAGTAGATCCCAATCTATTTCCAGCGGAATGCCAAAGGAGCCTGTACACATTAGTCACGTTAATCTTGCATATGGTGATTGGGTGGTTTCAGTTTACTATCATCGATTAAAAAGTAAGACCCAGGCTCTTCCTCACCAAATTTATGAATATCAAGGGCTATCGCTTAGAGCCGCTGGCCCTATATCTATTCCCACTGGACACCAAGCAATCATAAGCACTGAGTTAGAGGTGGAAGTGCCTGATGGGCTATATGGGGAGGTCATTGGACCCTATCAACAATCACAGCTCGAGCCCCACGTGGCCCCTGGCATTATACTTCTGGGGCATGGGGAGATCAAGGTCTTGATAGCGAATCTTTAGGATAAACCAATGCAAATCTGCCGACACCAAGTAGTTGCATTCCTCCATTTCATTCCAGTTGAGGAGGTCCTTAGGATTCATGAGTTTGGTTCACTGGATGAATTTGGTCTGCCCATCAAAACACAGCCTGGCGTAATGGCAGTTGTACCACAAGAAATTTTAATGGGGTTAACAGAAGATCTGAAGGATTGAGTGGAAGCCTTATTTCAAAAATACAAAGAGATCTTTGCTGTTGATGATCATGATTTGGGGTGTGCCCAAGGAGTAATACATCAAGTGGACACTGTGGATCATCCCCCCATCAGATCTTGGCCAATGCGCCAATCTAGAGCAGTGGAAAAAGTTGTCACAGCAGAAATTGATAAACTTTTGGAGCAAGGAATGCTTGAACCATCGAAGAGCCCATAGGCTTTCCCTGTCCTAATTGTCAAAAAGAACAATGGTACTAACTGGGTAGTAATAGACTACTGCAAGCTCAACTGCATTACAAAAAAGGACTCATACCCTTTGCCAAGGATTGATGATGCGTTGGACTGGTTGGGGGAGCTTGTTACTTCTTCATAATGGATTTAATTTCTGGCTATTGGCAGATTGAGTTACCTGCGGCAGAACAGGATAAATGCGCCATTATCACGTCAAAAGGGCTTTTTCAACCGTTACATATGCCCCAAGAGCTGTGTAATGCCCCTGCTACTTTCCAACGGGCGATGGACACTATCCTTGGCAACTTGAAGCTGTCATGCATTCTTGTATACCTTGATGACATTAACGTTTTCTCTCGCATGTTTTCTGAGCATCTCAACCATTTGGAAGAGGTATTCCGCCGGTTGGCTGAGGCCAACATCAAAATCAAGCCCCAGAAATGCCACTTTTTAAGGATCAGCTTGAGTATCTAGGGTTTGTAGTTGATGCAACAGGGTTGAGGCCACAACCAGCTAAGGTGGAGGCCATTCGGAAGATGACTACACCAAGCAGTAAACAAGATATACAAGTATTTTTAGGGATGGTTGGCTACTATCACCGCTTCATACCTAACTTTAGTTGTATTAGAGGTCCGCTGTTTGAGTTATTAAAAAAGGATGTCACGTTTTAATGGATGGAACACTTTCAACGCTCCTTTGATACTCTTTGAACAGCGTTGATTGAGGTGCCAGTGCTATGTTACCCAAATTTTGAAAAGGAATTTATTGTAAAGATGGATTCATCTCTTTCCGCTGTGGGGGCAAACTGTCTCAAAAAGATGATGAGGGGGAGGAGCACCCAGTGGCGTATTGCAGTTGAAGTCTGAATAGCCATGAAAAAATTATACTGTGACCAAACGGGAGTGCTTAGCAGTGATTTATGCTTACAAGCGATTCTGAGTATATTTGCATGGTGTAAAATTTAAAGTTGTAACAGATCATACCTCATTAAAAGTGGCTGCAGAACCTTAAGGAGACTGAGGGCCAGCTAGCACGATGGGCCCTTAAACTACAGGCTTACAACTTTGAGATCCTTCACTGACCAAAAGCAAAACACCAGAATGGTGATTGCTTGTCAAGGCTACCAACTATTGCAGTTATGGCGGACCTGAGCAATATTATGTATGATAAGATGCTCAGTGGAAAGTATGATGATGAGCCGCCCCAAGTCATCAAGGCGTTGAATGAAATGAAAGCCAATACTTTCCAGCGGAATGGTGAGTTGTATAAGCGGATTGGTAATTCCACTGTGAATTTTCCACGACCCTCAACATGGCCTAACATTATCATGAGCGCACATAGGGCAGTTGGGCATGGTGGTGTGCGCAAGACATTGGAATTATTGTGATCTTGGTATTACTGGGAAAGCATGATATTCAATGTGCTTGATACTATCTCCTCTTGTCACCAGTGCCAAGTGGAAAAGCCATTTCACCGGAAGACCTCATATCAGTTAGTAAAGCCACACATCACTTGACATACAGTTTCCCTTGATGTTGTCAGCCCTCTGCCAACAGGAGCTAACTTGTCCAAGTATATTCTGGTGGCAATTGACCACTTGACCAGGTGGGTCAAAGCATGGGCCATTCAGGATCTGAAACAGTTACTGTGGCTAAGTTTGTAATAGAATGCATCATTCAGCATCACGGCTGCCCACAGTTTATCTTTACTGACAATGGCACTAATTCCACCTCTCACATACTTCCCAAACTCAACGAAATGATGGCCATCTGCAGGGTTCTAACAACTCCATATCATTCTGAGTCCAATGTAATGGTTGAATGGGTTAATGGGACCCTGGTGAACATTCTCCAGAAGTTGGTTATTGATAGGCCCTCCAATTGGAGTACCCCCTTTCTACCGCAGTGTTTGCCTACAACATTAGTTACCATTCTTCCATGAAAAAAATCCCATTCCAATTGCTTTATGGATGGCACCCCGCTCTGCCCGCACTTCTGTATGTCTGTGTAGAGGACACTGGCGGAATTGATCTACAATGCTATTTGACCATCCTAACAAATATTCTGATTAAATTACAAACTAAAGTGTACTCATTCAGCTTAGCCAAGAAAATCAAAAGCCAGGCTGCTGATATAATATGGCGAAGTGGCCTAGCACAGTTCAAAGATGGAGACATGGTCCTATTCCACAATCAACACGGGTTCAGCCAGAAACACAAGCTGGCCAGTATCTGGATTAGGCCTTTTGAAGTCATTGAGAAGACAGGTATAGATGCATACACAATTAAGGACCCTGATAGCGGTCAGATCATCAACTGAGTGCATGCAAAGTTCATTTGGGCGTATAAGCAATAGGAGCCTCATCATCCAGTCAAGGAGGGGGTAATGTATTGATTCCAATATGATTGGACAATAAGCCCTAAGTTATTATGGCAGAACGGATGGAATCCGCCAAGTTTGATATGAGTTATGGTAATTCAAGCGCCTGAAGATGAGGCAATATTGGGTTGTTAGGGAAATCTCCTCAAATTATGTGATCGGGTAAATAATGAATGAAGAATTGGTGTAACCAATGAGATATGGCGAAGCAAATTACTAAGCCATGAAAGCAGTATCATTAAAGTCGCTACAATACAAGCAAGATGAGACAATCAAGGAAAGGGGGTTTTTTAATAGTTTAGAGCGGATAAACCAGCGAAGATCAGCTGTGTTTATTTTAATAAATAAAGAAGTATAGTGGGGGCAAGTGCTCCATATTATTAATTAAGTTTATTTCTGTTGTTTCAAGGTCAACGATCTTCATATTGTTGGACCTATTGCTCAGTGGGTCAAACCCTGTGCAAACGTTTAAGGCATATCTCATTGATAGCGCCAACTTTATAAACAAATAAATTAACCTGTAGTCATCATTCTAAATTTATAAAAGGATATTATGAAATTTATTTCTAACACCTATGCTACTCACTGATGAGAAAATTAAACTGTAGAAACTGACGCCTTGATGATCTACCTCACTGAATATAGTAAGGCTCATTATCTCTGGAAGCTTTAAGTTCTCATTTACTAAAGGTAAGAAAATATTAAAAAATATAGGATTACCCAATTTACTCTTTCCAGTCTCCTAAAACGCAGATATATTACTTGTCAAATTGTATTATCAATATACAAGTAATAAGGTTTCATTTTGCGCTATAATGGATAGTGATGTCCCTCTAATTGCATTGAGTACATTTCTAGTGAAAATAATTACTGCCTTATACTATCCTAGCCAGCAATATGGTACTTCAGCGCTTGATAGAATTATCAGTAAGAAGCTTATAGTGCTCTACCAATGTATTTTGTATCACCATCAGATCAGTTTTCCTTTTATTGTTTTATATAAAAAACAAAAATTTATTTAATTTGGTACTAACTTTCTCAGTTTCTTTAGCGTTGTAATAAAATTTAAGAAATCTTTTTATTATTCTTAGTCAAAGTTTGCCACTGTATCACTCTTAAGAAAACAGGGTTCTAGGGATGCGTGGCAGCTCCCCTTTTGGGTTAGGCACCATTAGTGCTAAAAAACAGGATTCTAGTTATAAAAAAACGGTCTCATTTTACTTTATATATTAATATGGTAATTCCCATTTAATTTCAACAGGGTAGACATTTTAATAGGTCTCTACCTTGTTCCCTTGTGTACATAAGTGTATCCAACTATAAATTTAATAGGATATAATTTTCAAAAGCTGAATGATATGTTGTGACTCCTGAATCAGCTTTTTTTTTTTTTTAGTACTAGATGGTCCCCCTGAATCAACTTTAGTGTTTCCTGAAGGTTAACTAGGTGAAATCTATTCACCTTAGGGAAAACACGAATTGAGCCCCATTCAGATCCAGGGATATTAACAGTTTATTAAATAAGTAAATTTATATCATATTTGATGTTATAAAAGTAAATGAGGCGGGTCAACCTTAGGACAAATATACCACACTAAGTTTTTTTTTAGCTTGTGCTGGTTTTAAACCCATGACAATCAAAACCTGACCCAGAGTGGAGCAGGAACCACTCTGCTATGCTACCACTCCTTTTCTACTTGATATTATAACTACACATAAAATCTTAGTGAATAGAGGACATATGGTCAATACCTACATATAATTCCAAGGGAGGATAAATATATAAAGATCTTATAGATCTGTCAGAAAATATTTTATTTTCTGATGGAACTTAAAAGGCAATATTGTTATTCCACGTTATTATTTTGAAAAGACTCTCAGAAGATTATAGAGATTAGGCATTGTCATTGCTTCAGTAGTATAAATTAATTGCCACTTAAGAGTATGATTTTTGTGTTTATAAGTAAAGTTGGAACCATATTATTAGAGGTGATGCTAGACTTATATGTAACTAGCCTATTAGACATAGTGAAGCCAGCAACAAGGTTGTAAAAAAAGCTTGATAATCTTTTATATTAGAGATAGTTGTGCCCTTTCATTAGTCTTTAGGCCAGTTCAGTGCTCATAGTTATCATAAAAGATTGCTCAAACCTATTAATTTTTTAAAATCACTAATTAAACACTTTATAAAGATAATTTATAAAATAACTACCATAAATTAATGACTCTTTCTATCTAAAAAGTAAGTGAAATATACTTTATGATCTTGATTATATGAGTGGGCATTAAAATATGACATTCCTAAAAAGTATAATTAAAGCGTGGAATTATCAATTTAATGTACTATACCAGCTAATGTCAATACTCAAAAACAATGCAACGCGCTTTCTACTTTTCAAAGGGCTTTGGACACCATCATAGGTGATACTAGTTGAGCTGCATTCTTGTATACTTTACTGACATCAATTTGATCTCAAGGACATAAAATCAGCATTTATTATACTTAGAAGAAGTAATAAAAGGCTTGAGCATGAACAAATGAAGATTAAGCCAAGCAAATAGCAATTTTACAAAACATAAATAAAATAAATAAGTCATAATGTTATCTCCTGTTAGATTAAGGTGGTTGGCTCAAAGAGTAAGCCCTTTTAGAAAACCTTAAAGTCTGTTGGATTTCCTCATATAATTTTCCTTGTATTCTTTCCAAATTATTAGTATGTCTAATTTACTAAACTACTCTAAAACCTCATAGAAAAAAACTATATTGTGTTCTCATGTTGCCTAATTAGTGGTACTAGTAATAACTATAGTTATATTCTTATAATTAGTGTCCTATTTAGATTATACTTGGGTACCTTTTATTGTTTAGGGAGTTAATTTTTTGCCCTATACTATTTTATCTTATAATAATATTAATTGAAAAATGTTGTGTCAATTAAAAGAAACCAACAAAAAAGCACTTATAAATAATTATACCAGGTAGGCATACTATAGCACTATTGAGAGGCCTGCCACGTCCCAATATCAGGTATGTCATTATTGACTAAATATAGGTAATCCCTAAAAGCAATATATGTCATTTATCTTTTTTAATTAATTGAACATGTTTTTAAAATAGGACGTTGACTTAGTACTGCAACTGTACCCAAATTCAACCCAATATAAACATTTTTCCACAATAAGTCCAAATTGATTGTTAAGCCAGAAATAAGCCAATCTGGTTTGGGTAAAATATTTTCACAACCATTTTCATGACCTTCAGAGGATTGGCATGATGTTAATAAACTCATCTTTAAAAATATATGTATGGTTATGAGATGTCCATATAGATATAAATATAGGCGCATAGCCATTAAAAACATCATCATTATCCAAATCTTGACCATCTCAGATATTTGTTAGAATATCTTTGTAGATAAAATCTATAATGCATACTAGAAGCGATTTCCATTTTACAAGATTCTTAAAGAATGTTTATTTAGCTTGTGTTTTTTTGGAATATGAAGTCCTGATTGTAAAGAAAGATCTCCTATGAAAATTTTAGAATTCTTGTATATGCAGTTGTATTGTGAGCTTTAGAACGATGTGCTTAGCTTAAGACACAAGGATAAATTAACATTAGCTGTACTATCTTCTCAAACAAAAAGCAGTATCTCTATATAGGCGATCTATCCTCAAACTTTACCTATCAGTAATTAGTTCTTAACCAATGATTAAAACTTATCAACACCTAAAAACATGCCCTTAACCCAAAATCTTAATGCTGTCAATCAACGAAAAGATTAAAAAATAGATGATAAGTTGTTAATGATGATTGGTTTTATTTCCAGATAGTCCAAGGATCTTCCCAGATGGCTGAAACATCTTTCCATCTACTGAGAAGCGTAATAACTTTCCATTGGTCCCCTGAGATCAAAGACGCATCTAAGAGATTTTTATTGGCACTAATGGAGGACCCAGTTTAAGTATCCTTTTTTTCTTTCATTTTAATGTAAATTGGATGCATCATTAACCATGGATGTGGTGTTCTCTCTAAATGAGATGAAGATGAAAGCATATTATAGAATATTATAGCATTTTGTTTTTTGTGCTTAAAAGTTATGAAATTAACTACTTTGTGCCAAGTGAAAACATTTGCTAAAAATTTCATGTGAAAACCTTTCTAAAATTCATTTGTAGAAACAAACTTCAAGTCGTCACTAATCATATATCGTTACAAGGGCTTTACAACTTAAAGGAACCCAAAATTTATTTTCCTGGTAGGCACTGTAGCTTAATGATTACAATTATGTTGTAGTACTTTGTTCTAACTTGTCTCGCCAAGTAACTAAATGGATTTTTAGGATAGACAAAGTCTCTACCAAGTCTCTTATGTCATTTTTACATGTAAAGATAAAGCTCATTTTATGCTGATATAAATTTTACACTTTCAAACCTTAGATCAGCTCAACTATAATACATAAACTAGGGATGGAAGCTTTAAAAGATATATAACATGGTTAAAAATGCATTTACTTTGCGACCTCAGAACACCCAAAGATAGTTATGCAGGCCCACAAAGCTGTTGGCCATGAAGGTCTGAACAAAATTCTAAAATATGTGACCAAAGGACTAATGGGAGTCCTTAAGTTAAGTTTTTAAGACTTTTTGAAAGTATTGTAAATACCAATTATCAGCTGTACAAGACTACAGTTATCTACCAACTATTAAAATCTAAATGTACTAACATTTTCTATCAATTATAGATGTAATGCCCAAGAAAATTAGTCAAACTATAGACAAATCATTGTAGCTATAGAAAAATGTAACCAATTAAATTATGCCAGTCATATTCATGACATTGAGACATTTACTACAAACTAGATAAAATATGAACATATAATAAACCAGCACAAATGACCATAATATATCATAACAAATAACAATAATTAGGACCACCTAGTGCTAAAAAATATATCATAACAAATAACTTTACCAACTTGTCTGAATATTAAATTCTTAGCTGAATAAGAAGATAAAATTTTTAGATTTTTGTAGATTCCCATATCATCCTGAGTTCGATGTGAAAGTTGAAAAAATAGTGTACCTCCATATGATACCCTTCATAATTTGTGACTGCATCACTTTCTATTGTCGGTTATGTCAGTCCCACCATATTTGCATATAGTATTTGTCATTATAGAGCTACCAGATTTTAAATTTTTTAATTCTTTGAATTAAGACTGTTGCAATTTTGATATGACTGGACGATAATCTTGGGACAGCCGAGCGGAAACCGCCAAACACAGTATCAGTTACGAATATTTGATTGCCTTGAGATGAGGCGATATTGTGATATAACGAGTCTTATTGGATATAATGAGTTTATTGGATCGCCTCTATATAAGGCGATGTTGATGTTCGACGAATACGAAGTAAATCGCCTACAAATAGGGCAACAGCGGATTAAGAATAATAAGCCAAATTCGAGGAAAATTGGCGGAATAGAATAGCCTAAGCAATGAGAAATAGTATTGCCTGCAGCTGATGTATATAAGTGAAATGGGTGCTTGAGGGAGGTAGGTTTTTTAGTGAAAGACGAGTGGGACAGCGAAACGTAGCTGTATTTATAGAATAAATAAAAGAACTGGTCGGGGCGATTGCTCCTATTTTTAATTATATTTCCAAGTGCATCTGAAGGACCGACAATCTTCACATCGTCCGTCCGTTGTTCAGAGGGCTCAACCTGTGTGAATAGCCCAGCGGATCCTAGTGATACTGTCCAAAATTATAACAAAGACCTTCCTAGTCCCCTTATTCCAATTCATTATGGTCAAAATGATGGATCTACTTTCAAGTTACTTTAGTTATATTATTAAGTAATTAATTAACATGCATAACAGAGCTTATAGAATATCTTTGGTATGCAAGATCAACCAAAAGGCCATGAATGACCACCATCAAGGAACACTACATACACTTAAAGGAGGTGACAGAGCGACTTAATTTCTTACCTATAATTTTTGAGAGGCCCAAAAAGGGTACTCTCTATGAAAAGAGCCTCATGATATTCTGTTGCAATCAACAATTGATGTTTACACCATCAAATGTCTGGCAATGGAATAGTAGCTAATAGTGTGCATGCACTTTTTTAAACATATTAAAACAGCAAACCGTTATCATAGAATACTTTCAAAATGTGAGACAATTCAAGAGGGATGTGTCAAAAGGTGTGTTGAATTGACTCAAATTTATATATCTTTTTATTATTAAAAAAATATTGAATCATGTACTAAGCGAGTACGCATGTATTTGCAAATGTGTATAAGAGTTAACTGTCCACCCAAATCTCTAAACCGTCACAATTCTATCAGGTTGTGTTCCTGTTCACCTTTATGTAATCACACTTAATTTTCTTATCACTATAACCTTTAGACATTTTGTTGACTTTTCTGTCTAAATTAGCACACTATTTTTTTAGAGAATGGGTAAACGACTATATATAAACTATATCAAAAAGAGTATATCATGTACTACCTAAACTAAATTAAATGCATTTGAAGTTTCCTCTAAAATATCTAAAAAAGTATACTAGAGACTGAGGACTGTTTAAATCACATTATTATATATGTTGCTTTTAGAGATTTAGATTTTTATGTGTATAAAGGTTCAGTGATTAAGAAGACTTTAGAAGTACTCAAAAATATTGACCTGTGCTTAGTCTTAAGGACCACGTACTATAGCAGCCTTATTATAGTGCATCTGAGTAAAGTAATTATCTAATCTTAATCTCTTTCCTAAAACAATACTGTTGAATGGTTGACTTGATTTAAATCTTTGGGTTGATCAGGTATAAGATGTAATAATACTAGCTTACACCTAACTTTTTATATCTTATGTCTTTTATATCATCGATTAAAAACATAATTTTCTAAGTATTAATGAAACTTAGGATGTGCGGCCTAGAAGTTCCACTCAATCATATTTAGCTTTACGGCCTGGAATTGGGAACTTTGTGGTTAAGTCAAAATTTAATTTTATTGTTAATCAATTTATGATTAAAAGTAATTGGTAGTTAATGGTATGAACTGCCTTGGAATGTGCTGCCGTTGCTCAAGAGGAGTGATGGTTTAGTTATTTTCAGACGTTTCAGAGGAAATGCTTTCAAGAAATAATTATGTCAGGGAGAGACTTCCACAAGGCTGAGCTGAGTTACAGTGGGACGCTTAATTTAATGTAGACTATCATCGCTAATAGTAGTTAAGTGGTGATGCAAGTTGAGGTGCCATAGTAAAAGTGTGGGAAACATCAAACCCTATATAAAACTCTCTAATTTTATACAATAAAAACAATATTTTAGTAGCTTGACTTTTACAAGCTTTTTGCATTTAATAATTTCCCGTTGTGTAAATCAGGAATTTACTTATAATTTAGGAAGATCAGGGCGGGAAGCTGTAGTATAAGTAAATTGACAGGAGAATACAGCCTTTAGTTTGAATTTTAAGGAATATATACATTAGGACTAGCACCATCTGATTTTTTGTATACATTTTTAGCGCTAGTGGTGCCCAACATAAAGGTCTATTGTATTCTTACATTAGGCGTTTATAACTACAACTTTAATCCCAAATGAAGAACCAGACATCTGAAGTAGGCAAAAGTACAACAAATACAAAATCAGGGTATTGCTAAATTTTAGTATTTGACGACAACTTTTAATAAAGGTTTATAAACAACTATGTGAAGGAAGGACAGAAATGGCACGGTGTATTTCATGAGGAGGGACATTAGTTATTTTAAGGAAATATTATTTGGCTGAAAGGTGCTCTAAAAACTATAAGCATTTGATTGATAATGTCCTAAGTGAACTTGGGTTCTTCTTTGCATTTGTAAAATTTTGGGTGGTTTTTTGCACAGGTAGGTTATAAAATAATAAGGATACTAATTGTATGGCACCAACTAGTAAGTTGAGTCCTCAATGTAAGCTGCTTTACATCCACTCTAGGAAACTTAAACTGGAGAAAAGCAACAAGAGAACTTTTTTCTTTAATCTTTAAATTAGAAGTAGTTATATTAAATATATATCAGCTAAATTCTATTTTTTATTAAAAAATGCTAGGGATTTTAATAGGCAAAAGTTTCACAACTTTCTAGATAACTCACTAATGATCAACAGATTGTTATCCCAAAATTTTTAACTTTTAGAATTAATTTCTAATAATGGTGGTTTCCTTCTCTTTAGTTAATCTTCAGTAGTGTAACCTTTATGAAAAAGCCATCCCTTTGTGCCAGGAGCCATACATAGACGTTATAGGGGCGATGTTACCTGGTTACAACTACTAATTACTGCCAAAGCAAGCGTTAAAACGCTTCAGTAGTTTTGTAAACTACCCAATATTCATCACCTCAACCTGAACAATCCGTCATGGCAATTTGACTATCAGCTATCAAGCCCTCATTAAAATACTCATCTAACAGTGTTGGGATGAAAGCAGCAAACCATTAATTGAAACCACTCATTGGATTATAACCTTTAGTAGTTTACAAACAAATATTTTAGTTGGCAACCATCGCCAAACAATAGATTATGTAATAATATTCAAAATGCTTAATCTGTATGTGAGATGAATTATGTGGGCAACTAAAATTCCAACATATCCCACCGCTTGACCAGGTTATCCAACTTGACATTTCTGAGTCAATTGCTTATTCTTGAGACTTAACTAATAAGTCTGGTTCAGAGGTCCTTTCTCCTTACACAACCAATTTATTAGTTCAGCAGTCTACTTCTTACTACCATCTCTGTAAAGCATGGTCCTACGGCCCTTATCATACCAGGACTACTATGGGCATCATCACTGATAATATACCTGGAAAACCTGTACTCCCCCAGGTTAGGCTTCCATTTGCAATCAGAGCAAATCTTCTTCATTACTAGGGATTACTCACAATGGATCTAGTTTCAACCCATTCTGATCCTCCCAACTCATTTCTTAGGGACTACTAATGACATAACTAGTTTCAGCTATCCTGATCCTATAGACATACTCTAACGCCTTGGGACTACTCCCATCAGGCCCAGTTACAACCTGAGCTGGCCCTGGTGAATGGCAGTAGGGAATACTGCCAGATGATTTCATGTGTGCAAAACAAAAATTAATTCTTTAATATATTTTTTGGTTATGTTTTTATCTTATATAATTTATATATATATATAGTACCAATTTTCTAATTTACTATGAGCTTAGTTAATTATATGACCTTTGAAAATATTTTAATTGTATAGATATTTGTTGCCAAAGTCAAAATTACTTAAAAGGGGATTGTCCATAAGGTATCCAGCTTAGTTTGGCAGTCAAATCCCTGTGTATCACATTAGGAACTCTATCCCCAATTAAAATCCTTCTATGGGTGGTAGTTTCTTACTGTTAAAATCTGGGCCACTATATGGTAGCTCGCTTCTGCACCTGATCTCAACTTCACAGATTCTTGACCATTTGTGTTGATAGCTTGAAAATAAATACACTAGGCAATAATAGTATGAAAGATATTATTATGTTGATGTCTAAAAGCCACATTGAATAAAGGGCCCACCGCTTAAAAGGTGCTCTTTGTCTTGGATATATGTTCATACTAGTATAACCACTTTGCTATTCTCTTTTCTCAGAGCCAGGTGGAGACTTGGTAACAACAACATAAAGATATATGATACTTGCACTCTTATCCAAAAGTAAGTTATAATTCCAATGTAAAACAACCAAGATATCAAGTTTTAATCTAATTTTATCATGGAATATTTGGGATTTTATAGGAAAATCAGCACACAACTTTTCAGCTGGACGCTGGTAATTGATTGCTCTCCTAAACTGGATTGTCCTTTATGTTTTAGGCACCAAATCTCGTCAGGTATCTATACCTTTTCTTAATTAGCGTAGTCCTCAGTTGTTCAGTAACCAAATATTGGTGTTAGGAAATAGAAACCAATTGTGTTGGCCAATGACAATCCTACCATTTACCACAAGCGTTAGAATACTTAGGTAGTTTCTTGTGGCTCCCCATCCATTTGCTTTGAACATTTCCCTATAATTAAAATATTGGATGTTGCTCCCACATCAAATTCTTGCTCAATATTGTTGGGGATGATTCCTAATGAGAATATCTTTAGTTGGCGACCATAGACAAGATATTAAATTGTTCACTGCAATAATTTTACTATTGGGTGTTGTTTCCTCATTGATCTCATACTCAATATTATTATACATGATTCCTGACTAGAATATCTTTAGTCAGCAACTGTTGCTTAGATATATAACTGTAACCACCAATTGTCAAATTAACTAATCAGTCAATATGTTGTATAATATAGTGAACTTAAATTTCAACCCATAACATACCTTTTAGCCTGGATCCTTTTTCTAAGGGTTTCAACAAATGTTTGGATTGTAGTTTGACATAATGTTGGCTAATTGATTAAATTTTGTTCAGGACTCATCCCTGATTTCTACTATAAGGCTGAGTAAAAAGTTGGTGTTAGGGCGGTTTTTCTTTCATATAGTAACTCAAAGTGTGATTTCCCAGTTGATGAATAATAGCTGTTATTTTAAGAAATTGTTGCCAAACCTATGTACAAAGCCCAAGCAGACTATATCCCTGCAACCAGATTTCCTAGCATAGTGGGTAAGGTAGCATTCACTCTTGACAGTCCATTCATCTCTTTCTGATATGGGAATGATACAACTCCTTTGATCCCCATCATTCTGTTCAATCAATGTATGACAAAGGAAATAAAGTTAGTTCCATTATAATTCAAGATCACTTGAGGGCAGCCATGTTGGTATATCACTTGCTACAGAATAAATTTTGTGTATTCATCGCATAGACCTGAACATATCTTTAGTTTTAACCCATCTTTTTAGGTGATCAATTGCAACAATAATATATTGCATTCCTCCAGTGCTTGTACTTAGAGGTCCAATAAAGTTCTTTTATAATGTATGCCAGGCAAACCCTGGTCACACTAACTGATATCCAGCCACGTTTTTTATAGCTTGTGGGTCTGATACTTCACACTTTAGGAAAAGAAATCCGCTGAATCATAGTTCAATAATTCCAAAAAATATTGGTGTTTGTGCTCTAAAGTTTTCTTGAGGCCACCATGGCTAATGGCTTTGTAAGTGGCGCAGACTACTTCCATTCATTTTGATGGTTTTGGTAACATAACCCGTTTATCATTCACTAATTTAAAGAACTGCCCATTCTTTTTTTTCTTTTCCCTCCATGGCTTTTCATAGCGCCGTTTGAACTTCTGTTGGCTTTCCTTCCAATTCTTATGTCACCATTTGCTTGAATATGTCATCGGCATGATCTTGCACTTCAAGAATTGCCAGCATTCTGGATAATCCATCAGAATTTTGGTTTTTATCCATGGCGTGATATTTTGATTTCATAGTCATAGGCCTGCAATTTTAAGGCCCATCGTGCTAGTCTCCCCTCAGCTTCTCTTAAGTTATGCAACCAACTAAAAAATGCATGATCTGTTAAAACCTTGTTATGCGTCCCATAATTATAAACATGAAATTTCTTGCAAGCGTAGATAACTCAAAACATTTATGTTTGCTTACTATATAGATCCTTTTGGCCTCTTTTAAGGTATGACTGACATAAGCCACAGGGTGCTCTTTACCTTGTTTGTCTACTTGACTAAGTATGGCACCTATCACCTTAAGCAATGCATCTGAAGGTATAATATTTGGTCAACTAAGAATTTAGATATCTAAATATAGGGCTTGTCATCAATTATCATTGTAATTCGTCAAATGCCCCTTCAGCCATCTCATTCCATTTGCACCCTTTTATCAAATCCTTAAGCAGATGGAATTTGAGGCCGCTATTTTTGAATAGTTTTCAATGAAAAGGTGATGTTAAAATTATTCTCAAAAAGATTTGAATATTTCAAACATTATTTGGTTACAACATCCGCACAATAGCTTAAAACTTTTGTTTTTAAGGTTGTAATCCATCTGCGTTATTTGAAACTAAATAATATAACTCCTCCTTAATAGAGTGATATTTTTGCTGCTTGATTTTGAGATTGGCATAGACCAGTTTCTTGAATACTTCCTCCAAGTGTTGCAAGTGATTTGTGAATGTTTATCTAAATACATTGATGTTATCTAGATAGACTAGAAAACAAGATAATTTGAGGTCACATATGATAGTATTCATAGCCTGTTAAAAAGTTGTGAGGGCATTACACAAGCCTTGAGTCAACCTTGTAGTTTGGTAAAACCCTTGTGCCATTATTATGGCACATTTTTCTTGGTTCTCAGGTGAAATATCGATCTGCCAATAACTTGAGATGAGGTCCATTGCTGAAAATAATTTTGCCCCACCTAACTGATCCAATGCATCATTGATTTACGGATAGGTATAAGAATCATTTTAAGGATTTTATTAAGATGGCAATAGTTGATTACAACTTTGTCAACCCGTCCTTCTTTTTTTCTGAAAATATTGGGTTAGCCCACGGACTGGATGAAGGCATGAGAAAACCATGATCCAACAACTTCCTTATTCCTTCAGCAACTACTGGTTTGGCCGCTCTAGATATCCCAAATAGGCTTTAAATATTTGGGGAGGCTTCTCTGGTGTCAATTTGATGTAGTACATTTTCCATGCCCCTAAATCATGGTCATTTTTTTTGAAAATAGATTGGTACCATTCAAATAAAACAATACTTCATAATGCTGATCTTCCGTTAATCCTTTTCATTGTTCCTGAGAAATTTAAGTATGTATTTTCAGCTAAATCTGGTAATCCCATTTTAATTAAATCACCAAATTCTTGGAAAGAATGAAGCTCCAATATTAGAATCAACTTATGATGCAACTACTGATTTGCTTGATTCAATTGGCGTTTTTCCCAGGTTAGCTTATAGAATACAAATTTTTTCATAACCAGGAATTAAGATCCCTGGAGCCACCCAATATCCTATTTTTGATCATTGCCAGGGAAACTCGATTTTACCATATAATTTCTTGAAAATATTCAACGTCAGTCCAGTAATGACCACTTTCTGTATCCTAGGCAGTATGATATATTCCTTTTTTACTTGTATTGGAATACCAAAGTTTTGCTCATGCATCTTATTAGTGGCTATGACTTTTTCACAACTAGTTTATAACCAACTGGATTGATGCCATCTTTTTACATCAAATTTAATAGTTTTTTCTGTTGAGGGGATATCATGTTTTTATGAAAATCAATTGCAGCATCTGGCACAAAACCGTCAGAGTATTCTCCTCAAAGTCACACTTTACTTCATACTTTCAATTGGAGTCAGTGCCAATAGAATATCATAATTTTAATAAGGTAGAACAATTGACAGCTCAGACATGACTATAGATCCAAAGCAAAGGGGTAAGGCACTATAAACCCCATAGGAAGTAGTAGGGTTAGGCCTAGTTGTCCCATACTGCTTTTGATGTTTACTAAAATAAAAAAACACTGCTTTTGATGTGCTATATCTATTGAATAATTTAGATGATTTACCAATTTGGTATAAACGATATTAATTGATGCACCACTATTACAAAATAGCTCTTACTTCTACTTAGTTAACCAAAATGTCAGCATAAGTACACTCAGAATATTGGGAAATATTGTTTACTGGATGTATAGCGGCATCAGTTGACAAGTCCAGAGTTTGAGTAATTTGGGCAGATATATCAGGAAATAAATCCTTGATAGTAGCGATATAAAAAGAAACGTTAACATCTTCCAATTTCATTTTCAGTTTTCATCTTCATCGTCAGCATTTCAGGACTTTTCCAATATTTGGAAAGTGCAAGGTCTAGCAACCTTCAATAAATTTTGGGACTAATTGCATTTGCTTTTGCTCACGTTGTCACATTATCATTTGTAACTGTGCTCTTCTTGGATGCAAGAAGTAGGCTCCTCATAGAACAGGTCAGTGGTATCAATTTCTTGGAGCTTACCTGGTGGAACTGGGCAACCTGCAGATTTAGATCTTTCCTCATCTAGACTGCAGGGCCTTTTCACAACTCCTCATAAACATCTTTTTCCTGGGAAAGTTCTTCTGATCATTTTGATTTTTACTCCATCATTAAGCATCATAATGTCATAAATTTCCACATTTGTTATAAGAGACGCGTGGCATACTACTAGCTATTTTGGTCCGTTGGAGGTTTTCCCTATTTAGTTGAAAAATTCTTTTTTGATTCAGGGCTTTGCCAAAATCTGAGTTGAAAAAAGGTTGTTGCTTTACAATTCAATTTGGTGCATCAAAAGTGGAAGCCAGCGTTTTCAGGTGATCCATCATTGTAGAGGTGGTATTAATGTTGGTGAATGCTAATGCCATAGATCAGTGTAAATCCTGATATGCTCAGAGCGCGGCCTTCATTGCAATGCAAGCATCAAAATTACTCATGTTATTAGCTTTCATCAGATTTGTGCCTCTTCATAGAAATGATTGGTGATTTCTTCTAAGGTTTCATTTTTCAGAATTGTATTCTCATAGACTCTTGATTTTGGATAGCCACCCATTCAGAGCTACCAAATTCCTATACAATCGCGTTTTGCCTTGTTATATGAACAATTCTCCTCCTTTAAATGGGGTATTATTAAATCCAGACAAGCGATGTCTAAATAGATAAAAGCAACAACTTTTTGGCGATTGCTGCAACTGAACATGGTCATTTCAAAGAGTCTGAAAAAATCTGGGACATTATCCTGATGAAATGTTGGCAAACTTGGGGTGGCCCAAAACTCCTCAGTTTTATAGGCTTATTTGCAGGATGAGCAGTTGGGCTATCCATAATGTCGCCAGTTGATGTGTTGTCAAGGGTCATTGTCAAAATTTCTGCATAAGCACTAGGCTTATTTTGATTAGGCTGAATACTCCATTTATCACTTTCATTTTCATATATAGGTCTTGATCCCCAATTTCAGTTTCCACATGAATACAAGTACAATGATATATTCACATCTCTTGTGCTTGTTTCAGGAGCTGACCATGCTTCTCTCATAATAGCCAATTTTTTTCCAGCTTCTGTTTGAAATTCTACTTTGAACAGGAGTATATCCTTCTCATCTCTGGTATATTTTTCTATAATTTATAGATTTTCCCAAATAACTCGTAATTAACTTCCATAACAAGGTTGGCTTCTTCTTTGACATTTGTTACATGATTATCCACTTTGGATAAATCGTTCTGAGACGCTAACATTAAGGGGTCTTGTTCACGCTCTCCAGCTCCTTACATAGCTACTGGATCTCACTCTAACGGAGGACATGGTGATATTATTAAACAAGACTCAACTACCTCCTATAGTGAGCACCAAGTGTAGAATTTTGGGTTGTTTACTGCACAGATTGGTTATAATGTAAGGATACTAGTTGTATGGCTACAACTAGTAAGTTAAGTTCTCACTGTAAGTGGCTATAAATCCACTCTGTAAACTTTAACTGTAGAAAAGCATCTAGGGAACACTATCTCCTTTAATTTCAATTTAGAAGTAATTATAATAAATGTATATCAGCTGAATTCTACTTTTTATTAATAATGTTAGGAATTTTTATATGCAAAAGTCACACAACTTTCCGGGTGTCTCACTGAAAATCAACTGATTCTTCTCCCAAACTTTGACCCTTGGGATTAATTTCTAATAATGGTGTTTTCATTCTCCTTAGTTAATATTCAATAGTGTAACCTTTATGAAGCAGCCATCCCTTCAAATCAGGAATGTAAACAGATGTTATAATGGCCATGTTGCCAGGTTACAACTACTAACTATTGACCAAAGCAAGCGTTAAAACGCTTTGTAGCTTTGTAAAAACGACCCTAATCTTAATTCGCCTCAGCCTGAACAATCCACCATGTCAATCTGACTATTTGATATCAAGCCCTCATCAAAATACTCCTTTAAAAACTGTTTCAGATGTTCCACGACTAACCATTAAACAAAACTAATCATTGTATTATATACTTTAGTTAATTACAACTAATAATTTAGTCAGCAACCATCACTGAACAATATATTGTTTATTAGCAATCTTAAAAATGCTTAATCTGTAAGTGAGATAGATAATGTGGTTAACCAATATTTCAACACCATTGCATATAGATATCCTAATTTTCTCACCAATTTAAAAACAGCATGATAAGAACTTCAGAGACTAATGTTCTCCCTTCACATGGCAGGCCTCTATATAAGACTTCAAAGTATAAATTTTTAGCTTTATTTGCAAGGAGAAAGACAGATCCTAATTTTTTAGTACCTGGAACAGAAGGGAATAGGAGACTTGAAGTTCTTTGGGATGGCACTAAGAAGTGGAATGAGCTGTAGAGAGGCAATAATAAGGCACTTTCACTATTGCTGGGTCCAATTATTGGCAACTATCCTATTTTATAATAGATATTATCATAAACATATGAAGAGATTAAAATATGTATAAATCTAGTAGGTAAAAATGTGATAATTTAAAAGTTAATAGTTTTAAATTTCTATAGGATGGCTCAGTATCCAGTGGCAGATAGGTCTCTAAGGTCCTCATTGTTCATTATCTTTACTCCTCATCCAGAAAGGGGTCAAGCCACAGTCATTACTTTGAGACAGCTTCCAAGATTGTGTTCTACCCATTGTTTAAGGGCTTTTGGTTTAAATACGGATGAAAATTCATCCAAATGACAATTTTCAATCCCCTCAATTAATCCTTACTATTTATGGAGCAGAGACTATTAGGCTACAATTTAATATAATTCTGAAAGCTTGAATTGGGAGGAGAATGGCTGAAGGGTTTGATGGTCTAATCTTTAGATTTTTTGTTACATACTTTAGTACAAACACTGATATAGCTCCCATAGATCCTGTTGTAGGGGGACATATGGGCGCAAGTACCTAGCGTTTATGCAAAATTAACAAACGTGCCTTGTAAAACATTTACAATAAGAAAATTTGCACCAGCCATATATAGTATGCAATAGGGCCCCAACCAGGTGGTTTTAAACTTTATATGTCTCCAATTAGGACAATAATGATCAAATAACATGAGGTCTTTATTAATGAAAGTGGGAAGAGCTGGTCGCCTAGCATTAGATCATATGGTCTACTTCATATTTTTCAAGCTGATCCTTTTAGTGTAAGGTCTTGTACCCTCATTAATTAATTAAATAGAGCCCTCATAATTAGCTCAGAAGTTTCAGGAGCGGCGTAGTCCAATAAGTGATGTACACTAATAAACAGTCTGGACTCTATTCTGTTCAAAGCAAAGAATGGGGACATTTTAATTATCTGTTGATAACATAGTTAATAAGTTATTATGGAAGATGGAAAGTAATGATTTCTTTGCATGAGGTATATGGTGGAAATCTTATGAAGAATATAAACTAAAGTACCATTCACATATTATACTTCCCCATTAGTAAAAGAAATATAAAGGAGCAATGAAGTGCTGGTAAGTATTAAATAAGGAGGTCAGCCTTTAAACATGGAACACAACGTTCAACCCATTGTTCAGGATCAAATTGCTTCTGGCACCCACGTTGGGTTAAAACAGAGCGAAAAAGATCTAAGGCGGTGGCCTTAGTGGTAGCAGCAGGGATGGAGTTGGCTTTATATTTAATGAGATGGTCAATAATGAGCAGAATATAGAGATGACCATGTAGGCCATGGGTAGGGCCCTAATATGTCTAAACTAACGATAATAAATGGCAAAGAAGGATCTATAACCAAATTCTGATGGCAAGTGCTTGGCCAATCTTGGGTCATGCACGTTAAACAGGCGTCCAATACCTCCTAGTAGTCTCAAGCATTTAGTCCCAGTAGCACTGTTTTCCAGTCAGTATAGGTATTTATCTGCACCATGTCCTACGTTTGAATGCTCTTCAAAGATCTTTTATGTTTGAGAAGAGGGTTGCATGTAGGTAGCTACTGTTCATCAATTAGTTTGTACAGCATGCCATTCTTTATCTGGGTATTCTCAGACATTTTTATTAGTAGCTTCATTGTTGCTAGGGTCTCCCGTTCCCAACAATACAGTCAGCTGATTAATTCATATAAGCAATCTTCATATATACATATTTTGGATTTTGATATTTCCACATTACTAGATTAATTGATAATACATCTGCTTGTCCACCAGGGAATTATTCCCCTAATGAATGTGGGAGTTATTGATTACTTACAATAACTATTGTTTGGAGTATTACCTAAATGAATATTTAAGTAATTCTCTGAGTTTTAATCTGCCAGATCGTTAAATTTTCATTGAGGGTGATTCCTGACAACAAACAAGTGATTAGGTTGTAAATTTTATTATTTATAATATAATTACCTTATACTAGTTGATCTGGTTTAGTCACCAATTGACTAAAAGGTTCATGAGTTTCTAGGCGAGTAATGTTGCCTGTGATAAAACAACTTGCAAGTTAACCTTTTAGAGATTGCAACCTGCTGTTTATAGGTAAGAGTCCCATTACCTAAGAAGATTGTTAGCATAATAAGGGTGATTTGATGGGGTTGAAATAAGGCGTTGGGACATGTTCTTTGTTTCAACCCAGAAGAGGTTGTAGGAATCCAGCTAGTTGTTTTCTCACTAGTGCTTTGCCGCTGGATTCTATAACTGAGTTGTTAAATAAAGCTAAAAAACACTGATAAATAAAAGGCTAGTTTTTATAAGTTTTATTAGTGAAAGCGCAGTAAAAGAGAAAATGACCTTCTCAATATCTGGCCATTCAGCATCTAAAACTTGTATCGAGGGTTAAAGGGAATTCAATGGTAAGTTAGGATCAGCTTGGTGCAGCTCAAATAAGAAATTATGCACATTCAGTCTATAGAAGCTTTGAATTCTCACTTCACTTTAGCTGAATGATGGATGGGGAGTTAACTTTTTGCATTACATACCTGTGGGGTAACAAGTTAATAAATCCAGCCAATACCCTTTAGAGAAATTTATTGCACCTTGGGGACCCAAGACAAGCCTATAAAAGGGGGTGACCACGCTTTGGTGCTGGTTGGTATCTAGTCGGGAAATGGGGAGAAGGCCTTTATGGACTCTCCAGGTTTTCCTGTATGATTGAGGAAAAAAGACTTCCTGACTTGGTGCTATCTGCCCAGGTAGTATTTGTAAAAGTGTTACCACGATTTGCGGGTTCCACAGTGAATCATCCAGGGCCTTTTGGCCAATAAAACGGTTATTAATATTTAAATAGATATTATAAGTATTCAGACTTGTAAATGTCTGACATTTTCCCTTTCCAGCTACTATGCCCCAAAACATTCTTATTTCGAAGCTTGGAGGATAATTGTCCAGCATCACCTCCCTCAAGAATGTTGGGGGGAGAATAAGGCTGTAGAAAGCGGCCATGCACCCAATTGATGGTAACTCCTGTAGCAAGGGAAAAGATGTAGTACTCCTCTACTTGCTTGTGAGTGACTCTAAATGGGACTTCCCAAATAAACCAGAGTTTCTCTCTTCTAGGGGTGATACTGTTGTGGTATTTAAGCACCAAGTCAGATACTTTGAAGAAAGGAAGAAGGGACCAGAGCTCATTAGTGGCTTGACCCTCTTTTGTGACAGTTTTGGACAAATTAGTCATAGCCTCTTATTGTAGCTGAATGATGTGCTGATCCAACTTCTTCGTGGCTTGCTCAGGGTCAGTCCTATCAGTGAAAATGTCTTTGGCTAATAATGCTGGCACCCCTGGTTCACATCTATACAACAGACAAAAAGAGACATCTTAAGGATCTGGTGGTAACTGATATGATAGGCCATAAGGGCACTTGGTAACTACTGATCCCAGTGAAAGGAGTCTGTAGTGGCCATTTTCCGTAATATAGAGACCAGGTCTCATTGACTCTTTCCACGGTACCATTGGTCAAAGGGTTGTAGGGGGAAGAAAAGAGATTTTTTATGCCCATGGAAGTCACAAGAATCTTCATTACTCAGGAGGTGAAGTTTTTACCATTATCACAGAGCAAAACTAGGGGGCAACCATGTCGAGCAAAAAAAATATATTGTGGAGGAAAGTGGCTGTGGCTTTGCCCGTCTTAGCTGGGATAGCCTCTGCCTTGATATGTTTGGTAAAGTGATCACTCCCTACCAAGATATAATGATTCCCACCTGTAGTTTGTGGTAAGGATCAACCATATTGAGACTTATTGTGTGGAAATGCTGTTGTGGGATGGTAAGTTGATATTGATACTTAGTTTTGAAGCTGGATTTCTTTTTACATGTCAGAAAGTCATCCAAGACTTCTTGATGGTCTATATGATTCCCTCTCAATAGTAGCGTCCTTTTACCAACTTATAGGTTTTCCGCACTCTGCTATGCCCTAGGAGGGAATGAGACACCATAATGACAGGTAATCACTATGAGGGTCAGAGGTAGGGTAACCAGTTCACCCCTAATTTCTTTTATAGATTTCCATTATCCACCTTTGGTTATGATAATGTCAATCTAGCATCTTCTGGACTGGTTCGTCCTCATCCTTCCAAGCATCTGGGGTCATTAGGAGGTCATGTAGCTGCTCTGTTCACTATTGTCTAAGTGAAAGATGGGCAGCTGAGTCAACACATCAACATTCACGTGGCTCATCCCAGCTTGGTGTACAATGGTCATATCATAGTGTTGGAGCTTCAAAGCCCAGCGTGCCAACCTCCCAGTGGGATCCTTCATATTTTGTAACCACTTTAAAGAGGCGTGGTCAATAATCACTTTAATGAGGTCCCACATAAGAAAGGGCAGTAATATTTAACAGCAAGCAAAACAGCCAGGCATTCCTTCTCAGTGACGCTATAGTTGCGTTCTTCCTTAGAGAGTATATTGTTGAAATGTGAAATGGGGTGACCAACCCCGTGCTCATCCAGTTGAGCAAAGATAGCGCCAACTGCATATTTTATTTATTTGAGGCAAGCCGACCAGGGGATGGACATTACCAAAATAGAAAGAAAGTATTGACATGAAACCTGAGCAGGGTCAACTCTTCATAGAAAGTTTTTTTTACCTCTGGATCAGGACTCGGATTTTTCTGGTTACATCATGGGTAAGGTTTTTGTGTTATACATACTAACCGCCAATAGCTTCATTCAGCTGGCACCGCAATCGATGTGCAAAGGGCAGGAATCAAACCCGCAACCTTCAGGTTGGTAGCTGTATGCCCTACTGACTCGCCTTCCACCCCCTCAACTGCATATTTTAAAGCATCATTAAACAGCATAAAGGGTTTACTATAGTTAGGGTGGTGTAGTATTGGCCGTTGCTGCAGCAGATTTTTTAGAATTCCAAAAAAATTGTTGTTCCGCTCCCCAATGGAAAGGGGTGTTTTCATTTAAAAGCCATATGAGGGGTTTATTGAGCTGAGTGAATTTGGAAATGAATTTGTGGTAGTGCCCCATCATGCCCAAGAACACCTGAATATCACAGAGAGTTTTAGTAGCAGGCATCTTGGATATCATCTTGATTTTATCATGGAGAGGCTGGATCCCATCTGAGAAGATGGCGTGGCCCAGGAAATCCAACTTCTTTTTGAAGAATGTACATTTAGAGGGCTTCAGCTTAATGTGAGAGGCCCACAAGCATTGGAAAACTTCCTTTGAATAAGAAAGGTGCTAATTGAATGGTTAAGAGAAGGTGGTCATATTGTCAAGATAAAAAATTACGCATCTAAGCTTCAGATCCTGCAAGATGTGGTCCATGGATCAGTGGAAAGATGTAGGCGCATTACACAACCCTTGTGGTAGTTGGGTAGGTTAGAAGAGACCCTTGCTGCAGATAAGCGCACATTTTTCTTAGTCTTGCGGAAAAAGGTCACTCTGCCAGTATCCGCTAGCTAATTACATGGCGGAAAAGAACTTAGACCCAGAGAGTTGGGCCAGAGCGTCATCAATTCGTGGGATTGGGTACCTATACTTCTTAGTGAGGTTATTCAGCTTGCGTTAGTCCATAACTACCTGATGCCCACCATTTTTCTTTTTTATGAGCAATATTGGAGATGACCAAGGACTTTGAGAAGGCACCAATAGCCTTACGTCCAGTAACTGTTTAAGCTCTGGCCTCATCTGGCAATCTTCAACTTTTGATTTCTGATAACGCTTGGATTGAATAGGCTTGGCATCACCAACATCAACAATGTGACACCAGACCTTCAGATGCCCATAGTCAGTATCAGATGAGAAGAAAATGTCACTAGATAACTTCAGCAAAGAATGAACTTTATCAAGCTTGGCGGGAGTTAGATTATCAAAAACTGAACAACGGGCAAAGCGCATATCATTTGGTCAGTGGGTAGTCCCATATCTAGCATAGACCCAATATAATGGATTTGGTGGATGTTCTCAATTGGAACCAACAGGTCTTTTTCAATCTCTTGATACTCCTTACAACCATGTCCTTGTTAGTGAAATTCCTCAGCAGAGTATTAATAGGTCGCTGGTAAGCAGGGCCTAGAATACCTGGCAATACCCAAGGTTCCAAAGGGCTTATTCCATCAATGCTTGTTAAGTTCAGTATGCATTTGTGGGTGATCTGCATAGTAATTTTATTGTTTATCACCGTTTGTCTACCCTCTTTAACTACTACCTCCTCTGCCGCATACAATGAAATTCCCTCTTAACCATCCACAGAGTCAGGTAGCTTTTTTTTGTTTCTGCCCAATGTGGTATAAGTAAGGGTGAGGGCGGATGAAGGGTACTCAACTAGACAGGTATATTCCTTCTTCTTAGTCACATCAGTTGTAAAGACTAAGGGAACTTCATGAATTAAAGGGAGTGAAATCCCTGTTTCATATTAATGTGTCATCATAATTCTGAATAGAGTACCAATGAGTAAGTTATATTCATTATTGGTTAATGCCACAGCGGGAGAAGTCAGTAGGAGCTTCCCAATTAGTATGGGTAAAGAAGATTAGGCTCCAATGGCTCATGTGTTATTGGGCACTGAAGTTTTAAACCTTTGTTAATAGGCCAGGTCAGGCGCCAACTTGATTTATTAATAATCTTTGATGAGACTACGTTCATTGGAGCACCCATATCAAGGATGGATAGAACGCATACCTTATTGATGACCACTTATAACTTAGTTATTGTGTTTTTAAAGTAGGGGGGAGGGCAAGAACCTACTTCAAATGAAGAGTGGAGGCAAGGCGTTGAGTTATCGCAGGGTATTTGTATTTAATATATTGGAGTTTATGAACCTGCTGGGTAGATTGGATCACTGTCCCAATAAGCTGTTCAGCATCACTAGCGGTATCAATCACCTCTGAAAACCTCACCAACTGTTGAAGATAGGTTCATCGTGGTATCATAGCTATATTAATTCTTTCAGGCCTTGACCTATCCGGAACCTGCACTTCTATTGGGGCTCCCAAAACATAGTATCCTGCGTCTTCACCACACCCTTCATACTTGTCATCAGTGGGATTGTCAATGCACCTCAACGAGTTACTAGGAGGGGGCTAAGAAGCTGGCTTAATCTCCTCATAGGGGAGGGCTTGTTGCTCTCATCAACCGATTTGACTTTTGAAGGGAGCATGGTAGCTGTACCAACTTTTGAAAGAGGCGTTGGAAGTGTAATGGCTATGGCTTTTGCCTTAGAAGTGAACGTCTTGGGCTACCCCATAACGGCAGGTTTTGAACTAGGGCAGCTGGAGTTGAGGCTGAGGGGGATTGATGCAGCAGCTTAGATGGAGGTGATACTTTATTCACCTTAATAGACCGCTCAATAAGAGGGACTAGGCAAAGTGATAACTGACTTCACTGGCTGAGCTATTGAACCTGAAGTTGAAGGGGAGCGCTGCCTCCTAACTGCTAATATTTTCTGGCTATCCTCACATGATGAAGTAGTATTTTGTCGCTGCAACTCTGCAGAAGCTGGGTTCCAGAGGGATACAGCCATAGAAGAGGATGAAGGGGTCATAGTTGGTTCTTGCTTTGGAGCTCATTGCAGAAGTTCAGGTTCATAAAATTCAGCCACTGGTAAATGTTATTCTTTTATATCCTGTACCATTTGTAAGCTGTGCTTAACTGAGGAGATATTCATTGCCAAAGAGGAATAAGACGCCAAGCTAGCCACATTAGCTGCAATAGCATCATCTATAGGAAGCATTTTGGCCAGCAACAGAGCTTTAGCTTTGCTATTAAATTATCAATAATTGAAGGGATTAATTGTCCCTCTTGACGGCTAAGACACATAAGGTCCTGTTTTTGCCGTTGTAAACTCTGCTTTGAATTAAAACCTCAAAAAAGCGCTTGTTTAACTTCCGGCCTGGTGGTAAGTGTGGTCATTTGAGGAACAATAATCTCCTAATCCATCTGGTTTAAGCAGGGAAGAATAAACATGGGTTTTTTTAGGTAAGTCGCTCCTTCCATTGCAGATTTGTAAGCATAATGGAAGGAGGCGATACTGACCTCACCAAGTGTGAACTTGTCTCTGAACGAAGGTTTAAGAATATAAGTGGAGGGCCCATAAGGGCCTTGTAGAGTGCTGCTCAAGCTTTTGAGGCAAGACAAAGCACTGGCTAGTTTTTCTTTAAAGTAACTAGCCATAGTTCCTGAATAGTTGTCATTTTTGTTATGTTAACAGGTTTTGGTGGTATACAGGGCCCCCTGTAGTGAGCACCACTTTGTAGGAATCCAGCTAGTTGTTTGCTCTCTGATGCTTTGCCGCTGGATTCCACAAATGAGTTTTTAAATAAAGCTAAAAGGCACTAATAAATAAAAAGCTAGTTTTTATAAGTTTTATTAGTGAAAGAGCAGTAAAAGTGGAAATGAACCCTCTAAAATCTGCCATTCAGTATTTAAAACTTGTATTGAGGGTTGAAGGGAACACAATGGTAAGTTTAGATAGCTTGGTGCAGTCCAAATAAGGAGATATGCACATTCAGTCCTTAGAATATTGAAAAACTAGCTTTACTTTGGCTGAACAACGGATTGGAATTTAAATTTGTCATTATGTACCTGTGGGGATAATGATTTATTAGATTCCGCCAATCCCCTTTAGAGAAAATTATTGCACCTTAAGGGACCCCCAACAAGCATATAAAAGGGGGTGGTCCCCTCTGGTGCTGGCTGTGAACTAGTTGGGACATGGAGAGAAGCCCTTGATGGACTCCCCAGATTTTCCCACATGGTCAGGGAAATTTGACTTTCTGACTTGGTGCTATTTGCCTTGTTAGTATTTGTAAAAGTATTACCCCAATTCACAGGACTCCACCAAAATTTGCCAGGGTTTTTTGGCCAATAAAATCATTATTGATATTTAAATCAGTATCTTAGTATTGTGTACTTGTAAATGTCTGATATTTTCCCTTTCTGGCTGATTCTGCCCCAAAACATTTTTATTTTGAATCCTGGAGGGCAAATGTCTGACAGAGATCACATTGAGGTTGGCGAGAGAATCAGCTTATAACTGATGAGAGAGATTATTATTTAGTGCTACCCTGGAGGGTTGAATTCAATGGTGATGGCCATTGTTCTTAATTGTGGAGCCAACTGAAGAGTTGGGCGCCGTATTCCCTTATGATTTCCCTTGCATTTTTCTTAAAATAATTAGAAAGATAAATAAAATCAAGCACTTTAATTTTAGACTGTTATGATCTTGATACTAGAGTGGGAAGGATAATAATTCTTTGTCTATTTTATTGTTATCTCTTCAGACTCTGCGTGACTAGAAAGAAAAGGTACCACTGAACCTAATCTAGGTTAAGTTCCATAGAATAGAGAGAAACCACCAAACCTAATCCTAGGTTAAGTTTTATTGGAAGGGGGAAGATAGATTTTCCCTACCAATATTCCAGAAGAATTCAAGATTAGGACAAAAATCACTTTAGCCTTGGGCCTAATAATCATCTTGGCTATCAGAAGATTAACAAGAGTAATAGTCTTCATACTATTACCACTAATCAACTAACTTTAAACAAGTTAATTTTATTCGAGGTGGGCCAACCTGGGGATGATACCACACCAATTAGGGAAGTGAAGAAAATGGGAAAGGAGGTTAAAACCCGGGAAACCTCCATGCATGGCGTATGATAGGCCAGGAACTCCATGGACCACCTTTGCTATTTGCTATCTTGGTTCGGGGCATTGGTGCACAAAACCAACACAGTCAAAATCGTCCCCTACCCAAAGTCCATTACCAGGATTGAACTCGGGAGGCAGTGGTAGAGGGTCTATACTCTACCACTGGGGTATCCTCCCTTAACTTTAAACAAGTTAAACAACTACATTCAAAGGAACCTGTGCAGTATATAAAGAGGCTGAAGCTAGACAATATCATTAAAGAGTAAACGGCTCACAAAAGATTATAAAGGTACTAATACTGCCAAGGTTGGTATCCTTGATAGCCCATCCACGTTTTGGTAGACTGTTCCAGCATGGTGAATGATAATTACTTCATAACTTTGTAACATAGAGCCAACCTATCCAGTTAACTTTCAGTAACATTCGTTTTGTTGAAGCCACTTTAGTGATGCATAATCAGTTAAATTAATGAAGTGGTTTCCATATAAATACACCAGAAGTGCTTAATACTGAGTAGACCACCCAAACACTCCTGCTTGGTGAAATTGTAGTTTGTTTGTCCTTTGATAAAGCTTACTAAAGTAAGTCACAGGTTGATCTACTTGATGCTCATCTAGTCGATCCAAGATAGAACCACAGCTATGTCACTGGCATCCGCAAATAGTATAAAGGATTGATCAAAATTCAGGTGAACCAAAACAAGCTGAGTAATTAGTGACATTTGAAGGAGATTGAGGGACTGATCTTGCTCTGGGATCCAATTATAAATGGACGTTCTTATGCAGTAGATACACCAGAGGTTTGGCAAGGTCAGAAAATTGCAGTATAGGCTTTCATATTATACCTAAGAATACCTGTATGTCCCTTAAACTCTGAGGCGGTGTCATAGCCTCTATTACATCAACCTTGAAGGTCAGTAAATTTCTTGCTTTTTACCTTATTAACCAAGATTTCTAATTCTTACTGAAAAAATGTGCACTAGGAATGTTTGAGTTCATGGATGCCTCTTAAAGCAATTGAAGAACTAAAAAGGTGCTATATTTGGCTATGAAAGTTTTTTGGAGAAGATGGTAATACAATGAGGTATACCAGGAAGCAGGACAACATTATTCACTCAGGAATCATACATATCACTTTGACACGTGACAGGGCCATTAAAGCTCCTGCGTCATGTGAGTTGATTCAAATAGCCAATCATTTGCAATTAGGGCACAATTAGCTTGATCTTTTAAGAGTTAATATGATTTGCCAGTATCCACTGGCAAAAAAACATCACTTAGAAAACTGAGCCCATCCAGAAGCCATAGATAGTCTCCAATTTGTGGGAGGGGATACTTATTCTTCTGGGACGTTGCATTTGGCTTGTGGTAATCTATAATGACCCAATGGCTCACATCTTTTGTCCAAACAAGTAGAATATGAGACGCGAAGGGTTTTCAAGAATGCACCAGAAATCCTAAAACTAGCAGCTTCTTGGGCTTGGCAGTAGTTTGGGACTCTTCAACCTTTTTTTCTGATAAGGCCGCGATCATATAGAGGAAGCTTCTCATGTATTTACACTGTGTATATCCCCTTTCATCTTTTCAAAGTCATATGTGGACATGGAAAATATTGTAGTATTCTTCCAAGAGTAAATAAACCTTTATTATTTAAACAGTGGTAAGACCAACTCTTATAGAAGTGATGACTAGCTCTACATTGAAAGGCTCTTATAAATCAAAGAAAATTAGGCTTTTAAACTCATGAACACAGCTGATATTATTGATTTTTACTATATGTAGGTATGCTAATAGAGTATTGAAACCAATGGTGAGATCTTTTATGATTTAAGATGGCCAGCAATATAGAGATTGGGCTGGTTTATGTGGGGTTTAGAGTAATAAAGCAAGTTAGAACGTCTTCTGTGGAAGGATTTTAGCTTCTCAAAGTTTCATAAAACTTTCTGGCAGAATATTTAAATGGACTCGGGTAATTACTATAATTTGTAACCCTGGGATCACTTTTGGCCTCTGATAAATACACTGGCATCACCTCAGCTCCATCAAATACATGATGTGATAGTCTTACTCTCAAACCTTAGACATGGTAGTCCAGCCAATCAGACCAAAACTACATCTTCAATATATTGATGTGAGCCTCTATACCTTCTTTACTATCATTGACCGTTTCAAAAACTAGGGAATGCAAGTATCAAGTAAGGCCTAGAATCCTTCTGAATAACTAATAATGGCGTCTTAATCTTGGAGAATTTTAGGCACCTAACATTAGCTCTAAACTGGGGTTAACTCAGGTTATAGCTGAGGCTTCAAAAAAAAATTAGTGAAACTTGAGAGAAACTCTTATTAAGCCCTATGTATCTGGTGCGTAGAGGCCCAGTGGTGTCAGTTCAAAGTAATGTGGCAAATTGTGTGCAGTTTTGATTTTATTTATAAGTTTGGATAATATGCCTATCACTGGAGACCCCCTGTCAATAATTGCGCCTACAAAGATCTTATGGACCTTGATTGAAACATGGTAACCAGATTATCAAATTGGGGTGGTAAGGCGAAAAACATGGTCGACTCATCAAAAGAATAAGCAATATCAAAGGATTATCATAAGAATTGGTTAGCTCATTGTCCCAGGGTTCTCTTGTGACAACCTCGTTAGGGGGTACCAGATTTAATTATGAACATAGAAGATAGGCGTCAGCACAAAGAGCCTCTTTATTCATGATGACCACCCTTTTCCCAAGAGTTGCATTCTTCCTCACCTGCATGTCACATGTAGCATTCCTCATTGGTGTGTCAATGGCCCTTGCTATAATGATAAATAGGCACGTTCTTCTCCTTATTATCTAGTGTTTGTACTATGGGTCTATGAGGGGCCTGAACCAAGGCTGAGTACTTGTTAAAGTGGCCGCTAAGATCTTGTTTAGACCTTCCTTGATCTCATGGATACACGTAAAGGTTCACTTGAGACCTATTATGTGAAGCTGAAATTCAGGGCAAGATGTGACTGTAGAGAAGATGGTGAAGATATGATTATTAAATAAAATATTCAATAGTAACTAACAGCTGCTCACAAATGAGAGTGTGTCTCTAGAAATTGAGGGGCTTTTTCCTTTGTAGAAGCGAAAGGCAATAAATACTTGCTTTAAATTTTTGAGGAATTGGTCACTGCTGAACTCTTATACTAGTGCGGTTTAGACCTGGTACCAGGATTTTAGTTCATATAGGTAGGAAGTCATAATCTCTTAGTCTTCCCCACAAAGGCAAGAGTTGGTATGATTTTCCATTTAGAGATTGGTGGCTTCTTCAATTGCACTTTCATGTGCATTTAAAAATGATACAATGCTTTCCTGTCTTAAAACAAATTGTTCCTTGTAACTTAGCTTGAAAGAGAAGTCTATTGGAGCATAGAGAGTATTAATACTTTTTTATTACTAGTGGTGCCCAACACAAAGGGGGAGCCGCCACGCATCTTTGTTTGCAAATGGGCCAAACAAAGGGTTTAATATGAATTAAAAATTCCTAATATAGCCCTTAGGTTATCAGCCTAGGAAGCCGTATCAGATGGTGAGGAGGCTTTGGGGAAACTTTTGTCTGGCGCCCGCTTTAGCTGGTGGGCCATAGCGGACAGCATTGGGGTGAGAGCATAAGCGACATAGGGCATAAGGAGGTATAGTTGGGGGTTTCCTTTGTTAATGAGGCTGGCACTGTCCATCGCCTCAAGAGAGTATTAATACCATCTTGATGGTATGACTAGGTTGGAAAGACAGTGACTTGGCAGAGCTTTAGGGAAAATTATTGGTCAATTTGTCTTCATCTTTCCCAAGCCTTCATATAATTATTCCAATATCGGTTGAGATCACTGGCATCAAATTTCTATTTTATTTGAGGTTTTAGCCTTAAAATATGGTCTCATAATGGCTTACTCATGCCTCATGGGTAGTATATTTCTGTCTCTTCCTGATAAAACGGTTATCATTGTTGGGACCACGGGTGTGATACCATGTATACTTTATAAATTTTAGGCCAGGGTGACCTGAAGCTTGAGGGTATTGGATTAACCTTTGTGCTTCTCTTACTCAAAAAGTCTTATTTCAGATAAATAGTCTGGCGATGAAATTCCAAATAAAATATTAATTTTTACTTTGAATTGAGAAAATAAGAGAGAGCCCGTTTTACTAGCTTAGTAGCCATAATATAAGGGAAATCATGGAGGTTTTTTATATATCTCCAAGCAGTCCAAGCTAAGATCTATAATTATTATAAATTGGGCATTATAAGGCAGGATGCTTTTCTCAGTCAAATAGGATTCACTTGCCGCATGGATTGGGTTTGAACCCCGATGTTGTAAAGCTCTGAGGGAGCAATAGTTAACTGCATAAGTCAGGGTTAATCCCCGACTTTGAGAGTCATTGAATTTTGTTGGGGATTATCCCCAAAAGAGGTTTGGGCTTTTTAGTCATATTGGGATCGATTCCCAACAGCCAACAAATAGAATCTACAATTAGGTAGTAATCCCAACAACACTCCCTCTAGATCACAACATAGGGGGAAAACGGATGGAGAAAGCAACTATGTACTTGGTTTACTAAGTATCCTGAACAACCTCTATATTGAGTGTTTGTTATCCCATCTATATCTGACTCTGTAAGGCCCCAACCAGTTGGTGCATAATTTGTTGTCACAATCTCTGGCCAGTGATGGTAGAAAAAGACTAGGTCAACTTGTTGGAAGGAGTGCAGGTGGTCATGCTTATCACTATAGTGAGCAGTTTCTCTACTGGTTGTAGCGGACAGGTTTTTGGAACCCAGGGCCTGAAATCAGATAATTCCATTTGCAATACAATGCATAGTGACTTTGGGGGCTTTAGGGGAGGCTTGGTCAAGCATAGCCTGTACTTTGGAAGGCAATTGGGTATTTCTGTCATATAATGCTTGAAAGCTGGGATATCTTAGTTATTTGATGATAGCTAATCCTATAGGCCAGATTAGCCCTAGGGAAATATTGGGGCCAGTGAAGAGTGTCAGTCATAGCCATTTTCCAGAGGATTGCAGTTAAAGTACCATTTACCTGCTCTACCATTCCATAGGTTGCAAGATGGTAGGGGGTGGAGAATATCTGTGTGATTCCCATCATCTTGGCTAAATATTTCATCAGCATCGAGCAGAAAATTTGCCTATTATCAGAAAGAATGATGTTAGGGAATCCATGTTGGGGGATATTTAAATTATAGAAAATGTGGTGGTGGTTTTTTCTGGAGCTGAGGGTAGAGATAATAATTTGATCCACTTAGTTACATGGTCTACAGCTATAAGGATGGAGTTTTGACCATTAGAGGCTCAAGGGAGAGGCCCCACAACATCAATGCTAGTAGTATGTAATGGTTCACAAGGCGAGACCACTGGATGTTGAAAATGGGGATTAGGACCAGCTTGGCTTTTACATACCAGGCAGGACTCTAATACATTCTGGTTTAAAACAGGCATTTATTCACAATAACATTGAGTTTTAAGCCACTGGTAGGTTTTCCAAGATCCCCATGGCTAACTTGCCAATATACCTCCAATATGTTGTCAGTTTAAGCCAAAGGTCATACATAGGGCAACCACTTTTTAGACACAAGTTTGTACAATTGGCCATTCTTGACATGAAGATTTGTCAATTTCTTCACAAATTCCTTTTATAGGGTCAGAGATTTGTCCTTTCATAATGCGATTAGGTTAGGAGGTGTAGAGTCAATCCTCTTCAGGGTTGGTTAGAGTTAATATGGGAAGCCAGGATAGGCAAACACGTTTTGGTGTATGAACCCTGGTCGTGGAAAATAGAAAGTCATAGTTTTGAATTTTTAACGCCCATTGGGCTGATCTTCTGTCAGGGACCTTCATTTGCTGTAGCCATTGTAAGGAAGCATGGTCAGTAATTATGGTAAAATGCTTCTCATATAAATAAAGTCAGAAATTCTTAATTCAGTAGTACCGCCAAGCATTTGCATTCTATAACACTATAAATGCGTTCAGCTTTGGATAAGGTCTTGCTATAGTGGGAGATAGGATGGTTCACTAAGTTTTTGCCATGCTTAGATAATATACATCTGATGGCAATATCATTAGCATTGGTAAAGAGGAGAAAGGGTTTACTAAAATTTGGGTGAATATGTACTGGAGAGTGGGAGAGATAGACGTGTACTGGTCAAAAGCCTGCTTTTGCTCTTCTTTACACTGTAAGGTATCCCTTTCTTCAGTAAATTACCAGAGGCTTGGAGGTGTCTGCAAAGTGGGATAAATTGGTGATAATATCCCACTATCCTTTAGAAAACTTGTACGTCTTGTAGAGATTTAGGGGGGTCATCTTAGCAATGGCCATGACCTTGCCATACATCGATGATATTCCAGCTTTACTTATCTTATGGCCCAAAAAATCCATCTCACTCTGAAAGAAAGAGTATTTTGACAGCTTTTTTGTTTTAACGATGATTGCTGTAACTGCTGAAAGACTTTTTTTTGAGGTGATTTAGATGTTTGAAAATTTTTTTTCCAAAAACTGGTAATATCATCAAGATAAACTAGCTCATAGGAGTGTTTTAAATCGCCTATGAGTCCTTCCATCGCGCGTTGGAAGGTAGTAGGGGCGTTAATGACCCCTGCGGCATTTGAGTGAGCTCTAATAGTCCGTCACTTAAGATGAGAGTGTATTTTTCATGATCTTGGGGTAAAAAATTGACTTGCCAGTACTCACTGGTGAGATCCTTAGCCAAGAAATAGTGGGACCCTGAAATCAAGCATAAGGAATCATCTATATGCGGCGATGGATAGCTGTCTTTCCAAGTGATAGAATTGAGGCGGCGATAATCCACAACAACATGGTAGTCACCATCCTTCTTCAGAATTAATAAGAGTAAGGAAGCCCATAGACTTTTAAAAGGCACTAATAAACCAGCCTTCAACAGCTGCTGTAACTCTAAGGCCACTTGGGCTTCCTCCACTTTGGATTTTGTTATGGCCAGGATTTGAATTGATGGTGAGCCTCAGTCTTGATTTGATAAATTTCCTGGACATTTTCCAATAGTCACTTGGTCCTTAGGAAAAAATATCGCCATACTCTTCAAGGAGTCTTTGACTTTCTGGCATTTGTCAGAGGTGAGATTGTCCCCAATTATACTTTCAACCAGAGCTGTGTAGATAGGGGATCAAATCTTAAATCCTTTAATGATCAAAACAACTCACATTGGCAATATTCTTAATGGGACATAGTTTTATATAAGCAATAGTAGCATGCTGAAGGACTTGGAGGGTTTTAGTTGTTAAGTTCCCTAATAAAATAGAGAATGAATTCTCATAGGCAGGATACAAAATCCCTATGCATGTCAACGCTTCATTGATGGATGGGTTTGGGTATCCACAAAGCTCAAAAATTTGATTAAGAGGGGTGAAAATCTTGATCCCCATGTTCACAATCACTTGTAATCCAGAAGTTATTGTAATAGGATAGAGGCATTGTCATGGTTAAATGACTTGATAGTAGGCACAAACCCTAAGGATAAGGCTGGGCAACAGGAGGCCCAGAAGGTGAAACTTCAGGCCCTCCCTGACCTCAAGCACACATTAGACCAACGTTGGGTACAAGCCAAATATGCTCAGGTTAGTACTAGTGTGGTGCATAATGCCCAGCCCCTTGTGTCAGCTCAGGTGTTAAAACAGATGATTTATTCTATTAGCAAAGATGGTTCAATTTGGTTGATTGAGGAATGGGGTTATAAAACCTGTTCCATTTATAAAACTATGTGTTTGGGTCAGATACAACTTCAATCAATTACTTGAGTGAAGTCAGTTTTGGTGTATTCTACCAATTTGGATGGGAGTTTACCTATTGGTGAATCAGTGCTTGGCACCACTTCAGTAGACCCTGAATTACCCTGACAAAGTTTAAATTTGATTTACATGACCAACATTTCTTGTTGGTCAACTTTCTCATAATAAACTTTTCTCATTTTCCCATTTTTTATGTTATCTCAGATGATCCTGTATGCGGACCTCTTTGAGGAGGTCTCACACTATGTTAACTATTCCATTTTGAATATGATTAGGTTAGACCCTCATGCACCATTGGGTCACCCAGGTTCCCTTCAACCTGGGACACTTACCCCTTCTTCCCCTGTGCACCGCATTGCTTTTGTTTGGTTATTTACTATCACAATTGTGTTTCTTTACTTAAGTTATTATGGCTCCAGCACCCTCTGCTGGGCTCTAGTACCTTTTGGTTTAACGGCTAGTTCCCTGGTGTTGGCCTTGTGCACCGTGCACCTCCACGCTGGGAACAGGAGAGTTATAGACACTCTCCTTACAAATAGACATATTTCTTCTCCATTGTGTTGGGTAAAGTTTGAAATATGAGACATCCATCTAGTATGCTAGAGTTTGGCACCATTTATACCCTCTTGGCCATAGAACCCCTAAGCTAGTATCACTTTAGTACACAGAGGTGCAAGTTAAACCTCCGCCCCCACTTTTGGATGCTGCTACAACCAGCTAGGTCATCCACGGCACTATCAGCAGGTATATAGATGCTGCCTATAACTCTAATTTTGATCATATCAGCATCTACTCAGGTTATGGTTTATAGATCTGCATAAAATTCACTTTAGAAGAATCCAACCTAGGGGGACGACTTCATAAGTCGTATAATTCAGCCTACCAACTAAAAACCATCCACCCTAACCCTACAAATCCAAGTATAAACCCATACCTCACTTCTATGCGGTGGCCTTGGGGTATAGGGTACTGCTATATATCCACCTGAGCTAGTAATATAAACTTATTAGATTAACTATATAATATACCTTTACTCTATAAGGTTTAGAGACCACTGAGATAGTTGAAACCAACTTAAAAATTTTGTCAACTTTTAAAGCTCAATCTACAAAAACGACGATAGTTACAACTGAATCAAAAACTTAGATGTATCGGTTTGTTTAATCTCCTCAACCGGTGAGGTATTTTATACCCTGGAATAATCTGGTTTTGATTTAAATGGTGAACCGCTATAGCTGCAAACCTTTAAATTTGACATACATATGGAAATTGATTTTAAAACCCTTTAGCGAGTATCTAGTGGTGTGAAGAAATCTTTTACCGAATCTTAAGTTTGCAGCCGAATCGTTTAGAAGGTAGTTTGATTACCCATTGGGCCATACTAAATTCTATACGCGGTGATAACTCGCCCCTATAAATAGTGGAGCGGGCGTAAGTCTAAACGATCGGGTCCAAAAAAAGGCACCGATGGTTTGGTGAATGGGCCCTGAAGCCAAAAGTTGATTTGAGTCAAGTAATTAAGCATGCGGTGTAGTTTCATCTAGGTTAGGCCCAGCTAGTTATAAACAAACAGATGTTTAGTCAGCGACCTTTGGGGTATCGAAAGCTTTTACCCCGCCAGCCAAAGCTTTGCGGATGGCTGTCGATTGAAACGATAGGTATTCACGTTCAGATTAAAGTTATTTTGTATCGCTTTAGTAAAAAATCTAGTATTTACTAATGTTAAAGTATGGATGAATATGGGGCTTGATAAACACGGAAAGGGCGTAATGTTATTCTGATAATGATGCTTGGCTAAGTTTGGGTTGCTGCTTTCATCCCGTAGAAGGAGTATTAGGTCAATCAAACTTATCTAATATGATTGGTGGCTTGTAAGCTTTAAATTGATCAAATTTCACCTGATGAAATCTTTGAACTAGAAATAGATGGCCAGAGTTTACCACTATAAAATTATCTTTAGATTTTAATAGCGCCTAGGCCCAAGTGTAGTTTTAGAATTATTGAAGTCAAAATGCGATTAAAACCAGAGGCCATAAAATGCTACTTTAACTATTAAAATCAAATATAATCTATTACGGCTACCAAAAAAAGGTAAACACTGAACGCGCCGCTTTAGGGAGGTTATGGTTAGCTTCAATTACATTGGATCATCCGATGGTAAAGCCACTAGAAGCGAGCTGTGATCGATAACGATAAGATCGCGGGATGCGAGATCAAAAATGGCGGTTTCGGCCCTTTCTAGATCGAACCCGAGTTTACTTCGAGCTTCTTCCTTAAGTTCCTCCAAAGGGAGTGGGACATTTGGGGTTTCAAACAAACGTTTCATCACGAACGCACCCAACGTTAGCGTCGAGGGAGTCCCAGACTCTCTAGCTTGTCGAGTGGGACGCTGGCGAGGCGCGAGACAATCCTCCTTTGTAACTCCCTTGGAATTAGAGTAAAAGGAGAAGCTTACCTCTGGGCACTTTTCTCGAGGGAAGGTCTCGAAAGATTCTGGCAGCTGGTGACGATCTGCTCAATTCGACGGAGCAGCTTCTTTGCCAAATCATCAATTAAGGGACTCTCGGGAGGGGGGCTCTCTGGCGGGAGATTTGTGAGATGATCGAGAATCTGCGTGAGAGCACCGTGGAGTGGCAAGAATAGGGGTGAGGCGTGTCTTGCGCCTCTAGCTGAGAAATTTCTTCGGTGACTGAAGCAATCTCGCTCTTGATGCCTTCCAAGTCTTCTCTGGAGCGAGCAAGGTCGACTTCGAGGGCCTGCATACGAAGCTTCTCGGCTTTGAGCGGATCGACCCTTTCGTCAGCCTTTCGTTTTAATGCCGCCAGCTCGCTCTTTAGCTGCTCGCACATTTGGGAGTTTTCGGAATTGGTTTGCTCCAACTGCCGCATCGACTCCTCAAGCTCCGAAATCTCATGTTCAATGGCAGACAACTCTTGCGGGGGGCGACGGGGCTCAGAGGGTGGCAACTGCAACTTTAGGACTGCTTTGGTTACTTACCTGGCCCAGCCGTTCATAGATGTAATCAGTCTTGGCTAAAATCTGTTGGTAACGTTGCTCAATGAACTCCAGTTGATCCTTCTCCTGATGAAAAGCGCTATGGGGTTTAGTTAAACTAAATGGTTAAGTTACCCGAGTGAGAACAGGCTTCTCGCGCGTGACAAGTAATCCGTCAACATCCTTTCGGAGATCTCAAACTTATCCATGATGGATGAAAAGTACACGCAATCCTCATCCACTTCAGATCCACCGTCATGCCGAATGCTGTCGTAGGCGACGCTATAAACATGTGTTACCCATGTGGAACGCAATGCCCCTATTCAAACCATTATAAACTAAAACAGCTTCACAGCTTAAACTGAACTTCTTAGCTAAAAACCACAACAAGCTACACCACCCAAAGCGCTATTCCCAAACCCCATGCGTCTAAACACACTGTAATACAAAGCCCATACTATCAGCTTGCAAAGTCACACTTCGAGCATCCACCTTTAGAGAAGCAGACTTTGCCGATCGCCACCCCACCATTGCTCAAAAATCGTAGCTGGGGCCCCATAATATGTGCCCTAGCGTCTCACCTCTAACTTGAACATGGTATGGTAAGGTTAAACTTCAAAGGCTATACTTAATTAGCTCAAAGCACCACCCCAAACAAACCAAGTCCCCAGAGCGTCAGACCCCGCTCTACAGTTAAGCCTATCCGCTTAGGAGAGAAACGAGCAAAGTAAAGATCGTTTTACACTTGTCTCTAATATAAGCCAAAAAGGAACGCTACGCTAAGCAATCGACCAGATGGAAGATCGAGGCGAAAGGAATTCGGTTCAGATATTAGATGCCCATTTAGATCTCCACTGAGAAAAACATAGAGGAGATCAAAAGCAAGGGGACACCGCCAAGCCTAGAAGTGCGACCATAGCCACACCCGCAAGGAAGCAAACTTTAAAAGTTGGCAGGGCTGTTGAATCAAACAGTGGTTGGGCGGAGGGCATTACCCCGATAGGTGGCCTAAAAACTAGGGCAAGCTCACCAAATAACGCCGATTAAGCCCTAACCTATCAAGTCACCTAAGCCTTTAAATGGCGTAGAGTTTGCCTCAGGCCCCAAATGTAACGCACCCCGCTTCCTAAGCTACCTCGAATCCGGCAATTCGGCCAACTCCTTGACGGCGTGCAGGTACTCGGGGTTATTGAGAGCCTCGAGAAACCCAAGGTCCCGCTCGGAAGGGCTACGGGTCGTCAACAGGGCGGGGAGGTGGTCGTCGGAAGCCCTCGAGAAGGATCGGCTGTTGGAGATAAAGCTCAAGTCGAAACTTCGGTCGTCGTTGAGGGGTGTGGCGGGATTCAGATGCCTACGCTTCGGGGGTGAGAGCAGCGCGTAATCAACGGCGCGTTTGTTGAATTGGACGTTGGCCGCCCTCTCCATGTTGTTGGAGATCGTGTCCAGCAAGGCGTCGAAATTGAGCTGGGACGCCTCGGTCTCGAAATCGTGGGTCTCTTCGGTCAGGGTTGAGCCCCGGGATGACATGGCCGTATTTGCTCGGCTAATAAAAATAGGCACCGCGTAAGCCAAGCTTAAAGGAAAGAGGCGATTCGAGAGGCACACAGGTTTTAAAATCCTGGGGTAAGGTTTAAGATGAATCCGTGCAAAAAGTTAAAGCGTTAGGCAACCTTAAATAGCATCCGACTATGCCACCTTTGAACCCCAATTCCAACTCGTTTTATATTCAACGCCATCAAAAAATAGAATACTTCTAAACCAAATGCTGACGATATCGATCCTAAGCCCAGCTTGAGCTAGGATAATGAAACCTACACCCGTGTTACTCAAAGCCACCACCCAATAATAACATCCATTGTTGATCTAAACTTAAAAAAGCATTTGCGCTGACCCAGAAACGATATGCTATCAACAATCATCTGCAGCTAAACCAACCAAACGAACCTTCAAAACCCAACGGGGTTCAAGCGCCTGCCGGGTATGTGCAAGATACCCAAATTACAAAAATTGCGTTTGAACTTTCACTGTATAAGATGCAACTCAAAAAACCTTCAAAGTGGAAATTTACTCTCATGTAAACGGGAACCTATAAAGTTGATATAATTTTCACATCTACGATAAAAAAAGCCGGTCGCATCCGAAGGGTTCAAAGGGATAAAGTATAGCTAAAAGCTTACGTTCGGTAAAGCCCCCAAAAGGTTTTATTGTAAAATAGAACTAAATTATAGAAGCTTCGCTTTAAAATAAGATCATCATCGTGGGATCTACAGTGGATAGAAAGGGTATAACTTTTACCTTATGGTAAAAAGCTAAAGAGCATCGATATACCTTAGCTGGGTAACTTTCAAATTTCTGTAACTACATATACAGTGATGCTGTGATATCATCAGTGTGCTTTATCAAACTCTTAAGAAAGATGGCTAGATGTTAGATTGTTCAGGTGATTGGTTGGATTAGCCTAAATTAGAACTGTGAGCGATAGTCGGTAAATAGCCGATGGATTGATTAAAAATTTAAATTTAATTTAATTTGGAATCACGCAGCGTTTAATTGGAGGTGATTTAAGTCATCTTATAAGTATCAATATATAAGTATGTCTGTTATACAAGCCCTTCTTAACAACTTGACCTAAAATAAAATTATTACAAATAGTCTAGGATTAGTAGAACCAACATAGACTGGTTTTTTCTTTTTATGCATAATTTAAATAAGTTACATATAAGGTTTAAAACTGATATATACAACTTTAATTAGAATTGATATATTTTTGGCTGAGCATGTCAGACAATTACAAGTCCGATGTTGTGAGAAGAGCGTTTTAGAGGTAAATAACAATAACATTGGTCAAAAGACCCTGGTCAATTCTCGGTGGAACCCCTCAAATTGGGGTAGTATTTTTATTAATACTTCTCAAGCAAATAGCATGAGTTTGGGTAGTTGGATTGCATCAACCATGCAGCAGAATCATGGGAGTCTGTCCAAGGTTCCTCCCTGGGCCACTTACAGTTTACTTCAAATACCTAGGCTGAGACCAACCCCTTTATTGGTTGGAAGGGGTCCCACAAGGTGCAAATATTTTATGCCCAATGATTAGGTTAGATATATTAAATCCTTACCTAATAGATTTGCCCTACCCAGTATTGACCTTCCACCAGCTATTCCATTGAAGCAAGCTGAGAATCAAGAGTCTGATAGGCCAAAACCCCATATTCATTAATTTGGATACTTGTAAGTTATAATAAATTTCTTGCCCTCTTACTTCAAGCTTCAGATTGTTTAAATACTAAGCAGCAACATATTATTAGGGTCCTTTTTTGACCCCATTGCTGCAACTAATAAGGCTTCATAAAATCTATCCCTTTTAAAATAATTATAAATCTATTCTTTAAATATAAAGTGATCAAATAACCCCCTAAAAATATTTATCCTAGTAGTAGAAAGTATAACGTCTCCTGCAAACATCATTGAAATTCAGAGCACAAAGCTCCAGCAAGCATCCCAATCCCCTGAATTGCAACAAGTGGTACTCACTACAGGGGGTAATACACCAAAAAACAATTTATTTAAAATGTATGGGCGTTGAGATAATTAACCCTCACAACCTCCTTGCTGCCTCAGACCCCTTGCTAGTTGTTTTTGCCAGCAGTTAGCCAGCGCACTGTCTCAAATTGAAACCTTTGAACAGCATGTATGCCAAGCCTCTCATAAGTCTGCTCCAGTTATTTTCAAACCCCTTTTAGAGATAAGTTTATCCCAGGTGAGGATAGCATTGCCTCATTCTTCTTTGTGTATGAGGCTGTTATGGAAGGGACAACTGATCCCCAAAAATTGAAGCATATCCTCCCATGTCTCAGCTACTCCACCCAAGAGGTGATGATACCTTATATGGCCTCCCTTAAAACTTGGACAGAGGTAAAGAAAGCGTTCATTGAGGAATTTGGATCCATGCAGAGCTTGCATAGGAAAAAATAAGCATTTATGTGCCTAAGTCTATTTGAAGGGGAATCAGTTGCCACCTTTGTTGATCAGTTTTACAGTGAAGCCCAACCTCCCCTGCTTGCTAAAGTGCTACCATTAGATGATGCCATTGCAGATATTTGGCCAGATTAACATCCCATCCCTCCTTGGCACTGCATATCTTTTCAGTTAAGTGATCTTTCCAAAATGTATGAGATATCAAAGTGGCCTTGCTAGCAGTGGCTGAAATCTACAAATTTAACCCTACACAAGAAGCTCTGAGGCAAGCATCCACTCCAACCCCTCTAGCCTCTTCTACAGCTGTCTCCCTTTAGACACATGCTCCTGAGGAGTTGCCACCACAAAATGCTTCTCCATCACAGGACAGTAGCCAGAGGATAATGGCTGTAACAGGGCAGTGCTCCCCTTTGTCTTCAGCTCAAAAAAGCCAGGTGGTGAAGGCAGTCTTCCCTTTACCTTGCCCCTCTTTTTCTTCAAAGTGCCATCCCAAGTGGTTCCATCATATCTTCCTTCCAAGATGCTTCCTCTATCTCCCTCAACCGCTCCTATGGTCATCTCTAGTCCAAAAATGGTTGCTATGGGGCTGCCCAAATCCCTTACATCAAAGGCTAAATATAAGTGCCCCCAGGGTCTCTCCTACAACAAAGAAAGCTCTGAACATACCTCACAACTAATGGAATCCCTGACGTGCATTGATAACTGCTCTAATGATGAATCTGAAGGGGGTTGTGAAGATGTTGATCATTATGTCTTAGGAGCCCCAGGTGAAGTGAGACTACCTGATAGGTTGACCTGGAGAGTGGATATGTCTAAAATCCCCATCAAACTTATCCCCATCAAGTGTTGAGGGGTTTTGAGGTTATTGAAAATTCCAGTGATGCTGACCAGCTCATTGCCACACTCATATGATCTACCCAGTGTGTTAATAATCTGCAGTAAATCCAAGAGAGATACCCTGAAACTTCCAAAAAATACTTGCTTCTACTCTCCATTTAAAAGAGATCCTCGCTCTCTCCCCCAACTTGGGTGGAACCTTAACCAAAATGGATTTCATCATTAATGGAGCGCGGGGTAGGGCTATCCTTGATACTGAGTCTCTTTGAACGTTGTGTTAACTAAACTCATAAAAAAATTAAGCAGGCACATGACCTTGACTATGACCAAGAATTTGGAACCGCAGGCTTAAACAACACCCATGCCATCAGGTCATACTCTTCTCTGCCCATTTTTTTTGGGAAGCACATCTTGTCAGCCCCAGCAGTGGCCTTAGCCAACAATACCTATGATCTACTCATTAGGACCCAGTTTATGCCTGAATTTGATGGGGTTATTAACTTGAAGCAGGGTTATCCTCCCTTCTTAGATATGAGGTTCCTCTAATTCTGACAAATTATGAGATCAATAAAAAAGAATATGCTTGCGCCGTTGAATACCCCTCCTTTGCCTTACCACTACCTACACGATGGCAGGGTAGGATACAAAGAAGCTGCCTGAATCAGTGGACGCTCTAGAGGGCATTCCTTTTTATGAAGCCAAAGAAGTAGTCTCAAGGCAGGTGAACAAAGGTTAGTTGACACGAAGATTACCCTACAAATCCCCCACAATTGCTTATTGCATCTAACCAGTGTTGAGGGTGCTAGTATCTTAGAGCCCAGAGTATTGTCAGGCATATTGGACCCAGCCTATCAGCAACCCATCAATCTCCTTCTGGGAAATCTCATTCCAGAAGAATCTGGTCATAAAAAAGCACCAGGCGATAAGAATAAGCCTGCTGATACTCATTGAGGACATCAAGCAAGTTCACTGTATTGGGTCTATGGCTGATATGGTCTTATCCGTTGACCAATAATTATGTATGTTGCCTACCAGTCCTATCTCTGAGGAACTAACCCCAGCGGAGCGTGACAAAGTCCGCATTATACTTGAGACCTATAGTGACACTATTATTAAATCTGATACTGACTATGGGCACATGAAGGGTCAGACTCATACTATTGATGTCAGGGAGGCTCAACCATCCACTCCAAAATCCTACCACAAATCCAAATTTGAGGAGTTATAGATGCAGATGGAGCTCAAACAGCTGCTTGACGCTGGGTTGTTGGTGCCGTCCCAAAGCCCTTGCTTGTCCACTCTCCTACTAATAAAGAAGAAAAATGGAGGTCATTGGGTAGTTATGGACTACTGCAAATTGAACAACCTCACAAAGATGGATATTTATCCTATTCCCTGTATTGATAACGCCATAGCCCAACTCTCTGGGTCCAAGTTATTTTCCTTCAAGGAATTGGCTAGTGAATATTGGAAGATGGACTTTTCTCCTCAGAATCAGGAGAAGTGCGCCCTTATCTACAGCGAGGGCCTATAACACCCACTAAGTTACCCCTGAGGTTTTGAAATGCTCCAGCCACTTTTCAGTGGGCAATGGATAATATTCTCCAGGATCTCAAGCTGATCTGTGTAATTGTCAATCTCGATGACATTATAGTTTTCTTCAAGGCCTTCAACGAGCAACTTACACACCTAAAAGAAGTGTTTCGATGGTTGCAGGAATATAACCTCAAGCTGAAGCCCTCCAAATGTATTTTTTCCCAGAAAAAGCTGGATTTCCTTGGGCACTCTATCTCTCAATATGGGATTCAACCCCTACAACACAAGGTTGAAGCAATATCCAAAATGCCTGCACCCTAAAATCCTTTGCAACATACAGATATTCTTGGACATGATGGGTATTACAATAAATTTATTCTCAAGTTTGCCCAGCTCAGTGAGCCCCTTGTACGTCTCTTAGCTAAGAACACTCCATTCTATTGAGGTACAGAACAAAAAGCCGCGTTTGAGACCTTGAAGGAGTTTTGCAACAACAGCTAATCATCCATCACCCTGACTATGGCAATCCATTTATGTTGTTCACAGATGCCTCCAATTACACCTTTGGAGCTATATTAGCTCAATTGGATGAGAATGGGGTCGATCACCCCATGTCCTACTTCAGCAAAATTCTCTCAAAAGCTGAAAGCAACTACAGCGTCACTGAGAAGGAGTGCCTGGCTACCTTGCTCGCTGTCAAATATTACCGCCCCTTCTTATATGGGACATCATTAAAATGGTTACCAACCATGCCTCCTTGAAGTGGTTGCAAATATAAAGGACCTTTTGGACGTCTGCTCCTGGGCTCTAGCTTCAGCATTGCAATATGACAATTGAGCATCAGGCAGGAACTCACCATATGAATGCAGATGGGTTGACACGGCTTCCTGTTCTTCACTGAGATAATAGTGAAGCGGTGAGGTTACATAACTCTCATGAATCATGACGCATGGGATGATGAAGACAAACTGGTACAGAAGATGCTAGCTCAGCTCTCCTGCAACACCAAGGTGGAAATTGTGAAGTCATACAAGAAAGTAGGAGTAAACTGGTTGCCCTATCTCCAGCCATCAGAGCGAGTGCCCATGATCCTGGAGTCTCAAACTATCATGGGCCATGGCGGAGTCCAAAAAACCCATGAGTGGGTTAAAGAGTTACAACTGGGAGGACATCATGGAGACCATAGATGAAGTCATGGATGCCTGTCTGACCTGTAAAAAGCAATCTAGCTACAAGACCCGGTATCATTATCAACCAACTACGCCGCAGCAACCCTTCCACACCATAAGCTTGGATGTGGTAGGTCCTCTCCCTCAGACTACTGTAAGCAATTTTTATATCTTGGTTGAAATTGACCATTTTGCCAAATGGGTTGAAGCTGTTACTCTCCCCAATTAGACTGCCAAATCCATTGCTACCTTCTTTCACCAAAATATCTTCCTGTGACATGGTTGCCCCCATGTCCTACTTTGTGACAATGGTAAAAACTTTAACTCCCAAGTAATAAAGCTCCTCGCCACCTATATGGGTACAACTCTTCATGGATTTCTACAACCCATCCACAAATGGGGCTGTAGAAAGAGCAAGTAGAACCCTAGTCTTTATACTCCGCAAAATGGCTAATTCAGACCCTCTCCACTGGGATCTCTACCTACCCAGTGCGCTCATGGCCTATTGTATTAGTTACCTTTGCATCCTCAAAATGTCCTCTTTCCATGTGTTGTATGGGTGAGAACCTGGGATGCTGGCTTTATTAGCCAAAGATATTTTCTCTGACAGGACTGACCCTGAGCAAGCCATGAAAAAGTTGGTCCAGCACACCATCCAACTACAAGCAGAGACTATGATTAACTCAGCTAAGACTGTCACTAAAGGTCAAGCCACTAATGAGATCCAAGCCCATATTTCTTCCTTCCAAGTATCAGACTAGGTACTGTATTACCACAATTGAATTACACCTAGGATTTAGAAGCTTGGTCTATCTGGGAGGGAACAGATTTAGTCACATATAAGTGAGGGGATGAATACTCCATCAAATCCCTTTCTTCTAGAGTTACCATCAACTGGGTTCATGGCATGTTCTTAAACCTTTATTTACCCCATACCACTCTTGAAGGGGGTAATGGACAATTATAAGTACTATATTGTTAGAAGAGTTTTTTTGGAGGTAAAAAAACAATAATATTGGCCAAAAGACCCTGGTTGATATCCAGTGGAAACCCTCAATTTGGGAAAATACTTTTATTAATTTTCTCAGATAAATAGCATCAGTTCAGGTAGTCAGATTACACTGACCATGCGGCAGAATCTTGGGAGTCTGTCCAAGGTTCCTCCCTGGCCCACTTACATTTACTAAACACCTAGGCAGAGATCACCCCCCATAAGTTGAAGGGGATCCACAAAGTGCAAATATTTTCCCACCCTATGATTGGGTTAATATATTATCTCCTTATCTATTGGACTTGTCCTACCCAGTTAACCCTCTATCAGCTTGTTAGATTTTAATGGTTGACTCAAAAATAAACCCTTTGAAAAAAACCATCAATGCTGATAGATTACTCCCATTGATGGATCCTTTGATTATTCCCAATATATCTGCATAATCTGATAAATCAGATTCACCTCATAACTGCTCTGATTGCGTCTGAGATGCCCAATTATTGTAGCTAATAATAGCTATGATATTATTAATTTATGGCCAATTATGGGAACCACTTGGGTGAACCAAGTGAATTTATGGCACAAACTTAATTGCTGTTATGAATTTAATGCGAATACAATTAATAAATATCAATTTTAATATATGTTGATCACCGTAATCAGCACAATAGTACTTACATATGGACTTCCCAATTAGGGAGTATCAAGTACTATTGAGAGGGTTGCCAATGTCCCAATTAAGGGTGCGTCATTAATTGAATCCATTATTTCTTTTTTATCAATTGTTATATTTTGTCAGCTGTATGATGAAACAATAGTACTTGAACATGGACAGCCCAAATAGGGAGTACCTAGTACTATTGAGAGGCCTGCTGACGTCCCAATTAGGGGTACATCATTATAAAAATTCTATATTCTTTTTTCCCCACTCATTGTATTTCAGCAGCTGTATGACAAAATGTAATTGGGCTTAATGAAAGGCAAATATACACCACTAAGATGCTAATATTATGCCTAAAATCTTCCCAATTATGAGAGTAGTAGTGCCTTCAATCAGGCTAAAACAATTGTAATTAAGTTAATTCAAGGGCCAAATTAACTTGAGGATACTTTAAAAACCACTGCCATAACCCATAGAGGATTGGCATGGTTTTAATTAACTCATCTAATAGATGAGTATGGCCAGGAGATGTCCTAAAGCTATAAAATACCGGCGCCCTGGCCCTAAAATAAAAACATCATCTTTACATATCTTCATATTTTCATCTTATATCTTCTTATCTTAATTTGATCTTCATATTAAGAGTGTAGACAAGAATTCAGGGGAGCTTGTCATAATTACCTGTGTCTGGAGAGTTCCTGATTAGAGAGGGAAAATTACCCTAGAAGAGACTAAGAGAGTCAGATATTGTTGTTTAGCTTTGTGAGCTTCCAAATTGTTAGGAAATACCTTAAGACACATATCATATTTGAGGATTATTTGGCTGAAACTCTTCCTGATTATCAAAACAGGAATACATCTAATAAGCGAGCTAATCCTTAAAAACTTACACAGCTGTTCCGTTGAAGTGATCTGAGAATCAAGAGTTCTGATAGGTCAAAACCATATTATCTAATTCATATGTTTGTAAGTTAAAATGAATTTCTCAGCCCTCTCACTTCAAGCTTCAGATTGTTTGGATCTTAAGCAGCGACACATCATTAAGGTTATTTTTTGATCCCGTTGCCATGAATACTAAACTTTTATAAAATCTATTTTTTAATATAATTTAAAGTTCCATTTTTAAATATAAAGTGCTCAAATAACCCCCTAGATTTATTTATCCCAGAAGTAGAGAGAGTAACATCTCCTTCAAACATTGTTAAAATTCAGGATGCAAAGCACCAGCGAGCATCCCAATCCCCTGAATTACAACAGATCAGTTTGATATTATTAGTTGATTCTTTAGGCTCAATGAAATTATATAATAGAGGCTATTGATTATTTAGTATATTTGATTGGTCCAATTACATATTAAACTTACTGATGGCCATCTACATTAACCTCATTTTATCTACTTTATCTAATTGATGTTATTGGTCCACCTATATGCTAAATTTAACGATGCCAATCTACAAAACTGCAAACTTGTCACGTCATGACCTCATACCATTGCTTATATTTGAAAAAGTCCCCTGCCACAAGGCATATATATTTTCAAAAAAATTTCCAATTAGCTATATTTGATATTTAGACCTTCTTTAAAAGGGTTAATAAATCAAATTAGTTTTGATAAGGATAAATTTATGTTACTATACACCAATATAAAGATTAACAAGATTATAAACCCAAGTAAAGCTGAGGGAGTTTTCTTTCCGCTCAACAACACTTGAGCAAATTTAAAAATTACAGAAGAACTTAACAACTCCATAAAACTGACACAGAGAAAAACCTCAATGTCCTCAGCCCTACCGCCCGCTGCTCCAAAATGGGGCAGCAGCAAAACCCCCTAGCATCTTCCGCCCAGCAGGGAAATGCTTTTGAACTAGGTTGACCAGCACCTCAATTGCTCAGGTTAATATGTTCCCCCAAGGATCTCGCCCTCCACCTTGCAGGTTCTCAAGCGGTGCCTCGTAGACCCATTGTTCTCCCCCAAAGAAAGATGCAATTTGGCCTCCAGTTTGAATATGGCAACTTGTATCCTTATAACAATAAACAAATAATAGAATTAGCCCAGGCGCTTATGCAGCCTGCAGGCTTTATCAAATTCCGCCCCTACAAGGGGTACTTTGACCTCAGCTTCACTAGTGAAGCTGATGCTGCATTGCAGCCAACATTCCCCTGATGTTCCATGGAATCCCCATCCCAACCACTCGCACCCAGTTTCCTGATGACACCACTCTTGTGGTTCAATTTTCAGGCCTCCCCACCCACCTCCTACCCGAAATTTTATACAACGAACTATTAGCTGGGTTGTCAGTATATGGCGCTGACCTCATTTTACGATTTGTGTTTCCCATTGGAGCCAACTGACTTTCAGGCCCTTGAGCCTTTGCAACTTATGCCCAACATCAACCAAAATTGCCATTTTAATTCCCCCTCAAACCATTGTCCCCTCTGCCCTTAACTACCCTTTCTGGGAAAGAGTAGATAAAGGGCGCATGATCTGCCCCACTTGTTTCAACCTGGACCAAAAAAAGCATCGCTGCCACACCATAGCCCAAGCTGGAGCCCACACACTTGACCCCCCATGATGCTCCCATTACTGACATAAAAACCTTTTTAAATGGGTCACAATCCTCCCTCCCCCTTCACCCAAAATAGTAGATGCAACTGCCATGGATTCAACTAATAAGGAACTGACATGTCAAACCACCACTCCTACTCCAACTTGGGAGCCAGCATGGACTCCAGTAAATTCAAAAAACCCACCCAACTACCCAATCCAGCCCACCTGTATGCTGATTGACCTATCATTTTGAACCAAAATCCATGGAATTATTTGGAGAAGGTTGATGATTTAAAAAACCCGTCTCTGACTTAGTTGAGGCCCCAGGCCTCAAAATGTACCTAAATGCAAATTATGCAACTCAATTTCCAACTCAGCACTATGATCTACATTCTGATGCTGATGAATTCCGAAGTGACCACCAACTAACTGAAGAGGCTGTTGCCTATCTGATCCTTGCCCCCTCCAGAATGCCGTAGCAAAATCAGTTGCAGTCTTGGTCAAGGGGATTCCCACCCCTATCCTTCCCCCCATGCAACAAGTTCACAAAATTGAATTTATCCAATTTCATCAAGTTGCTCATAAGGCAGTAAAAAAGTTGCGATGGTTGCAAAATTTGGCTCTAATACTCACATTACCAGCAACAACATCGCCACCTTTACCACACTACACAAAGTTCGCCTTGAGGCTGATAAAGCCCTACCCAAATACATCATAACCCTCCTCATAGCTAAATTCAAGTTGACTGAGCCACTCTGCTACCTCAACCCCCAATTTGCAGATGCACCCATGCCCATGCTCACAGCACTCTACTGTACACTTTCTGACACAGAGGAGGAAGGTGAGCCTCCTGATCCTGACTCACCCCCACCATGGATGCATAGCGGTTTACTGCATCTGACCTGTTTGTTTCATTTTAGTTTTTTGTTTTTATTTTTAGATTCAGTTTGAGCAATACACTCATCTCTTTCTGTTCGTTGAATTCTAGCTAATTATAAGTTTTGATCCATGGAGCTCAGTATTGTCCTTCCCCTGGTCAGCTTGCCTTGGTTAAATAAAAAAGTAAAGCTGAGGTACAATGCTTTAAACTTTTAAATCATCCAACAACCAAAAACCATAACAACTTACCAAAACCAATTAACTTATTACATCAAACAGTCAATAACCGCTTACAAAAACTATCAAGTTTATTAATCAACTTAAAACCACCAACTACTTGGCAAAACCATTAAAACTATCAAATCAACCAAATATCAAACTGATCGGCCATAATAATATACTAATTACTATCAAGAATATATAAGACTTTCACTCATTACATAAAAAAATTTCATTTTAACTATAAAATAAAACTTTTTAATGGACTACTGTATGTCATTGGAGATACACATTTGTACCAAATTTCAAAGCTCTAGCTGGTCTGGAAGGTAGTTAAAAATCAATCGCAATATCCCACTACAGATAGATACTGTCATTGAGCATGCTGATAATAATAAGACTGGCCTGAAACTCTAGATGAATGAACACTCAGAGCCCCAGCTAGAATACTTGAGGTACAGCTATCCATAATGACGGATCAAAAATGAAAAAGGCAGCCGCAAGGACAAACCATGGACTCTCAGTATTGGAAATCAATGCTACTAAATGTTTCAACGGCAACCTAAACCTATACACTTAAATTTAGAGTTTTTTAAGATGTTTTTTAAATGATTGGAAGAGAGAAAATATGGAGTGACAGTGGAATCCATTGGGATCCACTACCTTATAGGCTCATCAACCAAAAATGGGGACCCAAGTAAATGATATTCATGGCAGTAATAATTTTGTGATTTTGATTATGCTGAATTGGCATTCAGAAATTTAGACATTGGATTGATCCTGACCTGACCAGCTAAATCATGCTTGAACTTTGCCACCAACTTATCCCTTCTGTTATGATTTCAATTGGCAGAGTGGCGTCACTTCATTCAGTGGGAGCTGAGGCCGCCTATGGCCAGGCCACATAAATATGGTCCCACTGAGCCAGGAAGGGGTTTGGTGCACTCATAACTGTCAGGGATGAGATTGAAACTACTGGTGATGACAAGTCAAAGCAGATGGGAGTTCCCATGCGCAAAACCAATTTCTTTAATTTTCCCTTGGTGGAACCCAGCATACCTGTCAGGGCAACAATAAATAAAGTTTCAATTGGCCTGCCAGTCAGGTTGAAGAAGCACCCAAAAGGCGAGCCAGAGTGCCAGGGGCATTGCCGTAAAAACATCATTTAAGTGTACCAGCATATGAGTAACAATGGTGTCAACGGGCCACAAATGTAAAGGACAAATTGGCAAGAAACCAGGCTGTTGCAGCTCCAGGGACAATGAGCCTGGCCGTAGGGAGTTGTGAAATTGGAGTAAATTTTATAAAGGTCTTGGCACAATAGGCCCAAGTGACTATGGTTGGTATCAAAATTAAAAATATAACTGAGACAGCCCAGTTGATATGTGGGCTGTGGGGTCACATTGCAAATGTCATGAGGGTTGGCAAGAATAATTTGAGCTTAATTAAATAAATTGAAGCGTGAGAAGACTTTTATTGAAGTTAAAAATAAGAGAACCAACTGTCTTTTTATCAGTGTGTTACAACTGCTTAGATAGACAATTAATTTTGGAGAATAGCTCATGAAAGTGTGGGATTGGGGCCCTCAAGATTTTGGCATAACCTGGCGAACTTCAATTGATAGGGGGAAAAACTTTATTTGAGCTGACTTTGAAAGTATTGGCAGTAGGCTGAGTTGCAGTCAGTTTGTCCTTGAATGCCTGAATTTTTATTTTTTGGTTTCAATGACTGGATTGACGGCGTCTCACCTAAAAGGCAACGGAAACCTCCCAAGGCCACCCCATATAGAGGTGGTCCCATGAGGTTGGGAATGGGTTCAGGGCGCCCAACATGCTTGCACCCGGTCACTCTGGCATCCATTAGTCAAGCGAGGAATGTCAGATAAGGATTTTGATGCTGACAGTGAAGGCTTTGGACTGGCGGGAACATTTTACAATGGCCCAATGTCATTGGCAAGCTTTGCTAATGATTTGACACTAGATGCTTTATCTGTTGGAGTACACGCCTGTCAGGCTTTGTTTCTGACATTTTGGAGCTCTTGGGCCTTGATGCAGAAGCCTTGTTGCTATTGACTTCATTTGAACCTTTTGTTCTATGAAAATTTGACTCTATGATAGCTTGGCACAAATATCCTTGATTAGTAGTATCAATCCATTTGAAGTTAATAATGGAATGTGTGTGGGGTCTTCAAAAGGTAAGCTGTTACCCATTGCTTTTCCACCACATGGGCAAGCTCACCCTGGGAGATGAGAGGGACAGCTGGCCTTCTTGGACCTTTTTTCAATGGTAACAGGAATGCCACTCAGTCCAATTGGAGGGGTTTCTCCCCTGGACTTACATTACCTACCTCAGCAGAACTCCAAACCAAAACCTTTTGTGGGTGAGAATTGCTGTCAATCCTCTCCTGGTGGAGAGTCCCAGCCTCCACCACTTCCCCGCACAGACCCTGTATCTGAAATACTACCTTATAGTGGATAGAATTAGGGGAAAATGGTGTAACTTTTAAGGGATACACCATCACCCAATTCTCATCTACCACATGGGCTAAATTGCCCAGGGGTATGAGTGGAATGGCTTCTAGCTTCTTTCCTTCCTTGGTTTAAAATGGGAATAGCTCCCAATTCAGCTTCAGGGATTGATCCTCAAGACTTACAGATACTAAAGCAAGTGGATTAAAATATTTTTGAAATTTAAATAAAAGTCTTTAAAAGGTGTAAATATGATATATAGGGCTTTCATTGTGATTGCATATGTTTCAGCTGAGCGGTTTAGTATTATTGGTTGATTTGATAAGCTTAATGAATTTGGATATGAGGCTTATAGTTGTTTAGTTGATTTAGTTGACCCAATTACACACTAAATTGACAATGGCCATCTACATTACTTTTTTTAACCTATTTATATAATTGATTTAGTAGGCATGATTACATCTAAGATTTCAATAAAATTAAATGGGCGGGTTGACCCTGGGACATGTATACCACACCAAGTTTTTTAGCCTGTTCTGGTTTCAAACCTGTTTTGATTAAAACCCAACCCAGAATGGAGCAGGAACCACCCCATTATGCTACCACTCCTCACTAAAATCAACAATAGCTATCTATAATAATATAAACTTGCCATGCCATAAAGTCATTCCATCATCCATATTTGAACAAGCCTCCAACCACAAGGCATATACATTTAAATAAATAAATATCCAATCAGCTGAACTTGCTATATAGACCAAATTTTAAAAGGTATGGAAATTAGATTAGTTTGATAAGGATAAAGTTACGGTACTACAAAATTAAACAGATTAATCAACTTAAAAAGAAGCTTTAAATCATAAGGCTTAAAGTTTTTAGAATAAAATCTAATAAAATCTAAGCACATCAGCTCATCATATAAACAAATTAAATGGGGTTTCTGATCAGCTTTTATATATATATTTAATTGGTGAGAATACAAAATGTAATTAGCTTATATAAAATATAATCATTTTGGCTTAAAATTAACCCCCAAAATGAAAAATCAGGTGGTGATTTAATATGAAATTTAGTAAAAAGTATTAGGTAATCAAGAAACTATGAGTACTTAATAAAGCCCTTTTTGAAGTCAAAGCTTATTTTAAAATGACTTGTAATAGCTATTTATAATACTTAAATATACTCAGCGCTGTATAGCCTAAGTTTCTTATAGTTTACACTTAGACCTAATTCAATATAAGCTCTAATTTATATTTGTAAGCAAAATTTATAAGTCAGGTTGGAATACAGCGCTAACTTCAAAAAGGGGCTTATTGAGTGTTCATAATTGCTTAATTATTTTATAATACTTTATGGCTCTTTTTAAAAAAGGTTCTTTTTTCCAATTTTTTTTATTGTTAGTTCTTTTTTCTCAAAAAAAATTTAGTTCATTTCAGAAGTAGTTCTTTTTCCCAATTTTAAAAAAATTACTATCTCTATATATCATTTTGAAAGCTCACTATTTCTAAACAAAAATAAAAAGCATTTTTATCTATTAAATATATTATCACATAAATAATATACTAATAATTCATTCCATTAAATTTAGCTGTTTTTATTGGTCAATCTATGTTAACTTTACTGATCACAATTAAAAATCTATTTTATCAAATTAAGTAGAATTTATTAGTCACTCTACACTAAATTTACTTATTGCCATTTACATTAATTCAATTTATCAAATTTAGTTGATTTTGTTAGTCAAATTATGCAAAACAGTAGGCATTTATAATAAATTTAAGCTCATTATGCTATGATCTCATACTTGCCTGGATTTTGAACATGCCCCAGCCATAGGATATATATCATATCAAAGGTTGATTTGAGGCTTTTGCTTCATTAATACCCAAATTAAGTTTATCTGTTAATGAACTAGGCTCACAATTGACCACCATTGCTTCTGATACATTTTAATAAAAGTTAATTGAGAGTTATCACTTTGCCAACTTTGGAATTACGTTTATCCAGTGATGCACAGTCCCAAAATTGATTTCATCACTTTTAGTCCATTGTAATATACATACTAAATTACTGGTCAGATACTGGATCAATCCTTAAAAAAGTAAATTGGGACCTAAGTTAAAGCATTCTCTTTTAATGAAAAAGATCATCAAAGTTGATTCATTAGCTTCAGAGTTGTGCGCAAACAAACATAAAAAAATATACAGGTCAAATCGTGAACTTTTTCTTTTTCAAAGTTGATTAAAAGTTTCTTCACTCCTAGTTTTAAATTTAAGCTTATGTGGTTTAAAATATTAAGAGAATTATCATACAGAAAAAAAGTTTTTATAGTTTTTGTAATTTTTTGACATAATATATGTCCTATGGCTGGGGGGTATGTTTAAAATCCAGGCAATTATGAGATCATAGCATGATGAGCTTATATCATTAGAAATAGCTATTATTTTTGCATAATTAGACCAATTTAATCAACCAGATTTAATAAAATGAATCATTGTAGATGGTGATTAATAATTACTATAGATTGACCAATGTTTTAACCAGATCTATAATAATATATTGTTATAGATGGTGTTAAGTAAAAGTCTATAGATTGAACAATTAAACCAACCAATCAATATTATATATTGACAATAAATATGTCCTATGGCTGAGGGTATGTTCAAAATCCAGGAAAGTATGTGATCACATCATGTTGAGCTTAGATCATTAGAAATGGTCATTGTTTTGGCATAATTTGACAAATTAAATCAATTGGATTTAATAAGAAAAATTATTGTAGATAGAGGGCTGACTGCTGCCTCACCAAATTTTTTTGGGTGGGGTGCGATCCTCCTGCCCACAACCTTGGCTAATTCTGGCGCTGCTTCCAAAGCAGCAGCCAATCAAATGTAAATTTTTAAAAAAACGTCAGAATCATGGAATCCTGAGCTGATGGCTGAGACAGTTTTGGCTGAGCTAGCATGGTCAACTGTTCACAGACAATCAGGCTCCACCACTGCACCAACTCCAATGGCTGGCCAAGAATTATCAGAGTTAAATCCATTTAAGTGCCTCAAATGTATTGATGATAGAAATCAGCTGTATAATATCAAGCTGGGTTTTGTTTTGGAGGAATTTTTTTAAATCCTCCTGATTTGCATCAGCCATTTTTTATCTAAATCAGTTTTCATAGCTCTAAAAATATAGACAAAATGGCGGTAGAAGCAGCAGCTGCTCTGGCCAACACCCTCCTCCACCAACGTCTCCATGAGGCGATGGAACCCCTTGTTGAGGGTATTCCCATCCCAAATTTCCCCACATGGCTTTGATGAGGATGCAAAGTACAAAATTGATGAGCTTGCTTTTGGAGTGAGCTGCACCTGTATTGACGCGGCAAAAAATTCTCTGTAGACCCCAATTATCCCCAAACCTGCCAGCACATCAGGTCTTTCACTTGTGTGCCTGCTCTCATCATTTTTGCTGAGCACCAAATTACTCAATACGTTGAGGCGATGGACACCACCAGCCTCATTAACAAAGAAAACCCACAATTATACCTTTTTATGCCACATATCACTGATGCCACAGCCCCTATGTTGTCTGCCATGGTCCACCAGCTAAAGCGGGCACCAGACAATAGTTTCCCCAAAGCTTCCTCACCTTCTGATATGGCTTTCTATGCTGATAACTTTTGGGCTATATTAGGAACTTTCTTATATAAAATAATCCCTTTGTTTGGCTCATTTGCAAATAAAGATGCATGGTGGCTCCCCCTTTTTGGGTTGGGCACCACTAGTGCTAAAAAGTATTGTAGATAGAAATCAGTTTTATTAAAATTGACAGGTAAAAATCAACCAAACAATATCTTAGATAAATAATATGATATTTTTCAATGGCATATACTATTAAATTATATAACTGGTTACCTAAACTTTAGCGTTATATGAAATCATGCAATGGTTTGGTAAAAATTGATTTAAATATAGTTTCAGTTGATTTATAAGGCCCAATGTTTTTAGTAAGCTATAGGTGATCTGGTAATTTTGAAAAGCCTGGTGATTTTACTTAATGAGTAGTGGGTATTTTTAACCAACTTTGAAAAAGAAGAAGGTTCTCAATTGGACCTGTATATGTTTTTTTCTATGTTTGTCTGTACCTAACTCTGAAACTACTGTATCAATTCGGATGATCTTCTTTTTCAAAAAGAAGATGATCTGACTTAAGTTCCATTTTGCTTTTGTAAGGATTGTTCCAGTTTTAAAAGCTCCATACCCTTAAAGAAATTAAACAATGAAATAAGGGCAAGAGGAATGGCAGAAATGGGGATTTCAATTAATGAGAAAAAAACAGGAACAAGTGCAGCTATTTGGGTAGCATTGCCAACCATTACTGGTCAGCATCACAATTGCTAGCCAAGATTTGAGCTATGGTGGACTTACACGCCATTTAATCTTCAGTATGAGTTTGTACTCAGTTGCAATGAGTGATCTGGGTGGGAAAGTCAATTGGTACGCTCAAAAACATCTGGGTAGAATGCATGAAAATCTAGAGATTTGCTTGAGCTGGTGTGTGAAAGTCTTAATTGTTTTCCACATCATACTAATGTAATGGAGCTCTTGTGGTTCACTTTTTTGGCAAAAGTTGTTGACTGTACAACCCATATACAATAATGGTAGTGGAAGGCTCTGAGCTGGATCAGCTGCTTTATAAACAGCTTAGCAAAAAAAGGTATTGAGAGGGGTGTATGTCCAGTGGCTGTTGCTTGCAGGATAGCAGTAGTCTCATAACCAACAAATACTTTTTGAACATATTATATTTGAAATAATGGTGTGGAATATCTGACTCAGGTTTGACGCACACTGGGCAGACATTATAGAGGTGCCCTGGGCTGCAGTGTTTACCTGTTTTATCACCTGGTGTAAAACCCTATAGCTGGAAGAGCATTGGTTGAAGGTCACTAGTTTGTTACTAAGGCACATAACCAATTTCTTAAGATTATAGTTGGTTTCATGGCCTTCCTCCGCCAAAACATTAAGGATTTGGGGGCAAGAGGGTGGGTTTGGCAGTGCTTTCAGGGGTTGTTCCACAATAATGATCAGTGAATTAATATAGAGAATTTGAATTTTTTTGTTGAAAATCATTCCAAATCCAGTTCTGTTCCTCCCACATTGTAGCTGCAGCCATTGATGCCCTCTTGCTTTGAGGACCCATCGTATTGCATCATCAGTTTGCAGCACATGTGTGAATTACCAATCGCCCAGTCTCGCCACCCTGTTTCATAGATTCCAATAGTGGGTCAGTGGCATTTAGAGGGTAGTCAGAGGTTATGCAGCAATCACTTTCTAAGGGATCATGACGTTATTATTTCTGGGATCCCTTAGATTTGGGACCGGTTAAAGCCCCACACTAGCGCTAATCTGCATATTTGCAACTGCATCATCTGGATAAAAGCTTTGGACCATATATGTGGGTGTGTACCTCAAAATTTGGTAGTCCATACCCCATTCTCATTTGGGTTTAGACTGGATGTATAGCTTGATTAGCACCGTGTGAGCCTTCCACAAAAATGTTCAGATGAGCGACTTGATTTTACCTTCCAATCATGGGCTCAGTGGAAAGAATGTAAGCCACATACCAAAGTTTTGAGAGTATGAAGCCATTTAGCGCCTGAAACTTCCCTTCAAGGTTCAAGCAGGCGTACATCCAGTAGGCCATCCAAGATGACATACTGGAAAGCACCGCTTGTTCCATCGCCTCAACTGCTAGACCAGATTCCTAGAATAGGATACCCAGATATTTGAATGTATGTGTGGGTGCTATAGGATTTATGCCCAAAGGCAAAGGGAGTTTTATTTTTAATTTTACAGACTACCATCATGTCAATATTAATTTTAGCATTTGATGCCTGCTAGTAAAGGGAGAGGAGCTCATCAACGCCTTGAATGTCACTTTCCAAAACAATCCCACACCACCGTTATGTCTGTAAATGCCTGCATTCTAATAGGGATTTGGCTGGGGTGGCAGATGCCCTGCAAACTCACTTCTGCTGCTGCTAATAAGACGTTCAAGTAAAGTTAAATAAAATTAGGGACATGGGATTGCCTTGGCGGAGGCCCTGTCAAATTAGAATTAATTCCGTTACACCAGTGGTCAGGATGACTCTTGTGTTGAGGCCTGTGTATAGCATATATATCCACACAAAAAGATGGCGGGGATTCTGATGGCAATCATTGCCGCCCTCAGGAATGGCCATGCTACTCAATTGTAGTTCTTCTCCATGTACAACAATATGAGATAGTCTTTTTTGGTCCTGGGCACATCCTATAGGGCATTTTTAACCAAGAGGATACTTTCCCAGATAGTTCGCCCCTTGGGCCCATTTTGGGATGTGTGGATGGTCTGCGGGGCAGTAAACATCAGTCTTTTAATAAGGATCTTTGTGAGAATTAATAGTTTTTATTTGACAGTGAAATTGGGTGCCAGTTCTGAAGGTGCCACTGAGAGCCTTTTTTGTAAATCAGTATAATTTGGGGTTTGTGGCCCCCTGGTATTTGATATTTTGAGATAGGAAGTGGTTAAAAAGATGGACAAGTTCTGGTGCCACACACTTGTGGATTGTGTTCAGCATTTTTTACTCGCATGTTGGTGGGTCCTGGGGGATTTATTTTTTAGCGCATCCTTAAGCACCCATTTTACCTCATCCACTATGATTTCAGCAACTAGATTGTGTTTGTCAGCAGGCGAGCATCCCTGGAGCGCCAGCTTAGCCAGAGCTAGTAGGGCTTCTGTTGCTGTGCTATTTGGTTTGCTAGGGTGGAAGAGGTCGCCATAAACCCGTTTGACTTCACATTTAATTACTCTCATGTCACTGGAAATAATTCCTTTGGAAGTCTCTACCTGGCGGATTTTAGCATTAGTCTGGATTTCTTTAAGGTTTTCCAGATTCTCCCTAGTCATCGTACCCAGCAGGCTTTTGTGGTGGAAGGTTGCATTCTGACATCGTCCATTATTCTTCTTTTGTAGGAGCGCTTGATTTATTTGTGTTTTTTCTGGATACTCCTGCCACCATACCTTGCTGTTCCGCCGCTTTCACTTCAGGGTAGGAAGAGCATCCTTTAGCTGTTTAGCGTCAGCTTTACACTTGTAGATTTTGGTCTTCTTGTACTTGGCACTATCCCTCAAAGTTTTTCTTTAATTCTTATCCAGCGGTATAAGGGATCAATGCCTGCCTGGTGATCTAGATACGCTATTATTTGATCAAACCCTTTTTAGCAGTTTGGCGCTAATCTGGTTCCTGAAACATGGAGGGTAATTGCCACTCCTGAGGTGATGGTGTATCACCCAGATCAATAGCTACTTGCACTATCATGTAGTCGCTTTCTGCATTAAAGTAGACTCACTATTCAACGTAGCCTGTCTGAGGTCAGACTAGACTAATACATAGTCCAGTCTGGTGCCACTTACTGGTTCATCATTAGAATTGTACTCCCACTGCATAAGGTTGCAGGGTCATCATCTTTCTCATCAATTGTAAGACAAATTTACTATGTCATTAGGTCCATCAGCATATCATCCGCCATACTAGGGATTTATCTGCGAGTCAGAAGCATATCCCTAAATGAATTCGTCCAACAATTAAAGACACCTGCTATAATTGTTGCAGCACCAGTTTGTATTGATGAAAGAAATTGTCAGAACTGTTTGTTTTCTTGAGTAGTTTGGGCGATGCATATACAGCGATCACTCAGAGAGCTTTACTGGATCTCTTATTGTGGGCCATGGTCACCATAATTTATCTGACATGTGTCTTCTTCACAAATTCCAAATCAATGCTTTTGTTCAGCGTGATTATTGCCACATGGTCCACCAAAGTTCCTGGCACTTAATCTGTTGAGACCAAGGGTGGTGTTTGGGTTTCTGTTTGAGTTTGGGACTATTTTGCGCTGGGCATATGCCCAAGTTTTAAATATTAGAATTAGATCAATATGACTATTAGTTCTAAATTGGTTCACTTTCTCCAACCATGTTTGTATGCTAGCCATCCCTTAGCATTTCAGGCTGTGATGATCATTGATAGCCGCCCAACCCACAGGTATGAAAATTATTTGGGCTATGCATTGAATCTTCAGTTGTTGGTTGTTTGGTGATGGGTGTTGCCGAGGAGGGGTGATGGGTTGGATGTGTATGGTTGATGAAGTTTGTCAGGACAAGAATTTTTTACCTGGCATATAGCGCACCAGATATTCAATCTCACATCAGTTTCTTCTTGTCTATTGAGAGGGTAGACGGTTTTAATTCAAAATGGGCTGATGCTTTGGAGAGGGAGGGCTAGTTAGAGTCAGCTTTAAACTTGACAAGCCACTTGATCAGCTGTGCTTGCTGAGTGCTCATGTGAGTTGGACCTGGTGCAATTACGTTGGGGTTTTTTTTGCCATTTATTGGCCAGTTGGTTGGAGGGATTTATCAGAGGGAAGTTGTTCTGCTGGGCCAATTGTTCTGGTCCCTTTTCCTGACAACCTATTTGTCAGGATTTCACCAAATTCTCATATCTCCAAAAAATTTACTTCATCAATTCCCCTGACATCATCAGAAGAAGTGAGCAATCTATCGCAATCTATCAGGAAAATGATCAATCTGTTCCCAATCAATTGATTAAAGATTTGATCGCGCAGAGATTAATTCACTCTGATAGATTATGAACTGTAAAAAAACCTATAAATATTTTCTCTTTTTGAAAATAAAAATTAGGTCAAGTTTAAACCTGTATTTTCCTATTTATTTTATCGCCTTTTTGGAGAATCCGCCCAGTGTAACTTCAAGATACAACCTGCCCTATTGGAAGTGTAATTCAAAACTTCAAGACTGGTGCTCACTACAGGGGCACTCTGAGTTACGCACCAGTTACAGTGTCTATCACTACCATGGAGTCTCATTTTTTACCTGATGAGGCTCAAGATAAAGAGCAGGGCAGTATTTTACAATGGGTCCGTTCAACTGGAGCTCAAATTTTTTAAAATTACCCTCCACGTTGGAATTTTGGGCCAACTTAGAATTTTATGGTCCCAACTTAAGTTTTAACTCAGACTTTCAAGTTCCGCCTGAGGCTTTACAAATACTATTAATCAATTGCTTGAAGGGGTCTTAATACCTGGAATCTGTTCTACCCAATCTCAATCTAATGCAGTACCTTCTATATTGCAAGAAGTGCTGAAAACCTCTCAAATGCCAGGAATTGGCCCCAAGCAATATTTGCACCAACTTGTACATCTTACTTTATACCATTTGCTACCTGTAGTTGGAATGCACCATCAAGGGATGCTCAATTTACTAGAAGGACTCCAATCCTTAAATAATTATATTTCCAAATTTTCAAGTCAGCCTCTGAGTTTAGCTGAGATAATCATGATGCTATCATTAATAATCAAGCACTTCCGCCCCTTCTTATATGGTAACCATTTCACAGTTATTAATAGCCATTCCTCCTTACGATGGTTGCAGAATTTGAAGGATCCAGATGGGAGGTTAGCCCATTGGGCTTTAAGATTGCAAAATTATGATTTCTCCGTTGTTCATCGCTCAGGGGCTCAGCATCAAAATGCTGATGTGCTGTCCCGACTGCCTATTCTGACCTTGGAACTAGAAAAAGAAGAACGCTTATATAATCTTATTGGATGACCTGAGTTATGGGATTGAGAGACTGAAGAGGATTGAGACTATCTAAAATCGATTACCAAAGATACTATGATTCAAGATGGAGCTTTATATAAGAAAGTCAAATCTAAGTGGTTGCCCTTCCTACATACCAACTCTAGGTTTCACGCTGTAATGGAAGGTCATGAACAAGTTAATTATAGCGGCTTAAAGAAGACTCAAGAATGGTTGAAGACTCGATACTATTGTAACATGACTGAGTTCATTTGAGAGGCTCTTGACTCATGTCTTATCTGTAAAAGCCATGGAACTACCAACCCTACATATCAACATCAAGTTATTCCCCCAACTAAGGCGTTTGAGGTGGTCAGCATTTATGTTGTAGGTCCTTTTCCTCGAGGATTGCATGGTCATCAGTATATCATTATGGCTGTCAACCATCCAACTAAATGGGTTGAGGCCATTTCCATTGCTAACCCTTCAGCTAAGACTACATCATTATTCCTATATCAGCAAATCATTTCCCAGCATGGATGCCCAAAGGTCCTTATGTCAGATAATGGGACTAATTTCACCTCACAACTTATACAGGAGTCATCAAAATTATTTAACACTACTCAACGATTTGTTGTCCCATATAATCCATCCACAAATGGGGCCATTGAACGAGTTAATGGAACTTTGGTCTCTATTCTAAGAAAGATGGCATCTACTGACCTGACTCTGTGGAAATTTTATTTGCCTAGTGCCTTGTTTGCTTATCAGATAAGCTACCACCGCATTATCAAGTTGTCCCCATTTAAGTGTATATATGGGTGGGATCCTTCAGTCCCTTCTAGTGTTCAGACAATCCTTGAGGAAAGCATCCCAGAAAATTACGATTTAATTATGAGAAATTTGGCTGATGAAATTATCCGCCTCCAGGATCAAGAAATGAATTTAATTGAACCTACCACTTGAAGAGAGACTCCAAGAAGCAATCAACACAAACCTGTCTTACCCAAATATTAGATTGAAGATTATGTTATGTACTATCATTCCCAGCTGGGTGGATGGACTGAAAAGTTGGGAACTAATTGGTATGGTCCCTATAGAGTTATATTTTAAAAAGGATTAAAGTGTTCAATTGTTCATATTGATACTGGTATAGTGGTAAATTGTATTTATCCTAGGGTTTTAAGAAGTCATTCTCCATCGCGATTGAATCTTGAGGGGGAAGTGTTGGGATTTCATCAAATTCTCATATCTCCGAAAAATCCACTTCATCAATTCCCCTGACATCATTGGAAGGAGTGAGCAATCTATTGCAATCTATCAAGGTTAATGATCAATCTGTTCCTGATCAATTGATTGAAGATTCAATCGCGCAGAGATTAATTCACTCTGATAGATTACAAACTGTAGAAAAACCTATAAATATTTCCTCATTTCAAAAATAAAAATTAGGTCGAGTTTTAACCTGTATTTTCATATTTATTTTATCACCTTTTTGGAGAATCCGCCCAGTGTAACTTTGAGATACAACATGCCCCATTGGAAGTGTAATTCAAAACTTCCAGACTATTACAGGTTTTTAAGAAACTCTTTCTACCAATGTAGCTCTTCCTTATCCACCCATTCCTCCTAAGTGGGCTGAGCGTGTTGAGATGCTGTATGCTTACCTCGTCAATCCTATATGACTCTAGGTTTGAGTTTATGAATGGAAAATTGCTGCTCTTAGGGGCGCTTTGCCCTTTCATGTGCCCATGCTCCTTGATGGGCAGCATCCAGCTCCAGTTGCTGGAGTTTCATGTCCATGATCTCCAATAAGGTAAGTGGGATTCATTCCTTGGCATTGGGGTGAAGGAATACTTTAGACCCAACTTTTGTGATCCCGTTTATAGGGATGTACTCATAATTTTGTGGCAATTTGCCTTTCTTAAGCTGGCACTGTACTATCATGTGTCTCATCTGGTAACAAAACTGACATACCTTCTTGGAGACCTCTTGTTCAATGTAGATCGCCCTCTGGAGGCCTGGAACATGAATAAACCAAGAAAGAGCTATTTGTTTGTCATAATCCATGGCGCAGGTTCATACAGAGCTTCCATTGTACGGGATGAGGAAACATAGAGATGTAGTCTCTGCCAGCTTGTCAAAAATTTGCGAACCTCATCATAGTATGACAAGCCAGTGTAATTTCCTTTTGGACCCATTTACAGGAACAGTACGTCAGTAAGCTGTAAATAGTCACCCGTTTCATCATCTGATCTGTGTATTAGGTAGTTCAGTGCATAAGTAGGAGTCCGTATATTCTATTCTTGCTATAACAGTCATTTATGATCAAATTCAATAGGGAGTGAAATGCCAATATAGCCATGTTACAGTACTCAATGGTGGTCATAATCGCTTATGGCCTGTAAGTTGTCAAGCTCCTGGTATATTTCAAATATCAGATCTGACTATTACTCTTCACCAATCAATTAAAGGTGGATGTAGATTGCATCCTTAAGTTAGGATTTGTGGGGCCCAATGTCAGAGAACCTGACAATGATATATGCTTGTGTAAAGTCAACATGACTCCTCATGAGTGGAAGCTGCCGCACTATATGATTCCTTATTTGTACAAGGTGTTGGAGCCTCCGCTGAAGTTTTCCCTTGAGGATCCAGCTAATTGATTCATCTAAGTTGAATCCTCAGGTCAAGAAATCTTGCACTTGGTGCATATGGATACCCCGTTTGCAGATGATGCTGACTATAGCTGCTCCAACTTTGAGGGTTTGAAATCCTAATGCTCCTATTGGTGAGAAGCTGAAGCAATACCAGGTAAGTGATGCCTCTGGGCCGCATGCCTCATTTAGATATTTAAGCAGCACTTCCAGCGTTATGGCGCTTCATTGGCACCAGTCTTGGACAGTGACGCTGTTCCACCCAGCATTGGTGAACTGGCATGTTGCATCTGCCAAAACCTCTACTTCACTCCACTGGAAGGCTTCAGCAGAGGTAAACCTCTCCGCTATGTAAGGGGTGGCCAGAAAGGGCTCAGGGAATGACTGTTTCCATTCACAGATCGATTTGATCTAATTGCCCAGCTTTAGCCAAACCCATCCAAGTTCAGGGGTTGTAACCCCTCACATGGCCACTGCTGCTTGGTGCATGATCTCGTGTTTGATCCAGACATGGGCTGTGTCAGGGGTGAATCCCGCCTCATCCCAGTCTGCTGCTGCAGCCAGAGGGGCATGATCCTGACAGAGGTTCCATTTTTCCAATGTGAAAAAGTGGTCGCACAAGGTCTTGTAATTACTTTTTGTTATCCCAATATGGCACAGTCCCAGACTTTATCTATTGTTGTTTTGGCGCGAAGCCAATAATTCTTCTCATCTGGGACAAAACCAATGGCACTCCAGTTAGTATTAATCTCTGGTGACCATTCACAAAAAGGAACCCCTTTTACAGCTTTTTTCTTCATCCAACCATCTTGTAGCAGGTTAGATGCGATGGTAGGTGGGATCTGTATTTATGACCAGTGCAGGGCTTCATTGGCCTTAAACCCTGCTTTAAACTCTGCCATAATCCATGGTAGCGCCTCATTGGGTGATATAGTAGTATGTAAAATTTGGGGCTTTTTAAGCAAAGAAAGCGTGGCATGCCCAATCAAGCGCTATTGTAGCGTTAGGGAACATATTTATTTATACATTTAGTTCTGACAGTGAAAGCCCTAAGCTATTGACCAAAGCTTCCGTTACTTTGGGGATACCCGCCTTGTTGAACTCCATAGCGTCATAGAGGTCAATACCTGCATCTAGCCATATCTTAGCATCCTCAGGCTTTAGGTTCTTGCGGACTGCTGCCTCCATTGTTTAGTGGTCCACAGGCAGTTTCATCCATCCAAGGGCCTGCTCCATGAGTATGCATGACAATTTGGATATTATTGACAACGCAATCAGAATTTGTATATCAATCCACTGTTTTGCAGCTCCAGTGGAAAATATGTTTGCATGCCATGTTGCAGCTGTAGCATGAGATATGGCTTCTGAAACCCATTGAGTCACCATTGCATATGGGAACTGCAGACTTTCCCATTACATCACTTCAAGCGTGGAGATGCCTATATGAACCAGTATGTTCTTCTGCATCAGTGTTTATTTCATCAGTGTGTTATGAGTTATGCTGTTGGTTTCTTGGATTGATTCAGCATATTTGGAAATATTTTGCCATTATTTTTGGTTTTTTCAGTGGGTTTGGGCTGTCTGTTGATTCTGAGCTGAATCCTAAAACGACTGTAACCTTATCTTGGTTTGGTCTTGACAAGGGTTAGTCAAATGAGGGGACCTAGTTTTCTGGGATATTTGCTAATAAATTTTTCCCAGTTTTATAGATATTGGAGGCTCCCAAAACAATCGTTACCTCATTGGGGGTTGGACCCAGTAAAGGGTTATTAAAATGAAAGGACTGACTTTTGTTGTGGACACTTACCAACAAACTTTCCTCCAGTTATTACTTTTGGGGAATTTTAAAGCGACCATAACCTCATCAGGTTTTAGAACTGATAAGGGGTAGTCAAATGAGGGACTGACTTTTTTAGGTAAAATTGCTGAAAAATCTCCTCCAGATTTAGTGCTATTGAGGATTTCCAAAGTGACCTTAACCTCATTGGGTTTTGGACCTGATAAGGTGTTAGTTGGATGAGGGTATTTATTTTTAGCAGGAAAATTGAAAAAAATTTACAGTAGCATTGATATTAAATCCCCCAATTTTATTTGTTTAACTCAGGGAGATCCTTTCCCTTCATGGGGAGTGAACTATTGGGGATTGGCCCTCTAGTTATTAGGGCTTCCTCCATCCCTAAGGATGGCAAGTGCTCAGCATTGGGGTGCTGCACCAAGAAAGAACTTTGTGGGTATTGCCCTCCAGTAAATTTGCTTTGCTGCAAGTTGCCCTGTCAGTGGGACTGCCAGACTCCGCTAAAGGGTTACCGTTGGTGAGCATTAAGACTAAGATGCCTTTGGAGGTGTTGTGTCCCCATTTTACTAGTTGTCTCTATTTTGTCACGCTGATTGTGGCGTTTGTGGCCAAGTTACTATGTTTTACTCAGGTCGCATAGCTGACATTTTTATTGTGTGTGTTATAATTAGGCCTCATCACTGACACTTTTATTAGTATTGGTGGATGCACCCCCACTTGATGGGTTGACCATTTGCTGGTAGTTTTTTACTTATAAAAATTTAAGTTTCTGTGGGCTGTCAGCTCTATGAGCCAAACTCTTCCAGGAAAGATTCCCTTTTTTAACTGTAGCTGTTGAAATTCACGTGTACTACTCTAATTAGGACAGTAGGTGTGAACTAAAAGGTTCTTTTTCTAAACTATGCTAGGTTGCTTTTTCTAAAAAAAGTAATACTAATGCATGTAAGAATTGGTCCAGTATAAACCAGTAGTTTCTATGTATATTAAAATGGATTGGAAGAAATGGATTCTATTGAGGGCTAATTCATCGCCAGGTAAACTTAATTCTGGCATTGCAAGACAACAGCTTTGAATCAACTTTTGACTAGATATACATCCTATGGATTGAGGTATGTTCAAAAATTCAGGCAAGTTTGAGATCATAGTGTGTTGAGCTTAAATCATTATAAAAGCTTACTGTTTTGCATAATTTGACCAATAAAATCAACTTATTTTTTAATAAATTATTTTTTAGATGGTAATAAGTAAATTTAGCATAGTTTGACAATAAAATTAACTTTATTTAATAAAATGAATATTTATTGTCTAGGGCAATCAGTATTTTAGCATAGATTGACCAATATAATCAACTAAATATATAAAATGAATAACCAGTATATTTGTTATAATTAATATATATAATATATACAAGTTTTTTATTTTTATTTAGTAATAGTGAGGGTTCAAAAAGGTATTTAAAGTATTTTTTAAAACAATTTTTAAAAAATAAATACTTCTAAAGCTTCACTATTTTTTGGAAAAAACTTCCTTTGATTTTTTTGGAAAAAAAGGACTTCCTTTAAAGTCTTTTTTAGGAAAAAAGAAGCTCCATTAAAAAAGTCTCTAAGAAAGCATGAAATAGTTGAGAAATTATATAGTCAATAAAACTTTTTGGATTTCAAGAATACTATGGAACCTGCTGACTAAAGTAAGATTGGTCTTTTAATCTGGATGCATAATAACCCAGTGGAAAGCCCAGAATGCCAAAGGCATAGAAGTTCTGATTACTTGTAGGAGGGACGCCTATGACTTTTGTGAGGGAAATAAGAATTAAAAACATATCAAAGGCCCTATGGCAAACCAAATGGCTGCAATGGGGGCAACCGTGGGTCTTTTAGGGACATCTATAAGGGTAGAAGGGGCAAGGAGGATGAACAATCCTCCTGGGTTTGCAGTTGGTGACATATGGGCTCTGTTTCCACATTTTCTGGTTCAGTTTCATCACAATAAATATTGTGATGATCATTACTATATTTTTATTTTATGAAAATGCTGATCATGTTTGCAATTTTTTTCAAATTAATTCAATTATGTGTCAGGAGACCTTGGGCTTCATCTCACACTTGTTGAGGTGTTTTGCAATGGATAAAGGGGTTGGAAGCGTCATCTGGGTGGTAGATCAATAAAATAAAACGTTTTGGGCCAGATTGGCCCATGGTGGGATGGCCCAGATAATCTGGAGACTTTCCAACTCACAGTTGCATGGATGACCAATTATTGGCCCCAGATGGAGAATCAAGCTTAGTGGATGAGACATCCTTGTTTTATCCAGATTCCACCAAATTTACAGTTGATTGGCGGATAAATTAGTCTGAAATTCTATGATCACCTTGAGCATAAGGCGGCAGACTTGTAGAATGTCCATTGAGCATTGAAATAGAGGCAGGTTGTTGCAAAAATTTTGATAAATCTGAAGGCCTCTCAGGAGCAGTGGATTTGCATAGTGCACCCATGGCGTAACTTTTGATTATAATAGTTACTATTTGGTGGGCCGCAGATCAAGGGATTGGAGGGCCCACTTGATGATCGTTGGACCTAAAATGCAGAATGCAACATATTTTGTTGGGTTTAATAAAGAATCTCAGAAACAGACAGAGTCTTTGGATTAGATTTTTGGCAAAAATGATTAGTTTTAATAAAACTTAAAGGAAAAATGAATTAGCAACTGCCCCTTTCAGAGGCGGTTGTCTTAAAAGCAGGTGGTAGGGAAAGAGGGGTCACAGGTTATCCTAGCAGGAGAGGCTGAAGTGCTCACAGGTAAACAACCTGGGCTTGGTAGTTGCCAGATAGCTTATACACTTGGTTGTAGAAGCGCTGACAACATAATCTGGTGATCAGCAATTGAGGGACCCTCATTAATCCAAACTTGAACAGATTTGTTTGGGTCAGAGAGGCGGCAGGATTAGTTTCCAACAGAGTATATTTTAGCAAGTTTTTAAGTTCATTAAGAAAATTAGAACAAATTGTCAACTCAGATTGGCATTCCATAACCCAAAATTTAAGATTTTGTGTTCCAGACTGGTTTCCCTGACTCAGGAACCATTTCCTGAGTTTTGAGGTTGATTTTCTCCAATTCCAAGGAAGTTAGGGATGGTGGGTGGAGGCCAAGGAAGGTTGGAGGTACTGCTGGTGGTCTCAGGGTTGGATTACTTCCCTACAAACCTCCTTTATTTTGTCAACAAGGGAAGGAGCAACCAAGGGGGGATGCTGAGGAGTGTTTTTGGGCCAATGCTGTTACCAAAAGTTCATCAACAACATGGGCCAAGTTCCCCAGTTGGCCAAGGGCTCCATAGGGGCATCAAGCCCCTTCTTCTTTCTTTAAAGAAACTTTTCCCATTCCACCCCAAGAGGTTGAATCTCCAAAAGTACATTATATTCTCCTTTTTGAACAGTAAAATCCCTCCTCCTGGTACATAAACCAGGGCATAGTTCTTGTGTCTGATAGGGAGTTTGATGGCCAAAATGATAGAAAAATTTTTGGGTGGATAGAAGACCTCAGGGTTAACTCATGAAACTCAGCCACTCACTCCTTACAATTTACGCAGTCCCTTACACTCACCCAACTATTTTCATAGGCTGGGTAGCCTTTACATGCAACCAAGTACTGAACAGAACTCCTTGATTTCCTTGAGACCAAAATTTCCTCCACTTCTGCCTCTTGAGAGTCCCCACTGTCATGAAGTTGATATGACTGGAAGATATGATACCCATACCAGCAGATTGGAGGGGGAATCGAGACAAGTCTTGAGATTTACAGAAAAGGGTATACAAATTATAATTTATCAAAAGGATGACCATTCAGCAAATCGAGGGAAATTATGCTGAGATTCAATATAAATGAGAGCTTCTAGAAATGGGAAGATGAATAGAAGACTACCAAGCTGAGGATGCATATGGCTTGAGGAACTGAGATATAAAGAGTCACATGGAGGATTTACGGAAAGGTCCTTTTTCCAGTGATTAAGTGGTTGCAGATAAGTCTGCAATTTATATTAGATAAAGGTCTAAATAAGGGGCGATAGCTCCATTATATAGTTTATCACGTCTTATTAGAAAGTCAGCGATCTTCATATCATCCAATTTGGTTGCTCAGTGGCTAATACCCTGTGCAAACCAACTTGGCGGAATCAAAGCTATACGCTGAGAATCAACAGTGGTGCTCACTACAGGAGGCCACTGGTCAACTGTAGTTCTTTGACACTAGGATACAATGATGAGCCCTCATTTGTTCCAACAAAATTTGATCAGATTCTGCACATGGTATGCTGAAGAAGCACAGGAGGTACATAACGATGAACCAACATTATTTACTGTAACTGAACTGGGGGATAATGAAGTTATGATCAATCTGCAATTTGAATTTCCTGAGCTGATGACCAACCAACAAGGATTCTCCACAAATGTGACTCCTCAGCAGCTGCGGGATATTATGGAGTGGCTGTTGCATGGATATCGCCTATATGAAGATGAGTCTGGGGAATACGCCCTGAGTTTTTCAATAACCAATGAGACCAAGAAAATTGCTACGCCGTGTACATGTCTTATTTGGATGCAACTACAACGGGGTTGGCTCACCACCTTGGCACTCATGGAGTCAAGGAGTATCTAGTTGCTAATATGCAACCATCAATTCGCCAGCTACTGCTTGTGATGGCTCGCCACAATATAGAAATTGGAGATGTATTAAAGTTTGCTCAAGCACAGCAAAACAATACTCGCCTCCTGCTTGACCACCTCGATCATTTGTTTTTTGAGGTACAAGGGGTGCTGGTACAGATGGACCATCATGTTGGGGTGTCCGCTGTCAATTGGACATTTTGGTACCACAATTAAATTTAGAATTATCTCAAGTAATAAGAGAACTGTTGGATTGGCATGGCCTATTGGTGGAGTGGATTCAGGATGTAACAACGTTGTAAAATAATATGGAGTACTTTATGATGGATCTAGCCAAATAGGCGGAAGCTCTCAAAGATGTGATTGCTCAGCTTAAGGAAAAATTACACTGATGGAATGGCAAGTGGCGGACCAAGTAAGCTCCTTATCAGCTGAAATAACCCAACTTTGTATCAAATGGAGTAACCAACAAATGACAGATAATGCACTTATCCTTTGGTCAACGTCTCCTGAATATCTCCAGCTAATCCGTCAGGTTACACAATTGGAAGTTGTTAGCCAGGCTGAGCGCCGTCAAGCCTTCCCTCTTCCAATTGGTGATATAAGAGAGTATGTGGACATGAAAGGGCGCCTTGATACCCTTTGATGGGCCAATGAGGAGTTGGTACGGGAACAAACCTCCCTCCTTAACCATATAAATGACACCAAGCAACAAGCGGATAACACTAACCAGCAGCACGCCCACATGCAAAACATAATTTAAGATGTCCTCTTGTGACTAAAAGCCATGGAGCAGAAACTGAACGCTGAGAGGGAATTATATTGGGAGTTGAAACATCAGTATGAAACACTGCAACAGGAATTCCAGGATGGATGCTTTAGATGCTATTCAGTTAAAGCGGAGCAGTTGATCAACAAACATTTCGTGGAACATGCTGGATCCAGGGGGAGTGGTGCAGTCAGTGGTGATTTGGGGAAAGAATGTTATGGATGAGCAAATGAATATCCCTTGGGCGTTATGATGGACCCCCTGCACAACACCACTTCTTCCAAGTCCTTTTTGATGGATTCGAGTCCATCCAGCTTGCTGTATGATAATGCACAAATGGGTGGTTCCCATAGTCACTCTGGAACCAATTCGCTTGCTCCTTGCAGCAGGAACCTGGATCAAGGCAAAGTTGTTCAAATAGAAATAGTTACCTCCTTTCAGTCATGATGGGAATCTACATGGGTACTTTAAGCATTTCAAATTTTCCAAGGAAGAGGCTTTTGATTGACAGAAAGCGAAACTGTTGCTGTCTGTTATAGATGTGGAAAGTGCTGATCAAGTTACCTGCTATCTTCCAAATAGCTCAGTATCCTACAAAGAAGTTAAAGCGATTGTTCTCCGCTGTTTGGAGGCGCTACCAAGATAGCCCAACGGAAAGCCAACTTTATGACTATACAGTTTCACCAAAATGAGAACCTGTTAGAATTTGCTGAACGTTTCTTGGCGGAAGCACATGTACTACTTGGAGCTAACATTTTATCCACTGAGGATGTCAGTATAGTGATGATGGCAGCTGTCAAACCATATTGGGAACTATATAACGCTATGTCTCACATTTTGGATGGAGATGCTGGATTAATCCAAATTGTGAACACCTTATGACGACTCTCCACCATAATCAGCGCACCCAACATAGCCTGAAAAACCTCTGCTGTCTCCACTCCAAACTCTTCAGGATATGGGCTGCAGCGACTGAGTTATCAGCCGCTGGAATGTATTCATCCCTCATATGAGTCAGTGGACTCCTTTTGGACGAGGTACGCTTCACTGGTTTGTCCATGGCCTTGGAACCATACTGGCAGCTTCCGAACTGGTCCTTTCGCCACAAGCTATATACATGAACCTTTTATAAATACCTGTTTCCAGTGAAGATGAAGAGGGCATTATGCGGGTAATTGCCCTAGCAAACCACAAGTGTATACAATGCCAACTGAGAAAATCAAGCATGAAAAAGCTCGAGTGGAGCAGATATGGGATGCTCTACCTCCAATAAGTCTAATACACTTTTCCCTAACAATTACCAAATGTCTTTTTGGGAAGAATTTGAACCTCAATTGGATGATTTTTTATTCAACAGCTTCCATCAGATACCCCTGCTTCTGCTTCCAAGAGTAAGAGTTCACCCCAGAGCCCAAGTCCCGCCAGGACATGCAGAAGCCATATGTGTGACAGATCCTGGAACAGACAGGCACCAGCAACTTGAGACCCTTGATGGACGTCACCTCTTTAGTAGGAGTTAACGTAGCCATTCCAGTGGAGAAAATTGCTAGTGAGTATACTCAGGTCAGCAAGGGCATTTCCTCCTTTTTGAGTAACACAAAGCCTTTGGTCGTACATTTAATAAACACTGATGGTGCTTCTTACTTAGAATGCACTTACTGCGACATTTTTGTTTAAAACACAAAATTCTGCGCTATAATAGACATGGGAACCCCTGTGAACATAGTCTATACCCGGTTGGTGGCTAAACTTCTGTTGAAACCAGATGTGGACCACTTAGTAGTATATGAGACCACGGGAACGCATAGCACTGTGTCTGAAGGAGCATATAGCGCGTTGCCCTTATGATTTGGGTCAGTCCATGCTTCCGCTCTGGTGGTGGTTTTGCCAAAGAACAACTACAACATGTTAATCGGTGCAGCATTTATGAGGAAATTTTGTGTTGTGATAAATATGGCGGAGGAAACTCTTACTATTTTAGGCCAACAGATCCCCATATATTTTACCTCTTGTGGAATCCCAATGGATCCATTCCACTCTAGTCAAATCAATCTAGCGTACAGCGATGGAGTGATTACTGTTTATTATCAATGACTGAAGCGGTGGACCAGGGCCCTCCTCAACCAGATTTATGAGAACAAAGGGATCCCGCTTTGGGAAGCAAGCACTTTAAGCCTACCATCTGGACACCAGTGCATAGTAGGGACTGAGCTTGAAATTGATGTCCCCAAAGGGCTTTATGGAGAAATTATGGCGCCTCACCATCACTCGTGGCTTGAACCACATGTGGCTCCAGGGTTACTGCTACCTGGGAATGGGTAGATGAAAGTGATGCTAGCGAACTTACAGTAGGAGACAATAAACGATCCAGTGGCACCAAGTGGTGGCCTACCTACACTTAGTTCCTATAGAGGAAGTTCGCCATATTCATGATTTTGGCTCATGGGAGGATCTTGGACTACCAGTAAGCTCATTGTTCAGCGTATTGACCATGGTTCCACGGGAAGCACTTATGGGATTATTGGCAGAATAGCAAAATAAGGCTATGGCATTATTTGAAAAGTATAAAGATATTTTTGCACATGACAATCATGATTTGGGGTGCGCTCAAGGGGTAGTACATCGGATAGATGTGGGGGATCACCCTCCCATTTGATTGTAATCTATTAGATGATCAAAAGTGGTGGAAGAGGTTGTCTCCGATGAGATGGATAAACTCATCGTGCAAGGGATGCTAGAGCCATCAAACAGTCCATGGGCATCACCGGTGCTCATTGTAAAGAAAAAAATGGCTTTAATCAAGTGGTTATTGACTATCACAAACTCAATAATGTAACAAAGAAGGATTTTTATCCTCTTCCGCGGATTGATGACGCATTAGACTGATTGGGTGGGGCAAATTATTTTTCCACCATGGATCTGATCTTGGGGTACTGGCAGATTAAATTGCCTTTAGCGGAATGGGAGAAATATACAATCATCACTTTGAGAAGGTTATTCCAGCCGACTCACATGCCACAAGGGTTGTGCAACGCCCCAGCTACGTTTCAGCATGTCATGGTATAATTTTAAGTGATTTCAAGCTGTCCTGTATCTTAGTTTACCTCAATTACATCAATGTGTTCTTGCAGACGTTTACAGAGAACCTTACACACTTGGAACAAGTATTCCAGTGCCTCGCTGCCACTAATATCAAAATTAAGCCCTAGAAGTGCCATTTCTTTAAAGAACAATTAGAATACCTCAGGTTCATCATGGATTCCAATGGGCTTAAACTGCAGCTGGCTAAAGTGGAAGCGATAAGCAAGGTGACTCGCCCAGGTAATAAGTGGGACATTCAAGTGTTTCTGGGGATGGTTGGGTAATACCAACGGGTAGTTCTCAATTTAAGTTGCATTTGGGCCCCGCTGTTCGAGTTTCTAAAGAAAAACGCTTCTTTTGATTAAACAGAATGTTGCCAGAATGCTTTTGATGTGTTGCAAACCGCATTAGCAAGCACACCCATTTTGCAATAACCCAACTTTGATAAACAGTTCATAGTGCAAACGGATGCATCCCTCGCTGCTATAGGGGCAGTATCATCCCAGAAGGACAATGACGGCGTGGAGCATCCTATCACATTCTGTATTCAAAGCTTGAACTTTCACAAATGAAACTACACCATTGTAACGGTCAGGTTAAACCAATCATTACATTTTGACTAGAGATTTGGATTTCTGAATCTCAAGTTGAAACACTTTTTGGGTTTTTTTTTAGATTTATGCGGGGTCCAGCACTGGGCTGTGCCCCTCCCGCACTATTCTTGGGCTCTTAGGGGCCTAAAGAACAGTGCAGGAGGGGCTCCCCGGAAGGGCGACCTTAAAAGGTCGAACTCACACAATTCTGAACTCAGTTAAGAATTTTTCCTCATTTCCCACTTTTGCATGGGATTCTCTGGTAGCCTCGGGGCCACCCTTGCCTTGTCTTACCTGGTATCCCACAGCGATCTAAATTTTGTATCATCAACAAAATATTGGGATTTGGCGTCAAGGACCTTGATTCTGCCAAATACCCTGGTTTTTTATCTCATTCGCTGTGCCCTAAGTTATCAGGATTGAATTTGTCCGCATGTTTATTTTCAATAATAAATAAAACAAGGCTAATTTTGGGGTCAGTTCTCACTTACCTGTGTTGTCTTTTCTCGCTTTTCAAATTTTCCCTAAATCCAAGGTTGAATTGGGAGCCTCATATCAGACAATCATTTGGCACCCATCGCCAAGGCAAGATGGCAGTCAAAAACTGGGATGTTTTCAATTGTTACATTATTCTGAACTCTCTGTGCTGATTAGCACGCCACCAGATCCCCAGTTTGGCCCAACCTCAGTGGTCACATCAGGTCCCAGTTGTTGAGTTATAGCACCGGGGGGAGCTGGTGACTGATGGCCAACCCTGGACCTGAAGTGACCGTTGGTCCAAAATCCTGGTGGGGCTTCCCCCTCACCAGGGATCTGGCTGGCACCGAGGGACCTGGCCCAGCAGGGCCCCTCACCCCATGGTCAGCCCACTCTGGGGGGATAACTGCCCAGCCACGCGTTGGGCAGGTTTCCCCTCTCTGGGTGGACTGGTTTTGCAGTCCAGTTCAGGCTCCACGTCACTGAGGAAGCCCTCATGGTGGCTGCCTCCTGCTATGGGGCACCCTCTTGTGGGGGGGCTCCTTCTTAGGGGGTGATGTAATGGTCGGGTTAAACCAATTATTACATTTTGACTTGAGATTTGGATTTCTGAATCTCAAGTTGAAACACTTTTTGGGTTTTTTTGAGATTTATGCGGGGTCCAGCACTGGGCTGTGCCCCTCCCGCACTATTCTTAGGCTCTTAGGGGCCTAAAGAACAGTGCAGGAGGGGCTCCCCGGAAGGGCGGCCTTAAAAGGTTGAGCCCACGCGATTCTGAACTCAGTTCAGAATTTTTCCTCATTTCTCACTTTTGCATAGGATTCTCTGGTAGCCTTGGGGCCACCCTTACCTTGTCTTACCTGGTATCCCACAGCAATCTAAATTTTGTATCCTCAACAAAATATTGGGATTTGGCATTAAGAACCTTGATTCCACCAAATACCCTGGTTTTTTATGTCTTGTTCACGGTGCCCTAAGTTATTGGGATTGAATTTGTCCACATATTTATTTTCAATAATAAATAAAACAAGGCTAATTTTGGGGTTGAATCCTCACTTACCTGTGTCATCTTTTCTCGCTTTTCAAATTTCCCTAAATCTGAGGTTGAATTGGGAACTTTATATCGGACAATCATTTGGCGCCCATCACCAAGGCAAGATGGCGGTTGAAAAGTGGGATGTTTTCGATTGTTACAACCATGACCAAGTGGGAGTGTTTAGCGGTGATCTATGCTTACAAACAGTTTTGAGTATATTTACATGGGGTAAGATTCCAATTAGTAATGGATCACGCTTCTTTGCGCTGGCTACAGAATCTGCATGAACTGGGAGGACAGCTCACACGTTGGGCTCTGAGGCTCCAAGCATATGATTTTAATATTATACACTGCCTGGGAGCAAAACATCAAAATGTGGATTGTCTTTCTCAGCTGCCAATGGTCGCTATCATGGCAGATTTAGCTGACATAATTTATGAGAAGATGGTGGCAAACTAATACCAGGATGAGCTGCTGCAGGTGATCAAGGTACTAGATGGACTCAGGGAGGATACTTTCCTACGTGAGGAAGAACTATATAAGTAATTGGAGACTTAACGCTGAGTTTCCCTAAACCTTTGGCTAGACCCTTGATTATTATAGATGCTCATTGGGCTGTGGGACATGGAGGATTGCGGAAAACGCTGGAGTTTTTGTGACCCCAATACTACTGGGAGAGCATGCATTATGATGTATTGGAAATGGTTAGTTGTTGCCATCAGTGTCAAGTGGAAAAGCCTTTCCACAAGAAGACCACATACCAGCTGGTTAAACCCCAGTTCGCTTGGCACATTGTTTCCATTGATGTAGTGTTACCTCTGCTGACTAGCGCCAATTGATCTAAGTATATAATCGTTGCCATCAATCATTTGACACAATGGGTGGAGGCCAGGGCTTCTAGCGACTTGGGCGCAGTCACCACCGCCAAGTTTATTATGGAGTGTGTTATACAGCGACATGGCTGCCCACAGTTCATTCTGACAGATAATGGAACCAACTTCACTTCACATATCCTGCTGAAGTTGAACGAGCTAATGGCGATCCATGGGGTTTTGACCACCCCCTATCATCTGGAATCAAATGGAATGGTGGAGCAGGTCAACGGAACCATAGTGAACATACTCCGCGAATTGTAAAGGATTGACCCTTGGAATGGAGTGCCCTTCTACCTACCGCTGTGTTTGCGTATAATATCAGCTATCATTCATCCACTGGTAAGAGCCCATTTCAACTGCTGTATGGTCAACATCCTGCTCTGCCTGCCTTGCTTTATTCATGTGTAGAGGACACTGGTGGTGTGGATCCCCAGAGATATTTGAAAAATCTTATGGATACATTGATCAAGTTGCAAACGGAAGCTTACTCAACCACTTTGGCCAAAAATATTTGTGATCAGGCAGCTGATCAGAAAAATGGAGCGGATTCCCACAGTTTTCTGTAGGGGACCACGTTTTATTCCACGACCAGCACAGATTTGGGTGGAATAACAAGCTATCCAACATCTGAGAAGGCCCATTAAAGATAATTGATAAGATCTGCATGGATGTCTACACTATCAAGGAACCTGCAGGGGTTTATTATCAACTGAGTTCATGTGAAGTCCCTATGAGCATATAAATAGTAAGAGCATATTGTCCAGTCAAAGGGGGGTGATGTTGGGAAGTTAATATGACTGGATGATATGCTACCCATACCGGTGGATTAGAGGGGGAATTGTGACAAGTCCTAAGATTTACAGAAAAGGGTATATGAATTATAATCAATAAAGATGACCATTTAGTGAATTGAGGGGAATTACGTCGAGATTAATATAAATAAGAGCTTCTAGAAAAGGGAAGACAAATAGAAGACTACCAAGCTGAGGATGCATACGGCTTGAGGAACTGAGATATAAAGAGTCACATGGAGGATTTACGGAAAGGTCCTTTTTCCAGTGATTAAGTGGTTGCAGATAAGTCTGCAATTTATATTATATAAAGGTCAAAATAAGGGCAATAGCTCCATATATAGTTTATCGAGTTTTATTAGAAAGTCGGCGATCTTAATATCATCTGATTTGGTTGCTCAGTGGCTAATACCCTGTGCAAACCAACTTGGCGGAATCAAGGCTATACGCCGAGAATCAACACCCAAAATAATAGGATCTGGGGTAGTAGGATGCTTTTCCTTTAAGAGTGATAATATGGAGATGTGGAAGACATTATGTTGGTTCCAATGGGCATGAAGCTTGATGCGGTATGCACCATTACCCACGTCCTTCTCTACTTCAAAAGGACTAGACAGATTACTAGCTAACTTGCTAGATGGAACCTTCATATTCAAGCGGCAGCTGTCAAGCATAACAAGTGAACCTAAAGAGATGTCATACCCTGGGAGTCATTTTCTATCAGTGAACTTCTTATAATCTCTAATGGCCTTTAAGAAATGCTCTTGAACAAGCTTTTGGGTGTCTTAAATCTGGGTGATTCAGTCCTCTGTTGTGGGAACCGCAGAGGTTAGGCGCGCTCCAATATGGAATGATGGGTTGTATTCCAAAGTTGCTTAAAAAGGGGAAAATCCAGCGGAAGAGTGTGGTGCATTTTTGTAGGCAAATTGCGCCAGAGTAATATCCGTGGACCAAGTATCCTAGGTGGCTGAAGAGTAACAACTTAATATTGTTCTAAAACTTGATTAACTCTCTCAGTTTGCCTATATGATTGTGGGTGATTTGCTGTATAACGGCAGGCTTTGATACTAAGAAGTCTTAACAAGGCATCCTAAAAACTGGCTGTGAATTTTGGACCACGGTCACTTACAATATTAATTTTTAAAAACATGAAGAACACATTAGTGATGAAAAGTGCTGCAGCCTCTGCAGCTGTTATGGTAGTGTTGCATGAATTAAAAATACAAACTTGGTGAAAAATCCACAATTAAAATTATGGCATCAAACCCCTTAGACTTGGGAAGTTCCACTATGAAGTCCCTTGAGACTGACGTCCAGTGACCCTCAGCTTGTTGCAAAAAGCAGAGAAGGCCCTTTTTTCTGTGCAGTCTGATTTGGAGCGAGCAAGGTAACACAGTTTTCTACCCAATCGGGTTATCCTATGTGAGCCCAGGACAATTGTAGGTTCTCTTGACTAGTTTAACAAACTTCTTTGGACCAGGATGGCCTACTGCAGGTTGGGCGTGGTGAACTATAAAACCTGAATGCGCAAGGTGGGTGGGACCCAAATCCCATCCCAAAAGTAGATTTTTCCATCATTTAAGTTATACATGGTCCTTTTTTGCTGCCTAGTCTCCAGGTCATTCACCAACTGGATTCCCTAAAACTTAGATGACCTGTGTTGAATCTCAGCGATTCTGTATGTACCCGCTGAAGGGTATTTTGCACAGGGTTTTGGCCATTGAACAATTAGAACGGATGATATGATGATCGCACATTCCTTGATACACTTGTAAACAATTAATATATAATAAAATGGTAGCAATTTTCCCTAAACACTTCTTTTTTATTTTAATATATATAAATCGGCGGATCTTCCTCTAATTTGCCTCCTCTTTCTTCTTCTTTCTTCTTCTTTTCTACGCCTACTAAAAAAACCCTTTCATATAGTCTCCTTGTTTCAATGATATCCCTGCAACCTTAGTTGGTACCAACCCTTTTGCTTAGTTATTCATTTCGCCATCAAAATTGGTTTCAGATTGTTGTTCTTTAATTCTTCATCGCCCTGATTTGAGGCGACCCATTTTATCAGCTTTAAAATGTAAACCTCGCCCTATCACCTCATTTTGAAGGCAATTCGTTATGACCATTATAACCCATTACTGCCTCATCCAAAGGAGATCAATCAATTATAGCTCTGAAACATCCTCGGCGGATTCTGTCCATTGAACCTTTGGCGGAATTCCTCCAATGATTCGCTTGGTCATAATGGTGGCTTGTCATCCAGTCATATAGATTTTCAACTTTGCCCCCCCATTTCAGATGATAAGCTGTACGTCTCTTTTTCCCTCAACAGCATGCAAAACATTCCATATCCAACAGCAGCGAGTCTGTGAGTTCACTTTTTCTACCATCTGTGGCTTGGTGCAGAGTTACCTGACCCAGGTCACATCCCTCTTCCCCAGTTTCCTTTTCCCCCAGCTGATGAGGATGAGGATGACGTGGACCTCTAAACTGTGCTAATCCAGGAAGAAATTCTTCCCAAATTCGTCAGCCATTTGGCTTCCTGGTGCGCCCCCTTCAGGTATATCGTGGCCCAGTACGCTGGGGAGGGAGCAGACTTGGGGACTTCATATAACAAAGCAACCCAGCTCCTGGCGAGCGGCTTTAGTTGCCTAGTGTTTCCATCTCCTGCCAAGCCCCATCCCATGTCTCTGTCAGTTCAGAGTATGATGTGCTTTGTGCAGTGGGTGATAGCCTGCTGGTCAGGGTTCTTTCCCTGCGCTCCTGCCCACTTCTGGTCCTTAGGGGTAAACTTCTGCAACAACTGATTAGCTCGCCTTTGTTCTGGAGTCACCGCAGCGTTCACTGCCCTCAGCGCTGACAATCCATCGGAGTACCTTCCCATCATGGCGCTCTTAGGTAACTTAATTTTGCATCCTGCAGCTGCTTTAGGTTCAGGAATAGAGCAGCACTGGACAGCCCTCAGGTGGGCCTGGCGAGCGCATTCACCACAACCACTCTTTTTCCAATAGCATATCTGATCATGAAGGACTTCCTTGTAGATTGCCTGGCACTGGGAACAGCCTTTTCCCCTCGAGCTGGCACTCACCTGCTTACTCACCAGCCCTTATGACTCTGGCCCCCTCTGTTGGCGTACTCATAGATTTCCCAGGATCATCAATGCATGTGGTTGCAAGCTTTGCTCCTCATGGGGCAGAAACGATTTTGGCTTGATCAACCAGACAAACTCTCACCACCTCGCCTGTTACCCTGGAATACCAGTCCATCTTCCTCTTCTAGTCCTGATGCACCAGCCTCCCCACTTCATACTAGCGCAGTGGCCCCAGAGCAGATGTCATCCCCCTCACTCTCACCTCAGCAGTCTTCGCCTCCACCCCCAACCCCAGATGAGCCCATAGAAGCTATGGCACACTCAAAGAAGTGGAAGAAGAAACAAAGGTCCCATCAATTAAAACAAAAGGAACACAGCAAGAAGCTGAAAAAAGACAGGAAGATGAAGGCAGCGAAGCAAAAGACATTAAGGAATGACCCCAATTATAATGATAAAACTGGTAGCAGCTACACATATATAGATTATTATATTTTATATATATATTCTTTTTATTTTTTTCCTTTTTAGAGTAGCTATATTACTTCTTATATGCCCAAAGGAATTTTGCGTGCACCTAAATTATAATCCGGCCACTCATGAAATCCTTAGTAGTATAAGCATCAATTCCCATTTTTTCTATTATCTCAAATGGCCTGATCCAAATATTTACGAGCTTGTGCTTCCGCCCAAACCCAAGCTGATCATGGAATAGCACCAATCTCCATCTTTGAACTGTGCTAGGCCACTTTACAGTACCAGGTCAGCAGCTTGATTTTTAATTTTCTTGGACAATATGAATGAGTATGCTTCAGTTTGTAACTTGATCAGAGTATTTGTAAGGTTGGTTAAATATCGTTGTGGATCCATTCCGCTGGTGTCCTCTAGACAGGCATATAGCAGCGCAGGCAGAGCGGGGTGCCTCACATAAAGCAAATGGAAGGGGCTCTTTCCTGAGGCAGAATTGTACCTTATATTTTAGGCGAACACCGCAGTAGAAAGAAAGGTACTTCAATCAGAGGGTCTACCAATACCAACTTCTGGAGTATATACACCAGAGTCCCATTAATCCGTTCAACCATTCCGTTAGACTCATGGTGATATGGGGTTGTTAGGACCCTGCGGATGGCCATTAATTCGTTGAGCTTGTGTAAAATGTGAGAGGTGAAGTTGGTTCCATTGTCAGTAAGGATAAGCTGTGGGCAGCCATGACGCTGTATGATGCATTCCATTACAAACTTAGCCACAGTAATTGCCCCCAGACCCCAAATGGCTCGCTCCTCATCCCCCCTTGTCAAGTGGTCAATTGCCACCAAGATATACTTAGACCGATTAGCTCCAGTTGGCAGAGGTCCCACAACATCAATAGAGACTGTATGCCAAGTGAAGCGTGGTTTTACCAACTGGTATGAAGTCTTCTGGTGGAACGGCTTCTCCACCTGGCACTCGTGGCAGCAAGACAGGGTCTCAAGCACATCAAATTGCATGCTTTCCCAATAATACTGCGGCCTTAACAATTCAAGAGTTTTCTGGACGCTGCCATGGCCAACGGCTCAGTGTGCACTCATAATAATAATTAAGAGGGTGGAAGGTCTTAGGATATTCATGGTAACGTCCTCTATACGCTTATACAATTCCCCATTTCTTAGAAATGTATTGGTCCTGAGTCCATCTAGTAATTTAATAACTTAAGGCGATTCATTATCATACTTTCCGCTGAGCATTTTGTCAAACATTATATCACTTAAATCCGCCATAACTGCAATTACCAGTAATCTCAATAAGCAATTGGCATTTTGGTGTTTTGCTCCTGGCCAATGAAGAATCTCAAAGTCATAAGCTTGAGGCTTAAGCGTCCATTAGGCTAGCCGCCCCTCAGGCTCTCTCAAATTCTGCAACCAGCGCAACAATGCATGATCCATCACAACTTTAAACTTTAAGCCATGCAAGTAGACTCAAAACTGTTTATATGCATAGATCACTGCTAAGCACTCTCACTTGGTTACGGTGTAATTCCATTCATGGCAATTCAGCTATGGCTACAGTACGCCATGGGGTGCTCTTCTCCCTCATCGTCCTTCTGAGAGAGGACTGCCCCATCAGCGGAAAGTGATGCATCCGTTTGCACTATAAATTCCTTATCAAAATTAGGGTAGTGAAACACAGGCGCACTAACTAACGCCGTTCAAAGTGTATCAAAGGCGCATTGGCGTTGTACCATCCATTTGAACATGGCGTCTTTCTTTAGTAGCTCAAACAGCGGCTATCCAATGGAACTGAAATTGGGTATGATTTGTTGGTAATAACCCACCATCCCCCAAAAAACACCTTAATGTCCCGCTTAGTAACTGGACTGGTCATCTTCTGGATAGCTTCTACCTTGGCTGGTTGAGGTCTTAGCCCAGTCGAATACACCACAAACCCAAGGTACTCAAGCTGATTCTTGAAGAAGTGGCATTTACGAGGCTTAATTTTAATATTGGCCGCAGCCAGTTGGCAAAATACCTCTTTCAAATGGGTGAGATGCTCAGTGAATGTGTGAGAGAAGACATTAATATTATCAAAATACACAAGAATGCACAACAGCTTCAGATCACCCAGTATGTTGTCCATTGCTCATTGGAACGTAGCTGGGGCGTTACATAGCTCTTGCGTCATGTGAGTTGGTTGGAAGAGCCCCTTTGAGGTGATTACAGTGCATTTTTTTCCACCAAAGGCAACTCGAATTGCCAATAACTGGATATCAAATTCATAGCTGAGAAGTAGCAGGCTCCATCTAGCTGATCCAGCGCATCATCAATCTGTGGCAGAGGGTATGAATCTTTTTTGGTGATGCTATTGAGCTTCTAGTAGTCAATTACTAAAATGGTTAGTGCCATCCTTCTTTTTAACAATTAGGAAAGCCAAAGCCCACAGACTCTTAGATGGTTCGAGCATTCCCTGCTCTAGCAGCTTTTAAATCTCCTCAGTGACAACTTCTTTAGCTGCCCATGATTGGCGGAATGGTCAAGACCTGATGGGGGGATGATCCTCAGTGTCCAGTCAATAAACAACCCCCTGAGCACACCCCAAATCATGATTGTCAACCTCAAAAATTTATTTATATTTTTGAAATAAAGCTTCCACCCACTCCTTCTGATCTTCTGATAACCTGGATAAATTCTCCCACGGTACAACCATCATTGCACTAAGATGCGATTCAATGGGCAGACCAAATTCATCCAGAGAACCAAAATTTTGAACCTGGTTGATCTCCTCAACTGGGTTCAAATGTAAGTATGCTATAATCTGATGTCAGCGTATTCAAATTGGTCTGTTCTGAAAATTTGCTATTAAAACCTTGATTTCCCATGGCCTGGAAGTATGATGCCTGGAGCCACGTGGGGCTCAAGCCGTGATTGCTGATAAGGCCCAATGATCTCTCCGTAGAGCCCAGCTGGCACTTCCACTTCTAACTCAGTGTCTACTATCACTTGATGCATAGGGAATGGATATAGCTCCAGCTGCTCTAAGCAGTAGCCCTTGGTATTTGTATATCTGATGAGTGAGGGTCCAATTCTTCCCTTTTAATCAATGATAGCACACTGGAATCACCCCATCGCTGTAGGCAAGGTTGATCTGTCCCATATGCACTGAGCTCTTTGGCACTCAGCTAGAGGTGAAATAAATAGGGATTTGCTGTCCCAAAATGACTAGGGTCTCTTCCATCATGTTAACTACAGCCCCATAGTGTCACATAAATGCAGTCCCAATCAACAGATCATAGTTACTGTTTGGTAATACCACCGCTGGAGCCACCACAACAATGGATCTGAATCGCAAGGGAAGCGCGCTATATGCTCCCTTCAGAAATGGTGGTTTCAGCTCCAGAGGTCCCATACACCATCCTGTGGTCTATGTCAGGTTTTAAGGACAACTTCGCCACTAATTTAGTGGAGACAATATTAACAGGGGCACCCATATCAATTATAGCATGTACCTGAGTTTTATCTACCACAATGTCACAGTAAGTGCATTCTGAGTAAGATGAATGCCAGCTATTTACTACGTGTACGCTCAAGGATTGATGTTTTCCAAGGAAACTCATAATACCCACACCAATTTTAGGGTATCAGGTTACAATAGCGTCCACTGGAAGAGCGACATCTACTCCTATCAGAGACAGGGCATCTGTGAACGGTTCTAACTGATCTAACAGATTTTGATTGAAAGTTTGACAAGCATAAAGCTTCAGTCGATCTGGAGCATTTATGTCTGCCATTGCTTCAACGTGCGCTTGAGTCAGCACATTTACTCCCCCAACTGGCGGTTGGTAGAGGAATGTATCATCAAACTGGGAGTCTTCTGCTACGATTGACACAGTAGAATCAGGTGAGACATTTGAGTTCAAGGTAGCAGAAGTAGAAAGTCCCTTCTCTACTCCGCTCTGACTTTTCCCTGATAGCCCTGATCCCAGTGTATGGGAAGGATCCGTCAATTGGGGCACCATCATCCCATGTTCCCAGTGCAAACACAATTAAAACAACTTACTCCATAGGGCCTATGGCTGTGTTTGGTATAAGTTGGTCCTCTTGGTAAATGGTTCAGAAGAGAATTGATGTAACCAGACCCCCATTGATAAAATGACCACCACCGATCAGTGTAATTAGGACCAGAATGGTAGTTAGTCAGAGGTTGATTGGTAGTTAAGGAACACCCTTTGGACTGCGGAGAGTATCCTGATGGAATCCTCACTGACCGGTTAACTCCCCCAGATGCTTAGGGTGAAAAACAGCGACAGTGCAGATTTGCTCAGTATTGGGTAGAGGGAATGTTACAGCTAAGCAACATATATACTGAACAAGTTTAATAAGAGGTACATCATCCTTTAAAAACGAGGCCATGACATTGTAAAGTTCAGGGTATGGCTTCACCACTGAGGCCATTGTGATACACACATCAACTTTGGACAAAATCCCTGCCCCAATCAGCACATGTTCTTCCATCGTAAATCAGTCATAAAATGCAGTGAGGGTCTCATTGCACTGAAACCTGATGGTCAAGAACTTGGCTTTTCACTGTGACATTTTTGCAGTTCCGCCAAACAACCGCAGCACCATCTCCTTAACTTCATGGTATGAAACGGAACTAGCTGAGAGGTAACAAACAACTTGATCAGCACTCCCAACGTCCAAAGAGGAGAGCAATAGTTTCTCCCTATGCCAATCTAAAGTACCGTCAGTTGCAAACTCAATTGGCAAAAGAACCCATGAATATTTCCTTCACAAACAAAAGGCGGCAACTTATCACTATAAACTTTCTGAAGCAACTCATCTTGCTGTTTGAGCACAGTATCTAATGCGAGTCTCAGCTCTTCATATGCAACAGGTCCAGCATGTCATGTAGATTATTTATCAAAACAACCTGGATGCGACATAGCTGGTAGCTGAGTTTTCATTGTATTGCTATTGGTCAATGGGCCCCCTGTAGTGAGCACCACCGTTGATTTTCGGCGATTCCATATGTACCCGCTGAAGGGTATTTTGCATAGGGTTTTGTCCATTGAACAATTAGAACATATGATATGACATTCGCCCATTCCTTGATACACTTGTAAACAATCAATATATAATAAAATGGTAGCAATTTTCCCTAAACACTTCTTTTTTTATTTTAATATAAATAAAATTGGTGTATCTTCCTCTAGTCCGCTTACTCTTTCTTCTTCTTTCTTCTTCTTTTCTACACCTACCAAAAAAACCTCTTCCTTTAGTCTCCTTGTTTCAATGATATCCCTGCAACCTTAGTTGGTACCAACCCTTTTGCTTAGTCATTCATTTCGCCATCAAAATTGGTTTCAGATTGTTGTTCTTTAATTCTTCATCGCCCTGATTTGAGGCGACCCATTTTATCAGCTTTCAAATGTAAACCTCGCCCTATCACCTCATTTTGAAGGCAATTTGATACAACCCGTTATAACCCATTATCGCCTCATCCAAAGGCGATCAATCACTTATAGCTCTGAAACATCCTCGGCAGATTCTGTCCATTGAACCTTTGGCAGAATTCCTCCAATGATTTGCTTGGTCATAATAGTGGCTTGTCGTCCAGTCATATAGATTTGCAACAACCTGCTGAAATGCATTCACACATGGGTGTTTCTGGAGATATATCAGCATAGCTACCATAACATTTGCAAGGGAGAGGATCATGGTGGAAGGCACCACTGTGGTGAGCTCAGACAGGTCCTCTTATGGGCCTGGAGCCAAGGCAAGTTTGCGACTCAACATATTAGGAAGTACATCTAGTGGCCTTTTTAAAAGTCATACTTGAAGTGAAAGTTACAAAGATCTCTGCATGTGCGTGCTTGACTTTGAGACAGCTTTTAGGTTTTACAATAATACAGTAAGAATTTATGGTCAGTGCATACTGTGATTTCATGCTTTGCTCCTTGATGAAGATATCTCTAATGGGTCAGAGACCTTGACACTGCAGCCAACTCTTTATAATAGATTTCCCATGCTTGTTCCATGGAGGTGAATTTCCTTTACTTATGCCACGGGGAGCTCCATTTCTTTGTGCTCTTGCAAGAGTACCGCTCCAACTGCAACTGATGATGCGTCACAAGCCATAATTGAATGGCTTGGATGTGTCAGCATGTCTTAAGACTGACGCTGACAGGAAAGTTCCTTTAAATTCCTCAAAGGCTTGTTGACACTCCTCTGTCTATTAATAAGGGACATTTTTCCCTGTCAGTGAATGTAGGGGTGCATCCTGTTGAGCAAGCGCTGGAGAAAACTTTTAGAAAAATAATAGCGCCCAAGAAGCTTCATAGTTGTTTTTGGGTTGTGGGAGGTTGGACAGGACTAGATGGCCTCCAGTTTACATGGAGGGACAGCATACCTATCCTTAAAGATCAGGTTTCCTAAGAAAGTTTCATCCTCTCAAAAGCAATTTGCAATTTGAAAGGCTTGACAAAAAGACCTGGCTTGAGAGGGCTCTCATTACGGCCTCCAAGTCCTTTGTATGCTGTTCATGGGTTGAAGAATGGATCAATATGTCACTAATGTAAGTGAATGTACAGGTAAACCTTAGGTCCCCAAGCCATCATCAAAAAATGCATTGGAAGGTTGCTGGAGCGTTCTTTAGTCCAAAAATCATCACCTTTAAATGAAATGTTCCACTCCTTGTCCTAATGGCCGTGAACCACACTTAGCCCTCTTTAACCCTCAACTGGTTAAAAGTATTAACCAGGTCCAACTTTAAAAAAACCGTGATTTAGAAATGTCCTGAGTAGTGGTTTGTTCCAAAGGGAGGTGGTATGGATCTGGAACTGTCACATTGTTAACATGGCCATAGTCCACACATGGCAGTAAGGTCCCATTAGCCTTCTGGGCAAGGACTACTGATGAGGCAAATGTGGAGGATTTATTAATAATCCATTACTTTTCCAGCATGTCATCTAGCCATATTCCCAGATCCTTGCTTCTTCCTCCATGTGAGGGTACAACGGGCAATTACTCTTAACAAGATGCACTTTTAGCTGGAAGGAAAGATCATATTCTGGATGGGGAGGGATTCAGGTTGCAAGTCTCATATCAAAGACATCCTTTATGGGCTAGGAAGTCAGGAAGATCTTAAGGGAGATCCAAAGAATACAGCTCCGTGGAAGAAATAGATCTAAGTGAGGTCTCTGTTGTAATAGTTTCAATTAGTGGGAATTCACAATACATCACTTATTGGCAAAAGACAAAGAGTTAATATCCAGAATAATGTTCAACTGCTGGAGATGCCACCAGCCAACCCCCAGGATGACAGGATATAGTAAATCAGGCACAGCTGAAAAGTGGTTACAAAAGCCAAATTTGTGGATGAAAAACTGCACTGAACGCTGGACAGTGTGGCAGTTCAATGGTGCAGATGAAGCGCCTAATATAGAAGGAGCTAGCACCGTGTAGGTCTAAAGAGTGAGAAACTCATAGATCCATGAAGTTGCCAGCTGCTCCATTATCAAGGAGTGCTTGTACTGTGACCTCCCGTACTCTTACTCTGAAGGTAATTGGAAAAAGTAAATAACTTAGTCCTCTTTATTAGTCATGAAGAGATAGAGGGCAGCGGAAAGTGGGGCTGGCCATATGATGAGAAGTGGCCTCTTGGTAAACAATAAACTTTTCTGCTTCTCCTCATGGGATTCCTTTGCAAGGTTCCCTGATCCCCAGGCAGGATAGGATTGGTAGGATTTACCACTATTCCCTTGTTCATCTCCAATGTGGGAGAGGAACTTTCATGGTCCTTTATAGTGGGTGGAACTAATCTGATAAGAGAAACACTTGCTCAGTGGAACGGTAATAACTTTCCTGATCAGGTGCTACATGGACTTCCACCTGGGCCATTTGGGTGGGTGTTAGAGTAGGATTTCTTGGGTCTAATGTCACAGTCATATCCGCATCTGCGGAAAAGAGGAAAGGGACTTTCAACTGGTAGTTTGTTACTCTTCAAAGTAGCCTGCGGGTATAAAGTTACCACTGTAACCCCAAAAGAGCGCTTCCCGGGACCCTTATTCCCTGAAAAGGTAGGAGTAGGTGTTTTCGACTGGAATGAACTAGATGGGAGGGGATTCGCTGTTGGAGGAGATGACATCACTGACGCTGATGGTAAACTTGCATGAAAGGGTTTTCCCCCACTGAATATGCTAAGGAAAATGCAGCCTCCATAGACACTGGAAGAGGATCCCATGCGGAATTGTTGACTGCAGTGTTATACAAGGCTGCTTTAAAAGCTGACACTGCAATGTCTGTAGGAATCTAAACTGACAGTACTATTGCTATAAAGGCTTCTACCATTAAAGCAGGTCAGGGACCTTCTGATGGAGGGCGAAGAGATGATAGAGGCAGGATGCTCTAGATTCAGGTGCTTTTACTGCATAAGATACTAGACTTAATAAGAGAGTGTGATTCCCCATTTTGTTGGCGGCCTGTAATACTCCTCTGACCCAGCGGCGAGCCTCTACTTCTAAGGGTATCTAAGAGAGCCACACTTCTCTGTTCTTCTGTGGAAGTAAGAGTTTGAGAACCCACAGCTGAAAAGCGCACATGAAGCTCTTCAAGAGTATCTAGCACCTGTTCTGCTACTTCAGAGGATGGGACTGAGGGGATTTCCCATTGTCACACACCTGCTGAAGGTGCAGCCTGATTCACTGGTGCTATGTGAGCACTATCCTGGGACAGTAAAAGATTTTTACATGCCATGCAGAAAGAAATGAGTGACCAGAAAGAGAAAACCAAGTTACATAGGGTATGCAAATTCATTGTAATTAAGTAAGCAACTGTCTCACCTGATCCCATGAGGAGGGCGGAAAGAGCTGAAGTTATGGGTTGATTTATTATATCATAGAACCTGCTGATTAAGTAAGACTGGCTTCCAATCTGGGTGTATAAAAACCCAGTGGAAAGCCCAGAATGCCAAAGGCATAGCAGTTATGATTACTTGTAGGAGGGACGCCTATGAGTTTTGTGAGGAAACAAGAATAAAAGAACATATAAAAGGACCTATGGCAAACCAAATGTCTGCAATGGGGCAACCGTGGGTCTTTTAGGGGCATCTCTCAAGGGTAGGAGAGGCAAGGAGGATGACCAATTCTCCTGGGTTTGAAGTTGGTGACCTTTGAACTCTGCTTCCATATTTTCTGGTTCAGTTTTATCATAACAAGTTTTGTGAAAATCACTAGAACTTCATAATTTGAAAATGGTGATCAGGTTCGTGTATCAAATTGAATTAATTTGATTTAAATGTTGGGAGGCCTTAGGCTTTGCCTCATGCCCGTTGAGGTGTTTTGCAATGGATAAAGGGGTTGGAAGCGTCATCTAGGTAGTAGATCAATTTTGTAAAACGATTTGGGCTGGATTGGCCTGCGGCGGGATAGCCCAGACAATCCAGCGCCTGGTTTCTTCCTGCAGCTGCAAGGATGACCAATCCTCAGCCCCTAATGGTGAATCAATATTGGCAGAGGAGACAGCCTCATTTCATCCGGATACCATCAAACTTTTGAGGGTTGGCATGGCAATTAGTCTAAATCTCCGATCACCTTGAGCAAAATGCAGCAGACCTGTAAAATTGTTTACCAATCAATGAAGGAGAGGCATGTCTTTCCAGCGATTTTGATGTTGTGAAGGCTCCTTGAGAGCGGCGGATTGGGATAGCGCGCCCATGGCTATATCTTTTGATCATTGCAATCACCATTTGGTGGGCTGCCATATCAAGGTGTTGGAGGGCCCACTCGATGACCACAGACCTAAAACGCAAAATGTGGCATATTTGGTTATAATGAAAAAATCTTGGAAACAGGCAGAGTCTGCAGATTAGATTTTCGTCAAAAATGATCAGCTTTATTAAACCTTAAATGGAAAGATGAAATGACAACTGCCCCTTTCAGAGGCATTTGTCTTAAAAGCTAGGTGGTAGTTAAAGGAGGTCACAAGTTATCCTAGGAAGGAGAGGCTGACATGCTTGTGAGTAAACAGCCTGGGTTTAAGGAGTTACCAGCTAGCTTACGCACTAGGTCATAGAAGCTCTGGCAGTGTAATTCGGTAATCTGTGATGAAGGGGCCCTCATTGATCCAAATTTGAGCAAATTTTCTTGTATCAAAGGGGAGGTAGAATTGGATTCCACCAGAGTCAATTTTAACATCTTTTTAAAATATATTTTAGAGTTTTTCATGAGCGAATTCTTGACTTGGATTTGCATTCTAGAACCTAGAATTTCATGTTTCATGTTCTGGACTAGTTTTCCTGACTCAGAAACCATTTTCTGAGTTTTGAGGTTGATCTTCTCCATTTCCAATTAAGTGAGTGATGGTGGGGTGGAGGCCAAGGGAGGGTGGAGGTGCTGCTGGTGGCTCTTGCCTGGATACCTCCCTATAAACCTCCTTTATCTTGTCAACAAAGGAAGGAGCAATTAAAGGGGTTGCTAGTGAGGGATTCTTTGGGGCCAATGCTGTTACCCAACGTTCATCAACAACATGGGCAAGTCCCCCAGTGGGTCCAAGGGCTCCACAGTGGCATTAGGTCCCTTCTTCTTTCTATAAGAAAAACTTGTTGTAGTCCAACCCAAGAGGTTGAGTTTTTAAATTTACAGGCGCCATCTTCCAAACTGATTTTAAGAATTTTGCTCACAATACTAATTAAAGCTTATATAAGATTAGTTAAAATTGTAAATTGTAAGAAACTTAGATAAATAGTGCTGAGTATATATACTATAAATGGCTATTATATGTCAGTTAAGATATAGCGAACTTCAAAAAGGGTTTTATTGAGTATTCATAATTTGTTGATTATCTCATATTTTTATAGCCTTATTTTAAATGGGGTTATTTTTTACACAAAAAGTTTGTTTATTTAGTTTGATAGGTTTTATATGGTATCAGCTAGAGGATGCTGGTTATTTGGGTGATTCAATAGGTTTAATAGAATTTAGGATTGCTTAAGTGTTTAGTAGTGAATTTTTTGATTCTATAAGCTCACTGGTTTTAATTAAAAGGTAGTGGATAGTTTGTTAAATTTGATAGGCTCAATGTTTTTATCCAGGGTTTGGTGGTTATTTAGGTGATTTGATAGGTTTAATAGGAATGCTTAAGTGTTTAGTGGGGTGAATTGGTTTATTCATTAAGTTCAATTTCTTTAAAGGAAGTGGTTATTTTATTAATTTGATAAGCTCAATAGTCTCAGCTAGATGTTGGTGGTTATTTATTTGGTTTGATGAGATATATCAGCTAGAGGTTATTATTTATTTGATTCATTGATACAATGGTCTTGATTGATTGGTTGGAGGATTCTTAATCAACTAAATAAGCTTAATAGTTTTGTTAAGCAATTTGGCAGGTATTTTATATTATGATGAGATACACTGCTACTGGTCTTCATTAATCATAAATTGGCGACTGACTAAAACTGCTTTTGATGATGGATTTCACTAATGAATATGCTCAGTTAAAGAAACAGCTCAATGCTAATCAATCAAAAAAGTATTAAGTAAGAAAGGCACCTGAGAAGCAACAACCTCCTAGTGCTTTTAGTGAAGCTTCAGTACCATCTCCAATGCAACATAAACAAAGTCAAGATGACTTGATACTCAAAGAATTGAATGAGTACTTAATAAAAGCACCAATTACATCAACAACAGTGAGAAGAAAAAGATTGATTTCTTTTACAACATGAAACTGGCAGATAAGCATATAAAAATAAAGACCAAATAAAATGTTATAAATTAAAAAATGGGATAGTAAAAAAACAGACGGATGAAGCAACAGATTTAAATAATTAATCTCTGCAGTATTGCCAAAATACTTAAAAACTGAAGGCATACAAGCAGATGCAGAATTCATAAAATGATTCATTGAAAAGAGTTTGGTTATGTTTTCTCTGTCTGTGATTGCTTATGGTTCAAGAGAGATTTATAACCACCACATAATAGTCACCCCATATTGGCTGCTGAGTTCCCTGGCATTAATGTAGTTATCTTCAAAGTGTCTAAAACATGTTATAGATTCCTAACATTCAAGAATATACCCAAATTATCAAAATCCAATGGCTTTGTATAACCATTTATCCTGATTATATGCCATCACATTATTGTATAACTTAACTTCTGGTCTCACCAGATCTACTTTCATGAAGATATGATGCCTGCAGTACATCCATGGCAGTCAAAGTATTATATGCCAATTATTAAATGTGCCATCTGATATAAACAATGATCAAAATTTTGCCTTGTACTTTAAGTAATGATAGAGCATTTAACTTACACATCAAGAAACATCTCATTCATAAGTTAATATACTTGAAAGGGTATATCAATAAGGGTACTGTAAAGAAATGGCTGCAATACTTGTTATTAAACCCACTATGCAAAAATGAACAATATATGGGTAGATTATGAATTCTTCAATAGTGCCAGTAATGACATGTCACCAAAAATGACAGAGGAAGAGCTGACAGATGAGGTCCTATTTATTAAAATCATCATAAAGTCCTCAAATACTGAAAATGAGTTGCTGCTTGCACAAAAAAACAATGATGTATAATGAGATGTATTTGGCTATAGCACTAGGAATTTAGGCCAAAGAATATAATCTATGATGAGTATGGAGAGGACTATCATTCTTAAGAATCTACTTGGGTGAGTCACGCATTTATAAGATAAACAATTTTACTCCTTTCATGATGGCTACTAGTGAATTATGTTGAAGTTTAGACATGGTGTAAACCCTGAGTACATTTATTATGACAATGAAAATTATGTGAATCAAACTACTGAGGGCTTATACCTGACTTTTAAGTCAATGGGTGACACTCATAAACTTACCTGAGCCGACTTGGAAAATTGACAATTTATAAAAAGTACCATTGAACATAATTTGTCTTTCCTCAAGTCAAACTAATTCAATTGAATATTGTATCCACCAAAAGAAAGATGTCTACAATGATGTGACAGTTGGGCAAATCAACTGTATTCTTGACATTGAGTGCATAAGAATATAAGTGGCCATGATTGTTGCATCTGTTATATAAACTGAAGCATGGTGGTGAGGAATTTACTGGTGAGGATATCATAGTGGAGCTTTAAAGTTTACACAGTGCAGTTTTGGTTAACGAAATCCTGTAACTTATTGTTTGTATTTTAATAAGCTTGTTGATGCCATTATGTATCTATTGCAATCAAAGCAATTTAATTTTTTTCAACTTACAATCGAGGATTGTTTTAAGAGGATAGAGTTTAAGCAATGTGACAGTCCCCATTCACATATGCTCCTATGGCTTGAAAATGATCCTAAAAAAATGGTCAATGAAAGAAGCCTCAAAAAGTCAAACTTTTAGATGAGCTGTGTAGCGTGAATCTAGACAAACTTCAATATCCATATAACCAGATACAAAAAGCATACATTTACATGCTACAAGAGGCACATGACAAAAATGACAAAGTTTTTTCATTATGATTCCATACTGTCCAATGCGAAGCACATGTGTGCTCATTACTATGTCAAAGTATGATAGTTGTCAGAAACAGTTGAAATATAAATTTATTGAATTGTAACTATCACTTGAGCATGATGCCCATGATATTATGGATTCATTTATTCACAAAAATAATGTCTTCAATGATGAGGAATACAAAAATATTATTTGTTCAGGTATCACAAGACCAATGGTATTCTTGAAACGGTCAATTCAGCACAAATTGATGAACAACTTTCATCCATGGATATCAAAAGCCCTCAAATTCAACATGGATTTACAATTTATACTTAAAGAGTACTCCAAAGCCACATATGTGATTGAATATGTAACCAAAGCCAATAGATGCATTATTAACTTCCAACAGGAAGTAATCAAATTGTGTGACGGTTATTTAGACAGAGACTATATGTAGTTGATAAAAGAGATGAGCTTGAAGATGCTGAACAACGTTAAGATGACCATTCAGGAAGCAGCATGGTACCTCCTTAAGTTGGGTATGTCAGAAAGTAGCTGTTAAGTTGAAATGATTCCAACAATGTTGCCTCACAAATGACATCACATATGGAAGACACATGCTCAGATGAACAAGGAAGAGCTTGCTGGTGATTCAGTTGATGTTTGGAAGGAAAACTTGTGCAAAAGTATGAATGACTCCCAAGTCATATGAGTGATGTAACTTTGGCAAAATTTGTTGCCAAATACTATATGACAAAGGAAGGAACCTACAAAATCATGCTGAACCCAAAGTAATACGCTACAGAAACTACAATATGACTGATTCAATTAATTTTAAGCAAGAGATGGTACTGTTGCACATACCATTCCCTAAGGAAGAAGTTAATCTACTGGAATGTACCAAGTTTCTACAGATTTATGATAAATAAGAAAACCAAATCATGGCAGCACAAACAGAATTTGAGTCAATTATTGATATTGCAAAAACAATGGAGTAATTAAGCAATTGATGCTTTTAGAGGTGAAAATTAATGAGGCACGAGAAAAATCTTGAAATTTGTAAAGAGCAAAGCCATAACTTATGACTTTGCGCTGGCCATAAAAGATACCAATGATGATGATATACATACGCCAATGATGGAAAGAAATGTCTTACCTCATTTTTAAGTAAAAAAATGTAATGTCATCTAAGGAGTATTTTGAAGCAATGTGACAAACCAACAAGGAACAACAAGATCTCATACTTGAAGCTATACATTTTCTGTTTTACTATGGTAGTAAATATGAACCACTGCAAATCTTCTTCACAGGGCCATCTGGCTGTGGTAAAAAATTCACTATGCGTTTAATAATGGAGTCATATAATTAATTTAACCCTTTGCACTCCGCTGTCCCCTCTCAGGGGACATCATAATTCTAGCATATCACTTGGATGTTCCCTCTTAGTGGACATTAAAGTTTATTAGTGATTACAGGGAATTAACTCATTCCAGCACAACATTTTGAGAAATGCATGTTTTTCTGAAATTTTCTCTTGAATTGGCAGAAGAAATTAAATCAAAATATAGCAAAATTACTAAGATATATAAAAAATGTCAGCGGATTCTGTTTCAGAAGAGAGCGCGAGAATTGTGCTCACTACGGTCTGAGCACTTGACTGCGCCACTTGAAAGGAGCAATAAGGAGAGTTTGTAGAAGAAAGGTTGCTATATGAGCATGCCTCGCACTGTATGGTGTGAGGCAGAGGAGATTTATAAATGTAAATAAACAAATCTAAAACTGGGGGAAAAATTTTTCAAAGCTGAACTCATTCTGATTTGAAACGCTGAGCGGTATAGATAGATCTAACAAGTGAGGAAAAGTGACTCTGTTCCAGAAGGTGATTTTCAGGAACTGAGAACATGTCTATCACATTTATGGCGGACATTAGACTGAATAATCAACTGCATATTCCCGGTGTGGGAGAAAGAAAACGGGATTGTTTTGTTTGTTCTGACAGAAAAACATTTAGTGGAAGACGTCAAACAACTTACTATTGTCAAAAATGCACAAATCAGCCTGCAGTGCATATTGGGGAGTGTTTCAAACGTTATGATACTTTACAAAATTATAAAATATAAATATTGATTTCTTTTGCAAATATACATTTCTCAATGTTAACCAATTCATATAAGTCCAATATCATTATAATATGTTACTTGGTTCCAAAACTATACTAAATAATATGAGGGTTCATAAATGCACGTTTCTGCCACAAAGTGGCGCTGAGTAGCTAGTAGCTAACGTCCAGAATGGTTTGGAGTGCAAAGGGTTAATAAGCAACACAACTGTGCATTTAATGCGTCTATTGCTTTTGCTTCTACTGGAATTGCAGCATCAGCAATCAGTGGAACAACCTTGCATTCAGACTTCAAAATATCCAATTGATGACAAGAAAAGGGTCTCTTAATGGAATCATTATACTTATTCCGTACTGCTTCTCAAAATCAGAACATCAGCATCGTTGATAAATACAGTATGATAGGTGCAGGTATGCTGTCCCAACTTAATCAAACCCATATAGTCTGCATGCATATGATAAGCCATTTAGTGGTTCTGAACAAAAACATCTGTAGAGACTTGAGGCAGTTACCACCAATATGCCAGATGCTGATATATAAATGAAGCAAGGCAATATTCTGCACTGACATCATTTGGAAGATACACAATTACTACCCACTTACTCAAGTGATGTGACAGACAAATGTAACTTTCTCGCCATTCATACAAAAATTTGCAATGAAGCAACTCTAACCGATGAGGAGAGAACTAAAATTTAGAGTTGATTTTCACCAAAAGTGTATGTGGATGACCACAGTTGGGATTTTTGCCCACCTTCCCAGCTGTCTAGATTACCCTGGATTTCTAGGGGATAATTCCCTATAGCGAGTGAATTTTTATTGGTTGACCCCAATTTCAGATTAACAATGTTTAGGGAATTTAAAAATTTGCCTGATTTTGGATCCATCAAGGATCAATTCAGGTGAATGCTTAAAATCTCGACGGGCAGAGTTGCCAACAAAATGGGGCATCTGATAGTTTATCAAGAAATAACTATCAGGTGTACCAATTGGATCAGTCAGGTTTAATCCCCAACTGATTAGGAATAAAAGAAGCAAGTTGTGAGATTAGTGATGCTGCCTGCAACTATCAAATCAATCAGTTGGTTCACAACCTGCCATACTGGGTAACAAGTCTCATTACCTAAGCAGGTCGCTCATCAAATATGGTCAGTTTGCTGGTATTGAGTATAAATGTTAGAGCCATTTTCTAACTTTTTCCATTTTAGATCTCAATGATGTTTGACAAAGGCTTTCTAACCAAGATGGGGAATACCATCGCTGATGAGATGATGATGGGTAATTCAATGGCAATGACTGACGTTTCATCAATGAGGTGTCAACTGAGGGTTAGGTGCCAAATTCCCTCTATAAAATTCCCCTAATAATTCACTTAATAAAAAACCAAACTTTAAATGAAATATTATTGGTTTTAGTTCTATTCATCTTCAGGAAATTATTGCTATGTGCTTTAATAGGGTACTCTTTAGAAGGATTAAGAGTAATTATTGAGGATCCAGAGAAGAGAGGCTGAGCTGAGATGGGAATTGCTGCTAACTTCATGTCACCAGAGAAAGGCCGTAAACTAGGATCTGAGCATGGATCAAGTTAGGCGGATAAGGGAATAAATCCATACTGAAGGCATTCAGATTATTTTGGGGAGAGATACTGGTCAAGAGTTGGACCAAAAACTGGTTATCTATTCAACTACAAATAATAGTTTTCATACTATTATCAATTTTAAGGGGGTGTGGATAGTTGGGATGGGTGTCCCACTATCACTCCTCATGATGTGGGTTCCAATCCCTTCATGGCAGAAATTGCATTTCTGTGCCAAGAGAATATCAATAAATGTGGATTTGCGCACCATACTTCAGTCTGAACAAGAAAATTAATGAAGTTGATCGTGTAAATCCAGCCTATCAAAACATGCGCAGGAAGGTTTTACCCCAGTACTTGGGTTTTGTCCTCCTCCTATTTTTTTCTCCCTACTCCCTATCCCTTCTATTGGTGTGGTATATTTGTCCCAAGGTCAGCCCACCTCAAATAAAATGAAAAATATTATCAATGTATATCATATATCATCAGACAATGTAAAGAGTGCATAAGTCAACTTGTGCAAGTTATCAATTTAGGGGTTAATATTTGTGAACAAGCAGTGAGGCCCCTAAAATTTTAACAATTGGTGCTCACTACAGGGGTTGTAGTTTAGTAATATACACTAGTACAAGGTGTCATACAAGGATGATTTAAAAAAACTCTGGACAGAGTTGGCAACCATCAACAAGAACGTCTTGAATTCTGTGGATCATCAAGAATTTGCTGCCTTGGAGGAGAGAGTTACCAAGATTGAGGAAGGAGTCAAACATATCTCTAGTTTTGGCAATAAGTTACTTGGAAAAGTAATGACTTTAAGAAAAGGAAAGAGATTTAGTTTGAGAAGTTCTATTATTGAAAACTGAATATGACGTGGATTGTGTTCAATTATGGGCATTCAGCGCAGATATAGAGCAGCTGATGAAGCAATTGGAGGAGTTGAAGACTCATAAATGTGAATGTGAGCCCTATGCAGTGAAGGACGCTGAAGAGAGGACCCCTAGAATTCAGTTGGGAAGGTGACTATTCTACAAAATATGCTGACTACATTACAGCCATTTTGGAGATGACTCCCAAAATCACTCCTCAAATTAGTCAAGTAGCCAAACCAAGAGTGGTGTTTAGAGAAACTTCAGAGGAATTTAAAGCTATGCTAAAATTACCTACATTCCATTGGGATAACGCCCCTGCGTTTTTCTAATTATTTGTCATGACAATGTTCAGTTCCAGAAATTGTCAAAAGGCTTTGACAGTGATTAACTGTTTAGACACCAATTGTCAAAACCTAGTCTTACCCCATCTAGAGGGGGACAGATGGTCATACTCGGAGACCAAGGTGGCCATCATGAAAGAATTTGGAAGTCCTACACGCATGTCAAAGCGCAAGCAAGAATTCATGGGATTCCAATTTCAGAAGGTCGAATCCTTAGTGAGTTTTGCCAATCGTTTCTATCAAGAACTACATATTTTGGTTGGAGTGAAAGTACTGGATAATTTTGATGTACGGATTGCATTGCAAGCGGCCCTTTGGCCCTATTATAATCTACATCAAATGATGACTTCCATGTTTGCTACTGAGATTCCACCTCACAGATGGTGGATCATTTAAAAATATTAGAAACTACATTCAATGCTCCAAATAGAAGTTTCAGACTGAGTCCAGTACAAAATTTGAATCCTACAAAGGGTACTAAGGGCGCTAAGGAGTCCAATAATTGAACTGTGCCTAGACATAAACCCAAAGAGCTTAAGTAGTTCAATAAGAAAGAAAAACTTTGTTACAAGTGTGGAAGAGAACACTTTTCTGTTCACTTCAAGAAGTCTAAGGAACATATCAATGTGGTCCAGGCAAAAGAGTCCAAACCCACACAGGAGTCAGGAAAAGGGCACATAACCTAGATGCGGAACAGTATAGAGCTGCGGAAAAACCTGTTCCCCCTGATATAATACATGAAGAAATTTACTTTAGTGATCTGTTTGCGATGATGATGCGCAGGATCAACTAAATAAATTGGTCACATTAGATGTGGACGCAGTAACAAGATCTGGAGCGAAGGGGATTGACCCCAAAATAATTAAGAAAGTTGCTTGTTCATATGCATGACAACTGGAGGACAAGATTCGAGTTGTGGAGAATCTGGAAGAATTGACTGAGGTCAAATTAGATGAGGTAAACCTGTATACCCCTCTTAGCGTGATCAAGGAATTAGTTTCTGATTTATAAGTGCAAATAAGTCACATCCTTGATTCAGCAAATAATGCCGCTATACACTCAGTAAATACTATTTTAAATACTCCAAGTGTATATAGATATACTGGTTAATTGAGTACAAGTTCAGGCGATAGTTGACAGTGGAGCACCTATCAATATTGTCTCAACCAAGATATTGAAGAAGATGAGATCTCACTTAATTTAGAACACAATAATAAATATGGGACAGCTGGGCAAATATCTCATCTTCTGTAGAGCGTGTAGCTCTCTGCCGCTCTGATTTGGATCCTTAGTGGTATCTGCCCCAGCAATAGTTTTAGCCAACCAAAATTATGATACTCTGATTGAAAACGGAGTTTCTATGAAAGTACAGAGTTAAATGTAGCTTTGAGATTATTATGTTGACCATATTGGGTCAGATGTTACCATTGGTTTATCAGAAATATGGGGAAGCTCCACTTACCAAAAGGAATAAAATCATCAATCTGATCTACAATGACGGCATTGTCCCAATCTGTTGCCAATTAGTTGGCCAAGAGTGACAAAAAATGCCAACGGAAATCCTGGAAAATCGGGGAATTCCAATTATAACAAAAAATTCTAGGACCATACCGCCAGGATCATAGATCATAGTCAGCATGGGGTTGACATTGAAGATACCTGAGCTGCTGTATGGATAAGTTGAAAGCCCCTGTAAGAAGACCATATTAGAGCCTTGGGTGGCTCCTATAATAATTATGCTGGGCCATGGAGAAATTTATGTTCTCCTGGCGAATTTAAGTAAAACTGATAAAGATTGAGAAGAACTATTTTATTACATTTGTTCATCTAATCCCGATGGCTAAATTGAGGAAATTCCACGATTTTGGGACCCTCAAAGAGATGGGATTACTAGCAGGGTTGACAAAAAACAATTTATTGGTTAATTGAGAGCAACTCGCTGATCTGATGGACAGACAGCAAGATGATGTTCTTGAATTATTTGACAAGTAGCTGGAAGTATTCACCCAGGACAATCATGATTTGGATGCACGTTAATGTAATCCACAAAGTTGACACTGGGGAAAATTTGCTAATAAGGATGAGACCAATACGACGGTCAAAGGTGGTCAAAGCAGTAGTGGAAGATGAAATCAGTAAACAAGTGAAGCATGGGCTTCTAGTTCCATCATTGAGTCCCCAGGCGAGCCTTATCCTAATTGTAAAGAAGAAGGATGGCTCTAATTGGGTGGTGATCAATTTTCAGAAGCTGAATAGGATAATAAAGAAGTGATTATCCACTACCACAAATTGATGATGCTCTAGATTGGTTGGGAGAAGCAAAGTATTTCCCCATGATGGATCTAATATCTAAATATTGGCGAATTGATTTGCCAATGGAAGACCAATAGAGATGCGCGATTATCACCGTATAGGGGTTGTATCAACCAACGAGGATGCCCCAGAGTCTATGCAATGCTCCTGCGACGTTCCAGAGGTCCATGGACGCCTTATTGAATGACTTGAAGTTGTCATGCGTCCTGGTGTACTTGGACAATAAGATGTGTTCAGTAGGACATTTACTGACCATTTACACCACTTGGAAGAAAACTTCAAGAGACTGTCCGCGGCTAACCTGAAGATCAAGCTGAGGAAGTGCCACTTCTTCAAGAAATAGTTGGAATATCTGGGATTCTTAATAAACTCTAGTGGACTGCAGCCACAAGCCCAGAAAATTGAGGCCATAGAGCAAATGGCTGTACTTAAGAGTGTCTGAGATATCCAAGTGTTCATTGGAATGGTCAGATACTATCAAATATTCATATAGGATTTCTCAAGAATTGCTAATCCCCTAATTCATTTTTAAAGGATCTGAAAAAGGGATTCATTTAGAGTGAAGAGGCCCAGATCTCTTTCGATGAATTACGCCAGTATTTGATAGATTCTATGATATTGAAATATCCAAATTCTGATCAAGGATTTTAATACAGACTAAGGCTTCGTTAATGGCGATTGGCGCCATCTTGAGCCAAGTGGATGAACTCAGGGACGAACGTTGGGTAGCATATGTGAGCTGCACTCTTGGTAGCTGAGAGAAATTACACAGTGACTGAGTGTGAATGCCTTGCAGTAATTTACACATGTAAACAGTTTTGGGTGTACATCCATGGAAAGCACTTTAAAGTGTTGATTGACCACTCCTCATTGCATTGGTTGCATAATTTAAGAGAACTGGAAGGACAACTGGCCTGATGGGCATTAAAGCTACAGGCTTATGATTATGAGATAGTCCACCAAGATGGAGCATCTCATCAGAATGTGGATGGCTTATCAAGGTTACCAATGGTCCAAGTGGTATACCAGCAAGCAGATGAGCTATTCCAGAGAATTGTTGAAAGAGAAATCGGGAACAAGCCCCAAGAAATCCAAGGTGCGCTTCAAAAAGTGATAGAAAACACCAAGTCCATGGTTGGACAATTTTTTAAGATGATCAATGGGATTTTATTACTATTTTCCAAAGCCGTTAAAACAAGTGGCTATTGCTCAAGCTGCACATAAGGTTTTTGGGTATGGGGGCCTGAGGAATACAACCAATCACATTTGCCAATTTATTACTGGGAATTCATCAACTACAATGTAGCAGATTATATGGCTTGTTGTGTGGAATGCCAGTTGCACAAGCCTCACAAGAACATGACATATATTGACTGGTCCGCCCTAAATTTCCCCAGCATACATGTCCATCAATGTGATGGGACCATTAACCATGAGTACTGGGGGAGTTAAATACATCATAGTTGCAATTGACCATCAGAAAAGATGTATTGAAATGACGTCCCTGACAAATTTTAGATGCTACAAGCACTGAAAGGTCTATCCTGGATCTAATAGTATATTGACATGGATGCCCACAGGTTTTGTTAAGCAATTATGGAACAAATTTTACATCTCATGTGATCCCAAGATTTAATACACTAATGGGGGTCTGAGGAGTCAAGCCTGTACCATATCAGCTGGAGACAAACGGAAGGTATACCAGGTCAATGGAACGCTGGCCATGATGCTGAGGAAGCTGGTTGCAAGGAGAACTTCCATGTGGGGAACATACCTTAGTTCAGTGATGTTTGCATACAGTATAAATCATCATAAAGCAATGGGAAAAACACTGTTTGAGTTGCTATATGGAAGGAAGGCCGCGTTGCCGCCAATTTTCTATTTGGTGGTGGATTAAACATTGGGGATGAGTGCCAAGAAGTACCTGATCCAGAGTGTTGAATATCCTGATTGAAATGCAATTGCAAGCATTTGATACGACCTTGAAGAAAAGGATCAAGGCAAAAATGATGGATGATGAGAACTGAACGGTCTTATCAGATTAACAAATAGGCTAAAGAGTTGCCTATTGCACTATACATGGTTTGGTAGAAGAAACAAGTTAAATTTGTTGTGGTCAGGACCATTTGAGATTATTGCTAAGATGGCGACGGATGCCTATTCTATCAAGAACCTCCTGGATAAAAGGATAGTGAATTGAGTCCATGCTATATATTTGAAGCAGTGGATCAATGAAAAAAATAGTAAAAAAAGTGTTCCCAAAGGACTGCTGAACCATTGAGATTTTATGTCCTGATGATTTTGGTTAAGTCTGAAAAAAGAACCGCTTAACCAAAATAGAAGGGTAAGTCTTAAAAATTAAGACCTCTGAATCATAGAAAACTGGTAGGTCGAAGTATACCTCAGAACCAGTTTGGGGGAATAAATATAAAAAAGATGGACCGCTGAACTGAGTGAAGGTCATGTCCCATTTAAAAAATAAGAAAAAAGATTGATAAATTATAGAGGGAAAAATTATTAAAAACGCACAGAGTTAGATATATTTTTATAATCTTCATTGGTTGTCCTTGACTCAGGGATGATTCCACCTATGTTGCCTCTTGGGGAAGGGATGATGTATCGCAGTAGGAGTGAACAAACTGTTGAAATCTATGTGAGATCAGATGCTAATAAGGGCTAGACCTACATAAAGCCAAGTTTGTTGAGCGGAGGCTGATCCCTATGAGAACGTGACTAGGGGAAGTGAGATAAAATGTTTGTACTTGCCAAATGCAATACCTGGTTTGTGGAGGGAAGTAACAGAACAAGAAGAGGAAGTCAGAAAATAACCCCAAGTAATCCCAAAATGGCACTGGAGCTGGAAGACTGGTCTTAAGCACTTGCTGACAGGCTTTGTCAAGAACATTGGACATATGAGCTGGCATCAAGTAAAGGATACTAGGTGGGGGTTGCTGAATTATGCCCCCAATCAAAGCCATTAGGGGAAGGTACCAGTGGGATGCGCCAAAACGAGATATTCATGCAAGGACCAGATGGCATTTTGCAGACAACAATTACAAGCTTCTAGGAAGTGAAAGGAGAATGAGCGATGGAAGATGGGAGAGGATGGAAGCTTTGTGGCCCAACTTTTAAAGAACTTGGACAGCAAATTGAAGAGAATAGGCTGCAACATCTTAATCTAGGATGTTTTTGATATTGGAGGGGCTTAGATTTATGGATAGAGCCTCAGTTACTTAGGTCCTCAATTCTTCATAGGGGAGTTTGAAATGTTCACAGTTTCCAATGAAAAGTTCTGTTAACAGAATAGCTAGTTTGTAAAACTGGCCAAGTTGGAAAAGGAACTCTGAAAAAAGTCTGATCTGGTGAATAACGATCAATTGAGAGTGGAGGGCATTGCTTCAGGAGTCTTGACGGTGATTGTAGAAGATCTGCAAATGGAACTTAATTCATGAGAGTTTTAAAGTCTAACTTAGGAATTGATGATAGAGGGAAGATTGGTCATGAATTGTTTAAGACAATCGCTAAACTGGTTTTGTTAAGTTGGATACCGTTTCTGGTAATTCCATGGAGGACTGGCCATGGGTACTTGACTGGGAGTATGAGTCCTAGGGGGACCGTAGAAGAGGATTCATTGCGCAGATTGACTCATCAGTTGGAAGAGCTGAAGATCTTTATCAGATATGCAGTTGAGAAGTTGATGGTACCAAGATTCCAAATTTGGCTTATGAGCTGAACAAGAGGGGGGATGTTGGACTTTTGTAATAATTGATATTATGCACTTCAAAATCAATAAAGCTCTGATTGTGGAGAAAATTATCTCAAAATTAGTGAGATAAGCTCTCCAAAGAATTAGAATGATATGATCCAAGAAGTTATTGTGAGAAAATAACGAGAGTAAATATAAATGAGCATTTAAAGTTGCAGCACAAAATGGATATTGACAGCAATAATCTCCTGTCAAGGACAAGGAGGAAAATCAGGAAATAGAGGATGAAAACCAAGAATCCTGATAATGACAGCAGTTCATACGCCCTGATGGGGTGGTGTTAAAATCTTGGACTTAGTTGCTCGCTTTTAGCCCTGGATTTCAACTGCACAGATTCATGGATCCTGGCGTTGATTATTTAAATGATATTTGATAGACTGGGGCAATGATAGTATGAAGACTATTATTATAGTTGGCTGCCCAAAAGCCACGTTGAGAGTAAAGTCCAACGCTAAACTGGTGCTTCTTCCTCTTGAAGATACTTTGATGCTGGTAGGGAACACTTTCCCTATTCCTTTCTCATAGAGCCAAGCATAGATTTCGATATTGTCAACCTAAGGATATCTGATCCTTGCACTCTTCTCTTAAGAGTAATGTTTAAAACAACCAATGTTTAAACAATTAAAGCTAATATCAGTGTAAATCTACTTTTATAAGGAATTATTTGGGATTTTTATAGTTAAAATTGGCACACAACTTTTCAGCTGTCCAATGAGAATATTTGTGCTCCTATAGTGGTTTTGACCCTTAGTGTTAGGTACCAAATCTCGTCAGGTACAGTTGCCTTGGGTTTACTAGGCAGCGTAATCCTCGGGCGTTTGGTGGACCAAACATTTTGGTATTAGGTACACAAAACAAATTGTCTCAGCTGATGACAATTCCACTTTTCCTCCAGCGTTTGAACGTTTTGGTATTCTCTGATGACTCCAATCTATTCCGCTCTGAATGATTTCCTATAATTTGACTATTGGGGATTATCCCAATATTGAATTATTGCTTAATTTTATTGGGGATGATGCCCAACGAAATTGTTATCTATTGGCAGCCTCAAATATTATCGGGGATGAAACCCAACAAAATTGTCATCTGTTGGTGGCCTCAAATATCATTGGGGATGATTCCTGACAATGATTTCATAGTCAGTGACTTCTAATATCATTGGGGATTATGCCTGACAATATTCTCATCAGACAGCCACTATTGCTGACCCTCTACGATTATAATCTAATCATCAAATCTCATATTTGGTCAAAGGGTTGGACTATGAGGTCATCTGCAATTCTGACACATCCCCCTTCTAGACCAGATATTCAATGGAAGATAGAACCCTTGGGAATAGAAGCTGTCTCAGATGGAGCTCATATTTGGTTTGTCATATTTCTATGTCCTCAGCGTAGTGCAGCTCTGTCTGCACTCAACGCTTATATGTTATACTCTGAGTTTGATGACTTCATATCCTTGATTTCTACCTGTTACCGCCTCTTCTTGAGTGCAGTTCCCATGACATCATGCCACGCCAGTCCCATCTTTACATCAGTTGCTAGAGATCAACTGGTCCACCTTTACAAACCCCAGGATGGGTTGTTGGCACTCTTGCCACCTGTAAAAACCCCAGGATGGGTTGTTGACACTCACATCTCAACATCTTATTGATAGGGACTATTCTGGTGGACCTAGTTTCAGCCCTTTCTGATCCTATTGACACTTGGGACTCATGCCCGCTACTATTCCTTCCTCCACACTCAGTAGATGGGAATATCACTAGATGCAATACTGTTTAAATTAAAATTGGTTTTTAATATTTTTTACTTTTTTATTTTTATGCATCTTTTTTTATTTTTATCTTTTCTTTTTTTTATATTTATATGTTTTTTAAGCCTGATACTTTAAGCATTTTGTGTGGACCTATTGCCTATTTGACCATCTTCAATATTCAATAATATAGGCATCATTTGCTGACTTGATAACTTTCAACGGCTCCATCCATAGGCGTCCAACTCGTTTTTCTTTCTTTTTTTAATTTTTATTGTCATTTTGAATGCCTGAGATTGAAATTCAATCATGATATTGGCCAGTCAGATAGATATTGTTTGGCGCTCATCCCCAAAGATGGTTCTACTGCTGAATACAATATTGGCGGTAATGTGGCTTTCCACCCATATAACAGTTCAAACGGCATTTTCTTAATCCAAATTCGTCAGGATCTGATCCTATTTGTTGTTAATGGATACTAAATCTCTATCCAAATTTGTCTAAATTAGATCCTATTTCTCAGCTTTAATTGCCAATTCAGATGTTTTATTAAATCTGTTGATAGATTTGTAAATGATTCACTACTCACACTGATTAATTTGGTGATGTTTGTTTGTTGCTAAATTCATCTGGATCAGATACTATTTTTGCCATTTCTTGCGTTTTTCTCACTAAATGACTAATCTAATATCAATTGACTTCATCCACTATTCTCTGGATTAATTGCCTCACATTTCTTATCTCATCTAATGCCTCAGGACTTCTCATGGCAGACCCAGTTGCAACCTGAGCTGGTTCTGCCAACATCTTTATTCAATATATATATTTGGCAGAACAGGTTCTCTTGCAGTGCTAGATAGTTCCACATCTAGACTGCAAGGCCTTTTCCCAATTCTGGGCAGTTTCATCTTCCTCTTGAGGAATCACAACATTTAAAAATCATCATGATTTCTTCTGCCAATTTTGGGTGGCAAATTGTCCTGTCGCTTCATTTTTCCAATAGTGGCTAGTTGATTTATCCTTCCACTTGGATCCGTCGGAGTTTTTCCCCATTACAACTTGATTCTGCTGAATAATGACTTTTTCATTGCTCAATAGAATTTCATCTTCTAATTCCACTATAGTTTGATTGTCCTTAGTTGGAATTTCGTTTTAAGATTGATTGGGTGCATCATAAGTTGCTCCCAACATCTTCAGATGGTCCACCATCTGTGAGGTCGTTATTTTGGTTATTAGTGTTGCTGCCATAATCTGATGTAATTTATGGTAGGGCCAAAGTGCTACCTGCATGACTATGTGTGCATCAAAATCATATAGCACTTTTGCCCCTGCTAAGATCTGAGCTTCTTGGTAAAAATGGTCTGTGAAACTAGCCAGAGTCTCATCTTTGAGGAATTGAATACTCATGAACTCTTTTTTCAATTTGCCATCTGAATAGGGCTTCCAAACTCCAACATAATGGAGGCTTTGGCTTCTGCGTATAACCAATTGTCCCCATTGAGGTGAGGAAGTACCAGATTTTGGCAGTCTGTGCCAAGGCAGTTCATTACAGTTACTGCTTTTTGTTGGTCCGCATAGCCAAACATGGTCATCTCAAATAAGTGGAAGAATTCTGGGGCATTATCCCAGTGAAAGGTGGGCAATTTTAGCGTATTTTAAAATTCCTCAGTTGTTACACTGATAGAAGATCCCAACCCAGCCACTTGAGAAGCCATAGGAGTGACTTCAGGAGTCATTTCTGACACACCAGCGAATGGTTTAGGCATGTTTTAGGGCGGAGAGGTCTTATTGCTTAGCGTTTCACATGCCTTTGCTTCAGCATCATTCGCCTCAAATTGTTCACAATCACATTGGTGTTTCTCCAACTCCTCAATATGCTTTGGCATTTTCGCCATCCCTTCATGAAACCGTCAGATGTGTTCTTGATCTGCTTTCAATTTTGTTTTTCGAAATAAATTTCCTTGAAAAGTTCGCCCTCTTTCCGCTTTAAAGAGGCAACTTTTCTGCATAGATCATTAATAACTATTCCTAGTTGTTTGATAGTTTCCTCCATCTTGATCATACAATCCTCCAATGTACTAACATTGGCCTGAGAAGCCAAGATAAGCACATTCTCATTGACAGCCTGTAGTTCCGCCCAGAGCTTTTAAAGCTCTTTCTTAAAAGACATAGTTATTTTAAATTGGCTTTTGACAACTCAACTACCCCTGTAGTGAGCACCAATGTTAATGTATCGGGCTTAGTTGCTCGCTTTTAGCCCTGGATTTCAACTGCATAGATTCATGGATCCTGGCGTTGATTATTTAAATGATATTTGATAGACTGGGGCAATGATAGTATGAAGACTATTATTATAGTTGGCTTCCCAAAAGCCACGTTGAGAGTAAAGTCCAACGCTAAACTGGTGCTTCTTCCTCTTGAAGATACTTTGATGCTGGTAGGGAACACTTTCCCTATTCCTTTCTCATAGAGCCAAGCATAGATTTCGATATTGTCAACCTAAGGATATCTGATCCTTGCACTCTTCTCTTAAGAGTAATGTTTAAAACAACCAATGTTTAAACAATTAAAGCTAATATCAGTGTAAATCTACTTTTATTAGGGAATTATTTAGGATTTTTATAGTTAGAATTGGCACACAACTTTTCAGCTATCCAATGAGAATATTTGTGCTCCTATAGTGGTTTTGACCCTTAGTGTTAGGTACCAAATATCATTGGGTACCGTTACCTTGGGTTTTCTAAGCAGTGTAATATTCAGGCGTTTGGTGGACCAAACAATTGGTATTAGGTACACAAAACAATTGTTTTGGATGATGATAATTCCACTTTTCCTCCGGCGTTCAAACGTTTTGGTATTTTCTGACAACTCCAATCCATTCCACTATGAACGATTCCCTATAATTTGACTATTGGGAATTATCCCAATATTAATTTATTGCTTAATCTTATTGGCAATGATTCCAGATGAATTTATTCTCTATTGGCGTCCTTAAATATCATCAGGGATAATTCTCAATGAATTTATTATCTGTCAGCAGCCTCAATTATCATTGGGGAAAACTCTGACGAAATTGTTATCTGTTGGCGGCCTCAATTATCATTGAGGATGATGCCCAACAATAATATAAAGTCAGAGACTTCTAATATCATTGGGGATTTTACCCGACAATATTCTCATCAGTTGATCACTATTGCCAACCCTCTACAATTATAACCTAATTGTCAAATCTCATATTTGGTCAAAGGGTTGGACTATGTGGTCATCTGCAATTATGACAGGTGGGAATTGGATATTTAGATCAGTATCATCAAGATTAAATCAATCAGCCTGGCATTACAGAAGGTCGTGGGGACCAATATCTGAGTAGGCGGTAGCAAGGAGGAAGAGGAAGAGAACTGCATGCCAAAGGTTGTCCTGAGCAGCGTTGAGTACAGATTGATTGTGCTCCTCTAGAACCCAAGAAATATTCAACCTGGTGTCTAATGCGGTGTTCTCCTGTCCCAATCCTATTCTCTCTGGAAATCTAAGCAATAAGGGGGATGTTTTTGGATTTTTGCCCACCTTCCCAGTCATTTAGGTTACCATGGATCGCTAGGGATAATTCCCTATAGTGAAGGAATTAGATATTGTTTGACTCTGATTTTGGGGTAACAATGTTTAGGGGATCTTGGGTAATCTTCCTGGTTCAAATCCTTCAGGGATAAATCTGGATGAAGGTTTAAGATTTCATTGGACAGAGTTGCCAATAAAATGGGGCATCTGATAGTTGATCAATGATTAACTATCAGGTAAACCAATTGGATCAGTCAGGTTTAATCTCCAACTGATTGGTAATAAAAGAAGCAAGTTGTGAGGTGAGTGATTCTGGCTGCAACTAGCGAATCAATCAGTTGATTCACAACCTGCCATAATGGGTAAAAAGTCTCATTACCTAAGCAGGTCGCTCACCAAATATAATTGGTTTGCTGGTATTGATTAGAAAACGTTAGAACCATTTTCTGACTTTTTTAATTTTGGGTATCAAGGATTTCTGACAAAGGAATCCTAACCAGGGTGGGGAATATCACTGATGAGATGATGAAGGGTGATTAAATGGCAACGGCTGCTGTTTCAAGGGTGAGGCGTCAACTGAGGGTTAGGTGCCAAATTCCCTCTATAAATTCCCCTAATAATTCAATTAATTAAAAATCAGACTTTAGCAGAATTCTTATTTGTTTTTGTTTTTTCATCTTCAGGAAATTATTGCTGTGTGCTTTAAGCTTGAACTCTTTAGAAGGATAAAAAGTAAGGATTTAGGATCCTGAGAAGAAAAGCTAAGCTGAGATAGGAATTACTGCTGACTTTATGTCACCAGAGAAAAGCCATAAAGTAGGATGTGTGCATAGATCATTTTAGGCGGATAAGGGAATAAATTCCTACTGAAGACATCTAAAGTATTTTGAGGAGAAATACTGGCCAAGCGTTGGACCAAAAACTGGTTATCTATTCATTACAGATAATAGTCTTCATACTATTATCAATTGTATATCATATTTCACCAGACAACGCGAAGAGTGCACATACTAAACCTGTGCAAGTTATCAATTTAGGGGTTAATATTTTTGAACAAGCAGATAAGCCCTAATACTTTTAGCAACCACTCATCTGAAGCAAACCGGCTTTTTGTACAGTGGATGTAAGTTACCACAATTCTTTTCATGTTACAAGGTAACCATGTAATCAAATCTATAGCTACTGATACTTACTCTGATTATAAGAATAATGAGAAATTAGTAAATTCATGTACAAAAGTACACAAGATGAAACTTAATGAGACTGTTGAGTTGCCATTCTTTCTGAAACTGATGTTAGGTAAACCATACAGGACAAGAGCCAATATTGACATACTGGATGGACTTGTGAATGGTGCTTACTGGAACATTACGTAACCTTGAGTTTGAATATTCTAACCCTTTATGTTCAACATAAAAGTTTTTGGTTAGGGTTTAAAGATCCAAAAATTAATAAATCACTATGAACAAAGTTTAGAACACATGTTACAACCATTGAAGGATTGAATGAGAAATAAGTACTTAGCTGTAAGCATATATCATTTATAATTCTCAAGAGCATAGTATTAAATAAAAAGAATCAACATTTTCCTCTGGTTGAAACTTGCGCTATAACAATATATAAATCACAAGGTGTGACATATGATATGGGTATATTTTAATATGATCACACTCATGAACAACAGTTAGTCTATGTTTCTCTGTCAAGAACCACATAACTACAAGTATTATACTTGACCAACAATAAAGGTGATCATACATAACATCATTTTTATGGTAAAGGTAACATTGAACTGAGAACTGAATTTAATTGCCTAATAAGTAACATGTTGGAAATAATCAAAAACAAGTCAAAACAATTCTTGGATCAAAAAGTGATAGTCCAACAGCTCTATCACTTCTAAAATTTAATGCTCAGAGCTTACAAGCTCATGGTGATGATATATCCAATATCAAGTACTCTCTCAAGTTACAATTATGACTCTCAAGGAAACTTGGATTGAAAATGACAAGACTATACATCTACCATAGTATAAACTGGTGTCACAATTCAAACAAAACATAGTAAAAGCTGGCGGTGTTGAATTATATGATAGGGAAGACTCAGATGTGCAGGCAGCTTAATATAATCTTCTAAAGTATAAAGAATCTATATTGCAAGTTAAAAAGAGCAACGGCACATAGTTCTGTAGGTGATATTTGTGCCATACAGGTTATGGTCATTGGTGAGCGCGCCAGACAGTTAGATTTATAAATAACCCTTAAATCAGATATGAATAAGATACAAGAATATTTTAAAATTGAAAATGATGACATGCAGCCTAAAGATTGCTATCTTAAACAAAGAGGTTGCTAAGTATGACTGCTATAAAAAACCATTGATTCTCAATGCTGATGTGAATATTAATAAAAATCAGCTGATGGTAAAGATTTTGTAAGTTTGTACAAGAAAATTAGCATTATCAACTTAATAAATAATTTTGCAATCTCTACAACATGCAATAATACTTGCACCAATGAGGTCTTCACCTATAATATTGATCACCCATAGACACAAAACTATGTATCTACTTCATTCATCATAAACCTATGTTAAGCATTATCCCTGATGAATAAAACTATATTTTTATATTTTTATTAGTTACTTTATTACTTAACATGCCCTCATAAAATCTGAAAAAGATAAATTATACTTTACCAAATGGAAACTTTAAGAGCATGATAAATTTATTTTAGCTTACAGAAAGTTACAGCATTGGCACAGTATGAACAATCAGTTAGTCATTACTATATTAATGGCACATTTACCTGGTCATGAAAGACTTATATCATGCACTTAAGCTTTTTACCATAAAGCAAAAGTTCAAAATATATTTTGTAGCTAAAAATAAGTATGAAATACCTTACCTACTCCATATACTAAGCCTAAGCTTCATATACATATGTTAAAATCTGTGCTAGATGGTTGCTCGCTTCTGTGCCCTGATTTCAACTACACAGATTTTTGAACGCTTGCGTTGATTATTTAATAATATATAAACTGGGGCAATAATAGTATGAAGACTATTATTATGGTTGATTGCCCAAAAAGCCACATTGAGTGAATTGTCCAACGCTAGACAGGTGCTTCTTCATCTTGAAGATGCTTTGGTATTGGTAAAGAACACTTTCCCTATTCTCTACTCACAGAGCCAAGCAGGGAATTTATAACAGCAACCTAAGGATAATTAGTCCTTGAATTATTATCCCAAGAGTAATGTTATACAACCAATGTAAACCAACTAAGTTATTATCAAGTTTAAATCTAATATTATTAGGGAATATTAAGGGTTTTTTATAGTAAATTAACACAACATTTTCAGTTGTCCGCTAGGAATTATTTGCTCTCCTATACTTGTTTGACCCTCAAGTTTTAGGCACCAAATCTCATCAGGTATCTTTGACTTGATTTTCTTATGTAGCATAATCCTCAGCTGTTTGGCGACAAATTTAAAGGTTTTAGGAACTTAAAAGCAATTGCATTGGCCAATGACAATTCTACCACCTACCACCATCGTTAGAACGTTTAGGTAGTTTCTGGCGACTCCCCATACATTCGCTCTGAAAAATTCCTCATAATTTGACTATTGGGTGTTGCTCCCACATCAAATTCTTGCTCCATTTTATCTGAGATGATTCCCAACAAGAATATCTTAGGTTGGTGACTGTTGCCAAGATATTAAATTGTTCCCTGAAATCATTTGATTATCAGTTGTTAATTCCATCATCAAACTTGTGCATAATATCATCAGGGGATGATTCCTGTAATAATTTCTCTAGTCAGCGACTGTTGCCAAGATATATGATTGTAACTAATCTTTGAATTCAGTAATCAGTCAATAGGTTGGATAATGTGGTCAACTGAAATTCCAACATATCCCCCACCTTGACCAGATTATCCAGCGGAAGGTAGAACCCTTAGGGGGTATAAAGCTGCCTCAGCTTGTGCTCACTTTTGGATATTATATCTCTATGACCTCAGCGGAGTTTGGCTCTGTCCGCACTCAATGCCCATATGCTCTGCTCAACTTGATGACTTCTTATCCTTGGTTGCTACCCACTGCCACCTCTTTTTTACGCGTCATTCCTGAAACATCATGCCATGTCAGTCCCATCTCTCATCATTGATAAAAGATGAACTGGTCCATCTGTAAAACCCCAGGATGGGGTTACCAATGGCATCTTGCCATTCAACCTGTACCAACCTCAGGATGGGTTTCAGTGACTCCTTAGTCAACCTGTACTAACCCCAGGACGGGTTCCCAATGGCACCTTACCATTTTACCTGTATCAACCTCAGGATGGGTTTCAACGTCTTGTTGATAGGGACTATTCTGGCGGATCTAGTTTCAGCCTATCCTGATCCTGCCAAACATGGGACTTGTGTAAGGAGAGTGTCTATAACTCTCCTGTTTCCAGCGTGGAGGTGCACAGTGCATAGGGCCAATGACAGGAAACTAGTCGATAGTATTAAAGTTACTAGAGCCAAGCATAGAGAGCTAGAGCTATAATAACTTAGGGCAAATATGGCTAACATGGTTGGGAATAACCAGAATGGAAACACACGGTGCTTGTAGAGGTGGAGAATAGGTTCCCTAGGTTGGAGGGAACCTGGGAGACCCAATGGTACATGGGCGGATAGATTTGTTGTATTTATAATTGAATGGTTAACTTTGTATGAGACCTCCACAAGTAGGTCCACGCACAGGATAGACCAAGATAGCATAGTATAAAGAAATAGTGTACTTAGAGAAGGGTTTATTGATAGGGAGAAGTCGACCAACAGGAGAGATTGGTCTTGACATAAGAAATTTAAGGGAATTAAGAGAAATGATAAATCAGATGAAGTGGGTCTAAGCCAAGGCGCACCAATAGGCGCACACTTCCATTGGGCAATACATTGTAGCTGGTAATTGATTAACTCAGGTAATTGATTGTAAGAGTGGCTGACCCAAGCTGGAAATTTCGAAAACCAAATGGGTTTTAAGACCCCATTCTCCAAGAAACTGATGCAAACCGTTTTTATCCATTACAAAGCTAGTTCATTTTAACGCCCCTGCTCTCATACAGGGCCAAACTTTGGTTTCATCCATAAGACCAACTTGGGCATACTTTGCCTTCACCCAGCGTTGGTCTATGGTATGCTTGAGGTCAGGGAGGCTTGCTGACTTCACCTTCTTGGCCTCCCTGCATGCAGCTTTGTCCCTAACGTTGGTCCCAAGGATGATGTCATTTTCCAACCATGACATTACCCTCTCCTCCTTTTGGGGCTCCACAACCCACTCCAGGGGCTTGCGCCAGGGAAAAGTTCTTATGGGCTGGGGCCAACTTCATTGTGGCAACGGTTTGCTTTGGTTGAGATCTGGCGGCCTGGTTAAAAAGCTTGTGGAAAGCTTCAATCAGATCTTGGGCATGCACACAGTTGCACGATGGTACTCAACTGTTTTCCGCTGCATCAAATCCCTTCCAGGACACCAGGTACTCAAGTCTTCTCTTTACTCTGCGGGAGGCTACTATTTCATCCACCTCCCGCTCTTGCACCCCATATTCGAGATAAGCATCAGGAGTCTCTGGTGGGAGGCCCTCAAACCGTCAATTTGCTCTCATGAAAAACTAAAAAGATCTGAAGCAAAGAGGGAAGATTCAACTGGTATGAGGCGTGTCCCACCTTTCTAACCATGCGGTAAGGGCCAATCTTCTTTGGTCCCAGCTTTTTACATGGCTTCTTTATAGTAACGTTATGATCATCAAGCATCATAAAATCCCCTTCTTTGTATGCTGGACCCACTTGTCGCTTACCTTCAGCATTCTCCTTATACACTTGCATTGCCACCTCCAAACTTGTGGAAACCCCCTGGTGTACTTTCTTGATAGTCTTGACAAAGTCCACCACCGCTTCAACTTTTGATCCACATCTAGGTTACATGTTGAAGGCAAGTTTAAATCCATGGTTGGCGAAAAATGGGGAACAACTGATCAAAGAATGCAAAGTATTTTTGTAGCTAAACTGGGCCATAGGAAGGTAAGAAACCCAATCTGAATGATCTTTGGCAGTGTAATACCTCAGGAACTGTTCCAAGAACTGGTTCACTCGTTCAGTCTGCCCATCTGATTGGGGGTGATAGGCAGTTGAACGGCAGGGGTGAATCTGAAGAGTCTTACACAACTCTTCCCAAAAGATAGAGGTAAACTGGGGTCCCCAGTCATTAATGATTTCATGGGGAGCCCCAAGAAGCGCAAACACATTAGTGACGAAGAGCCTAGCCATCTCAGCCGCGTTTATTGTTGTTCTGCAAGGAATGAAGTGGGCGAACATCATAAAAATGTTTCATCACTACCATGATGGCATCTTAACCATCAGAAACAGGTAATTCCACAATGAAATCCACCAATAGGGAAGTCCAGGGCCCTTCAGGCTTTTGGACTGGTACCAACAAGCCCGCTAAAGGTTGACGATTTGGCTTCATTTGATTGCAGATCAGGCACTCTTTACAATACCGTCCCACCTGAGCAGGCAAGCCCTTCCAATTGTAGGTGCGTCAAATTAACTCCAAGGTCTTTGCTTTCCCAGTATGACCAACGGTGATTCCGTCATGATGGTCCCAAATGATTTCAAGGCGATGTGGTCCAGCAGGAACCCATAGGCGCCCCTGAAACCACACCATCTCATCCTTTACATGATAACCCCTGGTTAAACTCTCCTGATTCAGTGCGCTCTTAGCAAGTACCATAGTATATTTGCCAATACAGGATGAGAAAGGACTACCTTTATGAACATAATGTATTCCTCCGCATTAACCAGAAATGAGCAAGCGCTTGCCCGTTGGCTGGAAGAGAGAAGTTTAGATGTAATATTATCACAGCGGAATCATCAACTGGGTGTTATGAACCTCTCCTTACTTTGGATCAGGAACTAAAGCAGGGTTGCGGCACAAGGCAATCCGCAACCCATTCTCCTTGCCCTTGATTAACTTATAACAAAATGCAAATTGGGCAAGGATCTCATGCAACGGGTCTGCCGTGGGGTTAAGACATGAGGAGCGTGGTAGTACAGTAAAATGGTGATCTGTATGTACACGGAAAGGTTGAGAAGAGCCATGCAAGTGATGACGCCAATAAGTCAGCGCCTCCACCAATGCTAGTAACTCTTTTTCATAAACGGCGTAGTTTAACTCAGGCAAAAATATTTTCCTGAAAAATATACCACTGGATGCTCTATACCATCTTCGCCTACTTGTAAAAAGGCAACCACTATGGCAAAGTTGAGGCATCTGTAGACACAATGAACTCCTTTGAAGGATCAACATGGCGAAGGACGGACGTGGACAACAGGGTACACTTTACTGCTTGGAAAGAATCCTCCAAAATGGGGGACTATTGAAGCACTTTTGCACCACTGGCCTTATACAAGGGTGCAGCCACCTCAGAAAGATTGGGTGTGAACTTCATAAGGGACGTACATGTCCCCAAAAAACTCCTCATTCCTTGACTGAAGTGGGGGTGGGCCACTCACAAATTGCCTTCTTCTTGTCTGGAGTTATCATATGTCCTTGGTCAAACACAACGTTGCCCAGAAACGTGACCTGGGACTTGAAGAATTCACACTTGTTGATCTTTGGCGTAAGGCATGCTGCCCTTAACCTCTCCACCACTTGCTGAAGGTGTATTGCATGGGACTCATGATAAGGGGAAAACACCAGAATATCATCAATCTAGGCGCCGCGCATACCCCAGCAAGTCCCCCAAAGCTTCATCAATGCGGCGTTAAAAGATACCAGGAGCATTCTTAAGCCCAAAGGGCATGACCCAAAACTGGAAAATCCCTTTTCTGGTACAGAATGCGCTTAACCACTACTGTCCCTTCTTAATCCAGATCTGATTGAACGCATTGAGGCAATCCAGTTTGGAGAAAACTTTAGCCTTCTCCACATAGCGCGTAACCTGTGGTTCTAAAAGGATGAGATGTAGATCTTGTACAGTAACATTGTTTAGGTTCCCATAATCTACACAAGGGCGTAAAGTTACGTTGGCCTTATCCACAAAGAGAAGTGGGGAGCAGACAGGGGAGGTACGCTGAAAAATCGCGCCTTTGGCTAACTGCTCCTTAGCCCACACATCTAAACCTTTTCCTCCAGGACAATCAATGGGAAAATAGGTGAAGATATACACACCAAATCCACAGTGAGATTGAACTCACAATCAAACTTAGAATGATCAGGTAGTGCTTTAGCTGAAGCTGCATCAAACGATGATTCTAACCCCTCCAAACAGGAAGTTAGGGGAACCTCCACAGAGGGCTTCAGCATTGGGGTAATGCTGAGAGGGTGGATATTGGTCCAGTGGGGAAAGTTGCCCTGAAAGTGGGCATCAACCAAAGGAACAACCAACTTGTGACCATTTATTAAAGATAAGGATAGGGTATTCTCTTTCAAGTTAATCTTGACATCAAACTTTCGCCACCACTATACACCCAAAATGATGGGGTATAAGAGGTTTTTGATAGCTTGGAAGTGGTCAGACAAATGATATGTGTCATCTTGATAGGTCCACTAACCCCCAGATTTTCAGTGTGGAAATACCTTGGGAAGACCCTCCTCTAACCATACCACCTGGTACATAACTCAGCTCAAGGTAGTCAGCTAGGCTTTGGTCCATAAAATTCTCAAAGGCTCCAGTATCCACCAAAATAGTGGTGCTGAACTTCCCTAAAGGGGATGAAAGGGTAGCAGTTAGTAGAAAATAACCCAAATGGTCTTTATTTAAAACAGAAAACGCCAGTATTTCACTAACAAACTTTTCATCTGACATTAACATGTCCACCCTGGTATGTTTTTGAATAAAAGTATGGAGAGGGGTATTTGGCCACTATTACTACTGAGGCCACATATTCCACCATCTCTTCAGCAGTGGCATAAATATTTTCATATTGTAAACGTAGTTTATTTTCAACCTCCTGAGTGCTGCGGATCATGTAGGAGGTCAAACAGGGGTTCTCTGGGGTAATTTGATAAACAGGAGTAGGTTCCATATCTGAGCCATAAGAGAGTAAATATGGTATGGAGGTATATATGGTTTTTTTCGTTATAAAATGTGTTTTTAGATTTCTGAACCCTAATCCCATTACAGCAACGGATTGCCCGACGTTATCCAAGGCCATCAACCCTAGGACCATCTTCAAAGATTCTGCCTGCATCATCTGAATGTGCTGCCAAAGTAAACCCATTTATTGAAATTAATTTTATTAATTTTGGCAGAAAGTCAGTGAATCACAACTTCTGGACCACAAAGCATCCATATCCACTGGGTATGAGCAAGAAGAGTGGGTACTTTCCAGTTAGAGACAGCCAAAATAACGCTGAGATGCTCCAACCTTTGAGAAAAAGAGGAAACAGTGATGTGGCTGAACACAGCTGAGGCCCACAGCTGGTGCAAACTGTTTACGCTTTGTGAAAGTCCCACTCAGCAAAAGTTAATGAACATGTAAAAATAAGGTTGGTTGACTAATGTAAGGAGAGTATCTATAATTTTCCTGTTCCCAGCGTGGAGGTGCATAGCGCACAGGGCCACGCCAGGGAACTAGTTTAGAAAAAAAGTTACTAGAGCCCCACAGAGGGAGCTTGAGCTAGAGTAACATAGGTAGGAAAAGGTTATCCATGGAAGAATTAACCAAAAGAAAGACACACGAGACTTGGAAGGGTAATGTATGGGCGTCCTAGGCTGGAGGGACCCTGGGCGGCCCAATGGTGCTGAGCTGATATATTTAAAGTAGAAAAAATAAATGGTTAACGTTGCTTAAGACCTCCTCAAAGAGGTCCACGCACAGGATTGTCCAAGATAACATAATTAAAATGGTGTACTAGCGAAGGGTTTATTACTAAAGGAGAAGTCAACCAACAGGAGAGATTGGTCTTGACATAAGGAGTTTAAGTGATTTCAGGAAAACAATTAATCAAGGGAAGCAGTTCTAAGCTGAGGCGCACCAATAGGCGCACGCTTCCATTGGGAAAGACACTTTATTTGGTAATGACCAAATTTGAGTAATTGATTGTAAGAGCAGCTGACCTGAGCTGGAAAGTGCGAAAACCAAACGGGTTTAGAGACCCCCTTTACATAAAAACTGAAGTGAACCGTTTTTATCTGTGACAAAGCTAGTTCGTTTTTAATGCACCTGCTCTTATACAGGGCCAAACTTCTCTTGCATCCATAGACCAACCTGGCATACTTTGCCTTAACCCAGAGTTGAAATATGGTATGCTTGAGGTCAGAGAGGCCTTCTTATTTCATCTTCTTGGCCTCATGATATGCAGCTTTGTCTTTGACGTTGGTACTAATTATTATGTCATTTTATAAACATGACAGTAGTGATCGAGGAGATCAAAAAGCTACTAGAGCAAGGGATGCTCAAACTGCCAAAGAGTCCATGGGCTTCGCCCGTTCTTATTATAAATAAGAAGGATGTTACCAACTTGGTAGTTATAGACTACTGAAAACTCAACAATATCAACAAAAAGGACTTGTATCCCTTGCCACAGATTGATGTTGCTTTGGATCAGTTAGGTGGAGCTTGTTATTTCTCAGCAACTGATTTTATTTTGGGGTACTGGCTGATTGAGTTGCACATGGCGGAACAGGAGAAATGTGCCATTATCACATCCAAGGGGCTTTTACAACCGACCCATATGCCACAAGGGCTATGTATGCCCCGGGAACATTCCAACAGGCCATTGACACCATTCTTGGCGACCTGATGCTGTCATACGTCCTCATGTACCTTGATGATATCTTTGTATTTTTGCGTACGTTCTCTGAGCATTTTACCCATCTGGAGGTGGACTTCCGCCATCTTGCTGATGCCAACCTTATAGATCAAGCCCCATAAAAGCCACTCCTTCAAAGACCAGCTGGAGTACCCAGGTTTGTAGTAGATGCAACGGGCTTAACCTCAACTGGCCAAGGTGAAAGCTATTTGGAAAATGACTCCGCTGACCGGTAAGCGGGACATGCAAGTATTCTTGGGGATGGTGGGCTACTACTGACGCTCCATCCCTAACTTTAGTTGTATTGGGGCCTTTTGTTTGAGCTATTAAAGAAGGATGCTGTGTTCAAATGGACCAAAAGCCAACAGTGCTCCTTTGACACCCTTCAGATGGCGTTGAACAGTGTGCCAGTGCAATGATATCCAGATTTTGATAAAGAATTCATTGTTCAGATGGATGCGTCCCTTTCCGCCGTTAATCAGTTATATCCCAAAAAAATGATGAAGGGGAGGAGCACCCTGTGGCGTATTTCAGTCGAGCTTAAACTGTCATGAATGCAATTACACCGTTACTGAGTTGCTGTGCATATCAGTTATTTACGCCTATAAGCAATTCAGGGTATACTTGCATGGGGTAAAGCTTATTGTTATAACGGATCATGCATTGTTATGCTGGTTGCAGATTCTCAAGAATCCTGAAGGGCATCTAGCCCGATGGGCTTTCAAACTGCAGGATTATGACTTTGAGATCCTCCACTAACCTGGAGCAAAACACCAAAATGCAGATTGCTTACTGAGATTACCAACCATTGTCATTATGACGAATCTCAGCAATGTAATGTACAAGAAAATGCTCAGCGGGAAATATGATGATGAACCGCCCCAAGTCATCAGGGTATGATGAGGAATAAGGGCCAATACGTTCCAGAAGAACGGTGAATTGTACAAGCAGATAGGAGACACTACTGTGAATATCCCAAGACCTTCCGCCCAACAAAATAATTATTATGAGCGCACACCAGGCAGTTGTACATGGTGGAGTATGCAAGGACCTGGAATTGTTGAAAACTCGGTACTACTGGGAAATCATGTACTTTGATGTGCTCAAAAAGATTTCCAGCTTCCACCAGTGCCTAAAGGAGAAGCCATTCTGCCTTAAGACTTTGTACCAGTTAGTGAAACCTTAATTTTATTGGCATACAATTTCTATTGATGTTGTGGGGCCCCTGCCAACTAATAAAACTGGTCCAAGTATATTCTGGTTGCGATTGACCACTTGACCAGGTGGGTTGAGGCATGGGCAATACACAATCTGGGGGCAGTCAAAGTGGCTAAGTTTGTGATGTAATGTATTATTCAGCCACATGGCTGTCCTCAGTTCACCCTTGCTGACAACGGAACAACTTCACCTCTCACATTGTACCTAAGTTCAACGAACTGATGGCCATCCCTAGGGTTCTAATGACCCCATATCACCAAATCCAATGGTATGGTTGTATGGGTCAATGGGACACTGGTGAATATACTCCAATGCTGGTAATGTTATACCCTCTGATAATAGTACCCTCCTTTCCACCGATGTCTTTGCCTACATCAGCTATCACTCAGCAATAGGGAGAGTCCTTTTCATTTAATATATGGACGCACCCAGTGTTGAATTCTGATGATTGCTCGCTTGATAATTAAGATCATGCACGCTTAATTGAGCTGAAGTTCGCCAAATGATCCTCAATTTTGCCTGTGGCTTATGGTAATTAGACCGTTCAGAAACTCACTTGGCATGATTATATAACCCTGACTCTTCTGGTCAATATTGGGCTCAATTTTCCCTTTGTAATCAGAAACTTCAACTAAGGCAGGTACAGTTACAAGCTGTGGATTTCATGATTCCAGCTTGTCAACACTCTTTAAAGGAGAGATTCTGATAAAAACTCAGGAAAGAGATAAAATAAAATATCTTTATTAGATGATATTTAAATGGTAATTATTCATTATTCCAGGCACCAATATTTTTTTCTAAAGGGCATCTCTTGACCACATTCAAACACAAAATCAACAGGTTATTTTCTACCTCAGTTAGGCCCTTGAACTAATACAACTTAGACCTATTGCTAGGTTTATTGGTGGCAAAATCTCTCAAAATTGGAAGGTTTTTGGGGACAAAAATTGCAATAAGAATGTGCAAAATTACCTAGGATCCTCTCAATTTTAGTTTCATCATACTGCTGATGAAATACATCTTCTGTGAAATTTTGGCATCAATTGAAGAAAATAACGCACCCCTAATTGGGACGTTAGCAGGCCTCTCTCAATTGCATTAGGTACTACCAATTGGGCAGTCCATGTGCAAGTGCTATCATGCCAATTACGAGGATTGTCATATGAATTTCACCTTAGGGTGGGAAATTGATTACGTTTTTTACGTCTATTTGTCCATGGGATGTTTATCTGTTATCATTGGGTTGATAACAAATGATTTCTAATGGTGAATAGCTGATATTGATCATGATTAGTCAGGACCAATTGCCAAGGTTTTTACATGTATAATCATCCTAAATTATGTGAGATATTTGGCCCAAATAAAAAAGTGGGTAGTTGAATTAAGTGACATCAAGATATGCAACCCAAACTGGAAATGGATAATTTATTAGTTTGGAATTGAGATATTTGGCCTAAACTGTAAATTGGATAATTGATTTATGTTGTTGAGATATTTGGCCAAACTTTAAAGTGTTTAGTTAGATTAAGTGGCATCGAGATATTCAACCCAAACTGTAAATGGATAATTGATTAGTTTGGCATTGAGATATTTGGCCCAAACTGTAAAGTGGATAAATAATGAGTTGGCGTTAATATATTCAGCCCATGCTGTATATATGTAATTGGCTTTAGTTGAGATAATTTTCCCAAGCTATGTTATTGCAATAGTATTTATTTAGATTATTAGCTCGAGCATTGGGAGGATAATTAGCCTGATTTTTGGTTGTTGAAGGATTTATTTTTGAGTCAACCTCTAGAATCCAACACTCAGCTCTACCCGCACTTCTCTATGCCTGCATGGAAGATACCACCAGAATGGAAATTCAACACTACTTGACCAACCTAACAAATATGCTGATCAAACTGCAAAGCAAAATGTAATTGAATATCTTAGAAAGAAGATCAAGAATCAGGCTGCTTATCAGGTACAGCATAGTGGGCTAGATCAGTTCAAAGATGGGGACATGGTCCTTTTCCATGACCAACATGAGTTTGGTCAAAATCACAAATTAGCCAGCTTATGGATTGGTCTGTTTGAAATCAACAAGAAAAAAGGTGCTGATGCCTATATTATCAAGGACTCCACGAGTGGTTGGATCATTAACCAAGTGCACACAAAGTTCCTTTAGCGTACAAACAATAGGAGACCTATCATCCAATCAAGGGGGTGATGTTGAGATTCTGATATGAATAGATGATAATCCCTAAATATCTATGGTATTGTCTAGAATCTGCTGATCATGATCAATAGTCTACAAATATTTGAGCGCCTTGGAATAAGGTGATACTGATCCAGGAAGGATAATTATCTATTGCCTCTAAATAAGGCGATAAGGCAATATCAAATTATAAAGAATATTTAGATCACATCAAACTAAGGTGATTGGAAATTTAAAGAGTAGTAGACTCTTCTGGAACTAATAAGAATATGGCTGAACTAAATAGTCTAATCCAAAGAAGTGGCATCAACTGAAGTTGCTGATATATAAGTGAGTTGGGATGATTGAAGAAGGATGATTGTTTGTAGAGATGAAAAAGCTGAGCAGAGAGTCTCTGATGTTATATATTAAATTATTAAAGAAGTTTTTTTTAGCAATTGCCTCATATTTTGTTATATTTATTAAGCGTGTCCTGAGGACTGGCGATCTTCATATAATACGTCCAATTGCTCAGTGGGCTCAATCCTGTACAAACTCTTCTAGCATATAGCAAGTATATTGCCAAAACCATAACACCTAGGTAGTTGTCCCCACTCAGCTTGACTTCTGGTTGAGCCCATTGTTGGGGACAGGAGCTAGGAACCATGGTGTTATAATTTTGGCAGTATATCCAGATACGCCAAAGGGGCTTTGCACAGGGTTAACTCCACTGAGCAATAGGACTGATGATATGAAGATTGTCATCCTTAAGACAACATAATAAACTTAATAAATGATGGAGCAATTTCCCTAATTACACTCTTTTATTTAATTTGATATTTCGCAGCGGAAACTTGCTGTTCTGCTTGCTCTCTTCTTTTAACAATTCTCCAGTTTCGATCTTCATATTTCACTTATATACAGTGACTTCAATTGAGACCAACCCTTTTGCTTAGACCTTTCAGTTCTGCATATACTCATTAGTTCCAGCATAGTCTACTATTCTTTAAATTCACAATCACCTTAGTTTGAGACAATATACTATTTATTTGTCATACATTGACATTGCCTTATCACCTGATTTGAGGTTGATCCACTAAATATTTGTTCAAAGCTTGGTATCACCCTATCGCCTTATGTTGAGGCGATCTTCATCCATATTATCAAACTACTCAGTTTGGCAAATCTCACTCATTCTGCTGTAACTACTTAAAATTTATTTTCCAATCATATCAGAATCATGACATTACCCAACCATGACTGCGAAAATAAAGCTCCAATTGTTTATACGCCCAAAGAAACTTCGTGTGAACTTGGTTAATGATCTGACTGCTCAAAGGTTCCTTAATAGTATAAAAATCTACACCTGTTTTATCAGATATTTTAAAACTGTCAAATACAGATGCTGGCCAATTTTTGCTTCTGATCAAACCGATGTTGGCCATAGAATAGAACCATATCCTCATCTTTGAACTGAGATAACCCACTACTCCTGTTGAGATTTTTACCATATTCCCAGATGGCTAGATTACCAGGATCGCTAGGGGGATAATTCCCTAATGCAAAGTGAATTGGATATCTGATGACCCTAATTTCAGGGTAACTATGCTTGGGGGATTTAAGGTATCACCTGGTCAAATTTGTCAGAGATTGATCCAGATGAATGCTTAAGATTTCGTAGGACAGATTTGCTGACAACATAGGAATTTGATAGTTGATTAACTATCAGGTTAACAATTGGGATTGGTCAGGTTTCATCACCGTTGATTGGGAATTTAGGGAGTAAGTTGCGAGGTGAGTGATGCCTCCTGCAATTAGCAAATCGATCAGTTGGTTTTCAACATGCCTTAAAAGGTAACAAGTCCCATTACCTAAGCAGGTCACTTGCCAAATATGGTTGGTTCACTTGGATCAAGAGGAAAACGTTAGGGACACATTTTCTGACTTTTTCCCTCTTAGGTCTCAAGGATGTCCAACAATGGAATCCTAGCCAGGATGGGGAAGACCATTGCTGCTGAGACAAGGATGGGTGATTCAGCAGCAATGGCTGCCATTTCATTGAGGAGGTGCCAACCGGGGGTTGGGCGCCAAATTACCCACTATAAGTTCCCTAAAGAATTCACTAATAAAATATCAAAATTTACCATATCACACTTTTCTTTCTCGTTGCAAACACTTTTGCAACCTATTCAATTAAAGACTAAATCTAGTTTAATAATCTCACAGAGGAGTCTAGTCTGCGCCCATGTCAGGGAGCAGTTGGGCAAGCAAGGTAAGAGGAGCAGGCGGAAGGCCTGCGGCCTCCAACGTTTGAAAACGCCCCGGAGAATCTGGCGGAATAGACAAAAATCTTAAAAAACCGGCAGTCACAATTTCCCCAGAGATACTCGCATGGCAAGCATGATGCAACCAGTACATCAACACGCCACACTCCCAGCCACTTTCATCGGTGGAATTTGGAGTCTGTATGTATCTGGATATCCAAAAATGTCCTTATGGGAAAAATTTTGTGAAGATGTACACAAAATTTTCACAACCGCGGTGTATGTTGCACCTCACTCCATGTCGTGCAGTTGGCTGGACCTAGGTTTTGAAAGCAAAATAGCAGCAGATGAGGCTGCAGCAGTGCGCATAGTGGTCAACCTCCCCGAAGGGCAATGGGTCGTCAAAACCAAATGCACCAGATGGACAAAGTCAAACCAAATTTTCCTCACGTTTGACTTTTTGCCTACTACAGTAAAACGTGATATTTTGGAGCAACACCTGAAAGATGGTCTCGCCATATATGGCGAAATACAATCTTTCGAAATGCAACACTTCATGCTGATGCCACACCTGTGCACTGGCAAAGCCATCGCAGTTCTGACCCCAACTGAGGAGATTGCAAAGGACCTAACCCAGATCCCGCACTCCACTTTTATTAAAATCGCAGGGCATACCACCCACCCATTCTGGGTGACTGTGGACAGCGCGCCCCCCATTTGCACCCACTGTGACGCGTTCAGCCATAAGGCGCACGCATGCCCCATCAAGGAGGGTGTCACATTCCAAGAGCACCCCTTGGCGGCCATGGCCAGCGGAGAGGTGCACTACGAACCAACCGCAAGCACCAAGGAGGCTTTCCCGTGGGGAGCACAAGGCTGCTACCTATTGGTAAAGCCCATCTCCCCGCAGGAGTGGAAGAAGGCCAAGCAGGCCCATAGGGCCGCGGCCAAGGAAGCGGCCAAGGCCACCACCGCCATCCCACACTCACAACGCCAGGAGGACATGAAGACCTTTGCAGTGGAAGCAACTCGAGAACCATCATCCAATCAGATTGGGAAGCCCATGCTGAGTGGGCCACTCAATCTGAGGATCCAATGGGAGATTCGATCTCACCCAATTGCTGCACCCAAGCTCCAGTCAAAAATGACTTGGGACCTATCCCAACTAAAAATTTAGTTTTTGACCCGCTCAACGGTGCACCAAACTCATCTGCACCGCAAAAAATTCGTCCAACGTCAGGAAAACAAAAAGCAAAGGTCAAAGCCAATGCGACTCTTTCTGCAAAAATTAACAAAAACCCCAATAGCGTTGCTGCTAACACCCGCGCTGCTGTGAAAGCCCGTGGGGACCTTGAAGAGGCTGGTGGGCCCAGGGGCCCACCCCCTCACACCTAAGGTGCGATGGGGGAAACCTTCTCTCTAGGAACATTGAATATCGCCGGACTCAAGGCCTCCCCGTCCTGGGCTAGGAAACTAAGTTTTTTACAACACAATTTACCCATGGATATCCTGTCCATCCAGGAGTCACACTGTCCATGAGGTTCCAAGGAAGCTTGGAAAACAATGCTCCTCCCATCCCTATCCTTTTGGTCAAAGCACTGTGGGGTGCTAATTCAGAAAAATAATTTTTTCAAATTTTTATCCTCAGAAACATTCCTAAATGGCTGAGTGCTCGTCATCACCTTCTCGTGGGCTGACGTTGTGCACACAATCGTCAACATCTATGCCCTAAATGGTGCACACGAGCGTCAGGAATTTTCTCATCAGTCAAATCCCTCCCGCTACCCCCTGATCCTTTCTTAGTTGGCAACATGAACTGTTGGCTAACCTCACCAATGGACCGGTGGCCTCCCTCACCCCACACCCCACAGGGTCACGTAGAACTACACATTCTAAAAGCCACCCTTGGGTTAATGGATGCACTGCCGCGACATGCCCCACTGCTTGAAAACATGATGCGTCCCCATATTACAATGGCCAATTAAGGTCCATGACCCGCATCAACCTTATTCTAATGCCGGCAAAATACCAACCCCACATCTCATACTTCAAAACAATGAAAATGGAATTCTCCGACCACTGACTGGTCTCAATAACCTACCACTTACCCGTCACAGTTGCAAAGGCCCCACATTGGTGCAAAATCTGCCCCCCCGAGCTCGTGTCACCAGGATTTTCCACATGGGTGGAAGAGGCAACTTTGGCAAAATTGTTTGTTGCACCATTTTGCACGGACCCCATTTCCACATGGGCAACTTTCAAAGATGACACAATCTGCCACTCTCGCCATCTCTCCTCCAGACGCTCACGAGCCACATTGGCAGTTATCTCGCGCGCTCTGGTGGAATCGGCCCACTTGGAGTCCAAAATTCCAGCCACAGGATACAGCCCTGCATGGGGCCAGAAGTGGGCAGAGGCAGCCCCCCACCTCAACGCACTCGAAAGGCAACACAAACATTGGGTTTGTGTCCAATACAGGGCCACATGCATCACTAAAGGTGACAAGTGCACCGCATACTTCTTTGAAAAAATTTTCGCACCAAACCAGAGCGTGGCCTGCACACAGGTGCGAAGATCAGATAATTCCATTGTGGACACACTGGCCAAAGTGGCAATCAAAATGCAAAAATACTCCGAGTTATACTGAGCTGAACCAATTCAGCCAGCTGAAATGGCAGATTATCTTGACCAAGCTCATATCCACACTGTTTTCTGATACCTGGAAATAATAGATTTAATTACTCTGAACGAATTATGGACAGCCATTCACGATGCGCCAAACCAAAAATGCCTAGGCCCAGATGGCAATTCATAAGAGTTCTACAAAAAATATTTCAAATATATATCCCCATTGCTGCTAGCCTCACTTAACCAAAGCCTGTTGGAAACGCGCCTCCTACCAGTAGGACATGAGGCCTTTACTGTCACACTCTTCAAGAAAGGGGATAAGCTTGACTTAGCCAACTGGCGCCCCATTTCTCTACCAAAGAAAGACACCAAAATTTTAACAAAAATCATGGCCAACCGTTTAGGGACTGTAGCATCGCCACCATCTCCCAGAACAATTCGGTTTCATCCCCAGAAGGTTGATTTGGGATAACGTGCACTCCGTGGCTAATGCATGTCAGTCCACAGCCTCTGGGGCACTGGTATTCTTGGACCAACAAAAGGCCTACGATAGAGTAAACTGGGAATACCTTAGGGCCTGCCTCCATCAATTCCGCCTACCCCCCGCTTCATAAACTGGGTAATGCTGCTCACGGAATCTGCAACAATGGCAGCGCGTGGCCCAGGCTTCCTAACGGAAGTAGTCCGCCCTCAAAGGGGCTTGCGACAAGGGGACCCCCTCAGCCCACTCTTATACAACTTCAGCCTTGACCCACTACTTCGAAACATGAATGCCCACCTCACTGGGGTCCATGTACCACGCCAAACCCCAGTCAAGATGATGGCATTTGCAGATGGTTGCGTGGTGGGGGTGTCTAATAACAAAGATGCATGCGCGCTTGAAGCCCTCATCCAGGAATATTCCCGGGTAAGCAACACGGCACTGAACGCCTCCAAAGCTGAAATCATCCTCCTTGGTCAGTTTCAGAACTGCTGGGCCCCAGCAATTAGTTCCCAACCCGGCCCATCTGCTCGCCCACGTCCACGCCTTACTAACTCAACATACACCGCTCTACTGGTGCTCCCCTTCGTGCCACGTCCTACCATAGGACTGGTGCGCCATCTGGGCGTGTGGATGGAGGCAGGCGGATATGCGTCAGCAGTAATGGAGTGACATATACTGGACAACGTGACGAAGCGAATAGCCTCTCTCAGAGCCCACCCTACTACCCTCACTGGCAGGGTTGTTCTTGCCAACTCTATGCTCCTATCCAAAGTCTGGTTCGGAGCCCACACCATCCCCTTCTCCCCAAGCTTCTTCAAATCCCTGTATGCTTTGCTGCAAGGATGGCTTTGGTCAGGCCGCCCTCCACCAGTACGGCTAGAGGTCATGTTTGGCCCCCATCATCAAGGTGGCATGGGCCTGCTTGACTTCAAAGCCCATGCTGCCAAGATCCTGGGCACCTGGATCGCGGCCGTCACCGCTCCTACACTCCCATCCCAGCACTGGTCCCGCGCGGCCCACTCCAACTTCTCCCGAGCCTTGGGCCTCAACAATCCATCAAACCCCCACTCCCTGATGAAATACCTCGCATCACACACATCGGCCACAGGTCCTCACAGGGACTAAAACCCACTACAAACGAATCCTACTCTCCATACGAAGCGCAGAGTGGATAATTTGTATTAGTGGACATACAACCCAAAGAGGCCGCCCCTCTCCTCAGTTCACACAAGAGGTACAGGGGCTACCCATCCATGATGGCGTGATCCCCATTCGACCCCATGTCCTATCCAGGGTGGACATCCTGGACATTATGGACATTCCTTATTCCACTGAGACCCAAAAGAATATCTGGAAATACGCACATCATCCTCTAGCAGCCTCAAGTCCGCTCCCATGTGTGGCGCTGCCTGAGGCGGGTGTATCGTAAAGCTGAGTGCTCTAACGCTTTACACTCATCCTGTGTCGTGTGTGGCCAGTATGGAACGCTGTTCCACCGCCTGGAGAAGTGCCCCACCTTTAAAGTGATATGGCGCGAAGTCCAACGTCTGCTGGGCCAGGATCAAACGCATCCCTTCAGTCTGTCAAGAGATATGTTTGCTTCATCAATGGCCTCCCCCTTCCACCCTCCCTCCGTGCTCTGGTGGTTGCAATCGCCATGTGGACTATCCACACGATTGTCTTGGATGCCATCGCTGGCTCCATCCCCACCCTCCTAGAAGCTGTCCACAGATTCCAGTCTCATTTGGTGGACCACTTTCAAGTGTGGATGTTTGGATACCTCCCACCGCGTCGCCAACAGCTGGTCTCCTCCTGGTTCCCAGTCTGGTTCATCAAATCAGACCCCTTCCTCCACACGTGCTCAATAGTGGCTACGGCCCCTTCACACGTTCCCTCCCCCCCCCATAAGTGGCGTTCCCGCTGGCAACAAGAGATAGCATCGCTTCTCTGGGGTGCCTCCCCTGGTACTAAGTTTGTCTTCCTGAGTCATATTTGGAAGTGTCCGTCCCATGGTCGGCCTTCCCTGCAATAAATTTAAAATTTAAAAATTACCATATCACTTTTACTAGATAATTGAAACTAACTGGATCACTTTTACTAGAGTATTATCTTAGTAAATTTTATCAGAATCCATTTTGAGTTCTATTCTTTCTCAAAGATATTATTGCTGTGTGCAATAATTTCTGAGACTCTTTAGGATAAAGAGTAAGGATCTGAGCGGGGAACAAGAGAAGAAGATGAACCAAATTGAGGATTGCTGCTTATTGTGTGTCACAGAGAAATTGTAAACAGGGTTCTGAGCAAAGATTGAGTTAGGTGGTATGAGGGAACGAATCTCTATTCAAGACATCATAAGTATTTTGAAAGGAAATACTGGCCGAGTGTTGGACCAAAATCTAATACTTCAATTCAACTACAGATAATAGTCATATACTATTATTAACAATTATATCAACTACTATCATACAACGCAGAGAATTTCACAAAACTTGAACCTTTGCAAGTAATATATTTATAGGGGTTATTGGCCGAGAATAATCAGAAGACCTATAAATTTTACAAAGTGGTGCTCACTACAGGGTGTAGTTGAGTAGAAGAGATTAGAACGAAATGTCATATAAAGATGTTTCTAATTCTGTCAATAAGTTACTAAGGAAAGTAACATTAAATAAGTCAGAACGTGAAGTGGATCACGTTCATTTGCATTCACCCAGCTCAGAAGTTGAGCTCCAAGTGAAGCAAATTGAAGATATTCAATATGTGGGAAAAGGACTTGCAGCCTAGATATCAAACTATCTATTGCTGTAAGAAAACCTGTTCCACTTGACATCTACATAGGATGGAGATGATCAGCAGGGCCAACTTGGGTTGAAATTGGGTCCACTTTAAATAGTCCTGAGGAGTGAGTGTTTAGATGAGGCATTGGTGAAATAGGAAGAAATCAATTAAGAGTATTGGATTGCCATACCAATGAAGATATGAAGTCAAAACAGTGAATGATTGATCCAACTAGAGAATCGCTTTACTCAATAACATTAAATCAATGATCAGAAATTGCTGGAGACGAGTTGTTCAATACAAGACAAAATTGGATAAAGCTAATGAGGCCAGATTGATCTGTGTGATAAAAGGATAGTTTACAGATCCACCAGTGGATTTATTTCCACCGTTTTTGATGGTCACAAAGGCCAAAAATCGTTTTAGGGGAAAAACAATCTATACAATCAAACGGAACTGTTTCTAATGAGATACAAAGTTTAAGCATTAGTTGCCAAAATATGAGATGACTTAGGACCTGTTGGACGAATAACCAGTCAGATTGAGGGACTAATGAATGAAAACATTCAAGAGTATTGCCAAAGTTGGCAAGTGTTGCCTTTACGTGAAGAAACAGCACTGCTGGTCATATAGTGAGGAAGTTCAATACTAAAAAAATTGGAAGTATTGACCTAAGAGAAAATAGTGCAATGTTCCCAGAGGACCTCTGAACCATTAAATGTTTATGTCCTGAGATTTTGGTCAAGTCCTAAAAGAGGATCACTGAACCAAATAGGTGATTACATCTCAAGAGGAATATATTTTGAACTATAGATAACTGGTTGGTTAGAGTATACTTAGTAACCATTTTGGATTAAGGGAAAAAGAAGGATTTCTGAACCTTATTGTAAGTTAAAAGTCCCGTTGCAAAAGAAAAATAAAAAAACATAAAAGATATAAAATATTAAATATCAATTTTTATGGTCCACAATTTTGGGACCCTCAATGAGATGGGATTACTGTCTGGGGTAACCAAGAATATCAACCTATTGGTAGATCAGGAGTAACTTGCTGATCTGATGGAAGGACAGCAAGAGGAGGTGCTCAAATTGTTCAAAAAATGTTAGGAAGTGTTCGCCCAGGACAACCACAATTTGGGATGCACAAGAGATGTGATCCATAAGGTCAATACTGGGGAAAATTTTCCAATCAGGATGAGACTTAAGTGATGGTTGAAGGCAGCCAAAAGAGTAGTGAAAGAAGAAATCATTAAATTAGTAAAGCATGGGCTTCTAGTTTTGTCGTTGAGTCCCTGGGAGAGTCTGATTCTTATCTTAAAGAATAAGGATGGCTCTAATTGGGTGGTGATTGATTATCAGAAGCTGAATATGATTATGAAGAAGGAGTCGTATCCCCTATAAAGAATCAACAATGTGCTAGATTAATTGGGAGAAGCGAAGTATTTCTCTGCAATGGATCTGATATAGGGATATTGGAAAATCGATTTGTTAATAGAAGATTAAGAAAAATGCACGATTATTACCACGCAGGGGCTATATCAACTGACAAGGATGCCCCAGGGTCTATGCAATGCGCCTGCAACATTCCGGAGGGCCATGGACGCTATACTAAATGAATTGAAGTTGTCATGCATCCTGGTGTACTTGGACGATATTAATGTGCTCAGTAGGACGTTTACTGACCATTTTAACCACTTGGAGGAAGTGTTTAAGAGACTGTCTGCGGCCAACTTGAAGATTAAGCTGAGGAAGTGTCACTTCTTAGAGAGAGAGGGAATATCTGGTATTCTTGATCAACTCTAGTGGACTGCAGCCGCAAGCCCGAAGATTGAAGCCATATAACGAATGGCTATGCCAAAGAGTGTCTGAGATATCCAAGTTTTCCTTGGAATGGTCAGATATTATAGAAGATTTATTGGGATTTTGCCAGAATCACTGAGCCCTTATTCCATCTGTTGAAGGATCTGAAAAAAGGATTCGTATGTAATGAAGAAGCACAGAAATTCTTTGATGATTTACGCCAGTACCTGATAGATTCTATGATTTTGAAATATCTGAATTTTGATCAAGAATTTATTATACAAACTGATGCTCGTTGATGGCGATCAGCGCTTTATTGAGCCAAGTAGATGAACTTGGGGATGAACATCCGGTGGTATATGTGAGCCAGACACTCTCAAACACTGAGAGGAACTACACTATAACTGAGCATGAATTCCTTGCAGCCATTTACACCTGTAAACAGTTTTGGGTGTACATCCATGGAACGCACTTCAAAGTAGTGACAGACCACTCCTTATTGCGTTGGCTTCACAATTTGTGAGAACCAGAAGGACGACTGGCCAATGGGCATTGAAGTTACAGGCTTACAATTATGAGATTGTCCACTGAGTGGGGGCTTCTCATCAGAATGCGGATGGCTTATCACAGTTACCAATGTTCCAGATGGTATACCAGCAGGTGGATGAGTTATTCCAGAGAATGGTCGATGGAGAAATCGGGGAAAAGCCCCAAGAAATCCAAGATGCGCTTCAAAAGCGATGGAAAACAATGAGACCATGGATGGACAAGTTTTCAACATGATTAATGGGAAAGTGGTTACTATTCCCAAAGCCGTCAGAAAGAGCAGCTATCAATAAAGCCGCTCATAAGGTTGTCAGGCAGGGAGGCTTGAGAAAAATGACTGACCATATTCGCCAGTACTACTACTAGGAGTCAATCAACTATGATGTCATCGACTATCTGGCTTGCTGTGTGGAATGCTAGTTGCACAAGCCACATAAGAATACAACTGGATATCAACTGGTCCGCCCTAAATTGCTTGGCATATGGTGTCTATCAACTTAATGGGACCGCTGACGATGAGCACAGGGGGAGTCAAGTATATAATAGTTGTGATTGATCATCTGATGAGATGGGTTGAGATGAAGGCCCTGGAAAAAGTAGATGCTATTAGTACTGCGAGTTCATCCTAGATCAAGTAGTATACTGACATGGATGCCCATTGTCCTTCTGAGTGACAATGGGACAAATTTCACATCTCATGTGATCCCACAGTTAAATGAGATAATGGGGATCCAAGGAGTCATGTCTGTACCCTATCAGCTGGAGATGAACGGTCTTGTGAAGCGAGTTAATGGGATGCTGGCTGCGATGCTGAGGAAGCTGGTCGCAGGAAGAACTTCTGTGTGGGGAATGTACCTGAGTTTGGTGATGTTCGCCTACAATATTAGTCATCTTACAGCAATGAAAAAACGCTGTTTGAGTTGCTATATGGGAGGAAGGCCATGTTGCCACCAAATTTATATTCAGTGGTGGAACCAACATTGGGGATGAGTGCCAAGCAGTACCTGAACCAATTGATGAATATTTCATCAAAATGCAATCACAAAGATTTGATAGGACTTTGAAGAAAAGGATATGAGCAGAAAATGACGGATGATAAGAACTTACCAGCCTTATCAGAATACCAAATAGGCGAAAGAGTTGCCTATTGCAATATGCATGATTTTGGGAGAAGAAACAAATTGGATGCATTCTGGTTGGGTCTGGTCAAGATTATTTCCAAGACGGTGACGGATGCCTAACCCATCAAGTACCTCTTGGATGGAAGAATATTAAATTGAGTCCATGCTAGGTATTTAAAGTGATGGATCGAGGAAAAAAACAATAAAAAAGAGTTCCTGAAGGACTGCTGAACCATTAAGTTGGCTATGTCCTAATGATTTGGTCAAGTCCAAAAAAAGGACCTCTGAACCAATCTAGATGGTTAAGTCTTAAAAAGTAAGACCTCTGAACCATAGAAAACTGATAGGTCTAAGTATACCTAGGATCCAGTTTGGGGGAAAAAAGATGGACCGCTGAACTGAAACAAGGTCAAGGCCCATGAAAAAAAGAAAAAAAACAAAAGATTGATAAAAGTATTGGAAATATTATTATTATTATTAAAAATTGCACAGAAAAACTGATATATTTTTATAGTTTTTATTTTTTTATTTATTATCCTCAATTTGAGGATGATTCCGCCTATGCTGCCTCTTGAGGGGAGGGAGGATGGATTGCAGTAGGAATGAATAACCCATCAAAGCTATGTGAGATTGGACGCTAGTAAGGGCTAGACCTACACGAAACCAAGTTTTTTGAGTGGATGCATATCCTTGTGAGAAAGCGACTAGGGGAAAGGAAATTGAGATGCTGGAAGAAGCCAATTGTAATACCATGAAGCAGGGAGGGAAGCAACATTACAAGAAGAGTCAATCAGAGAATAACCCCAAGTAATCCTGATATGGTACTGGAGCTGGAAGATTGGTCTTGAGCGCTTGCTACTGGCTTCATCAAGAACAAGGGATACTAGACAGGTGTTGCCAAATAATGCCCCCTATTAAAGCTATCAGTGGAAGATACCGATGGGATGTTCCAGAAACAAGATAGTCATGCAAGGAGCCAATAGCATCCTACAAGCGACGACTATGAGCTTCTCAGAGGCTGAAGCAGAAAGAGCAATGGAAACTGGGAGAGGCTGGAAGCTTTGTGGCCCAACTTTGAAGAACTTGGCTGGCAAAGCGAAGAGAATAGGCTGCAATATCCCAATCTAGAATGTGTTCAAGATCAGAAAAATTCAGAGCTATGGACAAAGCCTCAGTGACTTGGGCCCTTTATTCTGCATAGGGGATTTTGAAATGTATGCTGTTGCCGATGGTGAGTTCAGTGGCCAAGACAGCTGGCTTGTAATATTGACTGAGTCAGAAGAGGAACTCCAGAAGCAAGTCCAATCTGACAAGAAATGAACAATTGAGAGCAAAAGGCATTGCTTCAGGAGGTTTGACGATGATGTTAGGAGTATCTGTGAAAGGAGCCAAATCCAGGAGAGTCTCAAAATCTAACTCTGGAATCGATGACAGAGAAATGATTGGCCATGAGTCATTTGAGTTGATTGCTATCCTGGTTTCAGCGGGGTTGGTTACTGTTTCCAGTAATTACACATAAGGAATAGCCACTGGTACTTGACTAGGAGTTTGATTCCTGGGAAGGACAATAGAAAAGGTTCCATAGTGCAGATTGACTCATCCTCTGGAAGAGCCAAAGATCTTGATCAGACAAACTATTGAGCAGCTGTTGGTACCTGACTCAGAACCTTACATATGAGCTGGATGAGGGGGGATGTCAGACTAATATGATAGTTGACATTATGCAATCTAAAATCAATTAAGCTCCAATTTTGGAGAAATTAATCTAAAAATTATTGGGATAAGCTCTCCAGAGAAGAATTAAAAATGATATGAGCCAAGAGGTTATGAGAAGAAAATAATAAGGGCGAACATAAATGAGCATTCTTACTTAGGCTGCAAAACAAACATTAACGGCAAGCATCTCCTGTCAAGGATGAGGAGAAAATCAGGAAATTGAGGATGCTGGACCAAGAATCCTGAATATGACAGTGGGTCATATGCCCTGATGGGGTAAAACTGGATCCTGGGACTAATATCTTCACAAGTAAATTGATCCGCCTGGCATGACAGTAGATCGTGGGGACTGCGCTCTGAGTAGGAGGTAGCGAGGAGAAAGAGGAAGAGAGCCACTTGCTGAAGGTCATCCCATGCAGCGTTGTGTACTAGTGATCATACTCCACTTGAGCAAATAAAGTATTTGACTGAGTGTCTGAAGCGGTGTTCTACTGCCCCAATCTTTTTCTTGCTGGAAATCTAGGCAAGAGGGGGATGTGTTGGGATTTTTGCCCATATTCCCAGCCGGTTAGATTACCAGGGATTGCTAGGGGATAATTCCCTAATGCAAAGTGAATTGGATATCAGTTGACCCTGATTTGGGGTAACTATGTTCAGGGGATTTTGGTTATTCGCCTGGTCATATCCTTCAGTGATCAATATGGATGAATTCTTAAGATCTCTTCAGGTAGAGTTGTTAGAAAGTTAAAACCATCTGATAGTTGATTAACTATCAGGTGTACCAATTGGGATTAGTCAGGTTTCATCATCATTTGATTGGGAGTTTAAAGAGTAAGTTGTGACGTGAGTGATGCTGCCTGCAATTAGCAAATCGATCAGTTGGTTCATGACCTGCCTTAATAGGTAATAAGTCCCATTACCTAAGCAGGTCGCTTGCAAAATATGGTTGGTTCACTTGGATCAAGAGGAAAACGTTAGGGACACATTTTCTGACTCTTTCCGTTTTAGGTCTCAAGGATGTCCAACAATGGAATCCTAGCCAGGATGGGGAAGACCATTGCTGCTGAGATGAGGATGGGTGATTCAGCAGCAATGGCTGCCGTTTCATTGAGGAGGTGCCAACTGAGGGTTGGGCGTCAAATTCCCCACTATAAATTCTCTAAAGAAATCACTAATGAAATATAGAAAATTACCAGATCACTTTTAATAGAGGAAAAAAATTACTAGATCACTTTTACTAGTTTATTAGATTAGTAAATTTTATCAGAATCCATTTTGAGTTCTATTCTTTCTCAAGGATATTATTGCTGTCTGCAATAATTGGGAGACTCTTTAGGATAAAGGTTAATGATCTGAGTGGGGATCAAGAGAAGAAGCTGAATCAAATCAGGGATTGCTGCCAACTGTGTGTCACAGAAAAACTGTAAACAAAGATCTGAGCGAAGATCAAGTTAAATGATATGAGGGAACGAATCCCTATTCAGGACATCATAATTATATCTAGAGAGAAATACTGGCTGAGAGTTGGACTGAAATCTAATACTTCAATTCAATTATGGGTTATAGTCGCCATACTATTACCAACGATTGTATTAACTACTATCATACAACGTAGAGAATTGCACAAAACCTAAAACTGTGCAAGTAATCTATTTATAGGGCTATTGGCCGAGAATAATCAGAAAACCTATAATGTTTACAACGCCATACCTGATTGGCAGCCTGATTCTTTATCTTTTTGGCTAAGTTAAATGAGTATGCTTTGTTGCAGCTTGTTCAGAATATTCGTTAGTTTGGTCAAGTAGCATTGAGGATTCATTCTGCTGGTATCTTCCATGCAGGAATTGAGCAGTGTAGGTAGCGCTTGGTGCCATCCATCTAGTAACTGAAAAACTCTTCCTAATTGCTGAGTGATAGCTGATATTGTAGGTGAAGATGGCGGTGGAAAGGAGGGTACTCCAAATTTGAGGCTTTATGCATTATCAATTTCCAGAGTGTATTCAACAGTGTCCCATTGACCTGTTTGACCATATCGTTTGATTCTGGGTGATATGGGGTCATTAGAACCCCACGGATGGCCAACAGTTCGTTGAGCTTGGGTAAAATGTTCCAGGTGAATTTTGTCTAATTGTCATTAAGGATGAATTGAGGACAGCCATGTTGTTGAATTATACGTTCCATCAGAAACTTAGCCACTGTGACCGCCCCCAGATTGTGTTTTGCCCATTTTCAACCTACTTGGTCAAGTGGTCAATCGCCACCAGATATACTTGGACCAGTATTCTCTAGTCATCATAGGCTCACAAATCAATAGAATCCGTATGCTAAGCAAAGTGAGGTTTCACTAAATGGTATGAAGACTTTTGGAGGAATGGATTCTCCACTTGGCACTGGTGGCTTCAGGAAATCATTTTGAGCACATCAAATTTCATTCTTTCCAAGTAGTAATAATTTTGAAATAATTTCAGGTCCTTTCATACTCCACCATGTCCAACTTCTTGGTGTGCGCTCATGATAATATTTGGTCAGGAAGAAGGCCTTGGGATATTCACCGCAGTGTCCCCTATCTGCTTGTACAATTTTCCGTTCTTCTGGAAAGTATTGGTCCTTATTCCATCAAATACCCTGATTACTTGAGGTGGTCATCATCCTATTTCCTGTTAAGAATTTTATCATACATTATGTCACTGAGTTCCGCCATAACAGCAACGGTTGGAAATCTTGATAAGCAATTGTCATTTTTGTGTTTTGCTCAGATCAGTGAAGAATTTTAGAAAATGTAAGCCTGCAGTTTATGAGCCCATCAGGCTAGACGCCTTTCAGGCTCTCTGGGATTCTGCAACCATCGTAATGAAGCCTGATCCATTACAACTTTAAGCCTTACCCCATGCAAATATAACCTGAATTGCTTTTATGCATAAATCACCGCTAAACACTATCTCTCAGTCATGGGGTAATTGTGTTCATGGAAATTCAAGCTATGACTGAAGTACACAACCGGATGCTCCTCCTCTCATCATCTTTTTGAGATAAAACTGCTCCAGAGGTGGAAAGAGATGCATCCATATGAACGAAAAACCACTTGTCAAAATTTGGGCATTGTAGCACTAGCGCATTAATTTTTGCCATCTGAAGCATATCAAAAGCAGTGTTGATGGCATTCCATCCATTCAAACAAGGCACCCTTTTTTTAAAATCTCAAATAGTGTGCCCTAATACAGCTGAATCTAGGGATGAAGCGCTGGTAGTAACCCACCATCCCTAAAAATATCTGTATGTCACGGCTACTGCTCGGCTGAGTCATTTTTTAGATAGCCTCCACCTTGGCTGGCTGAGGTTTAAGCCCATTTGCGTCTACCACAAACCCAAGGTACTCCAGTTGGGTTATAAAGAAGTGGCATTTGCTGTGCTTAATCTTAATGTTGGCCTCAGCAAGCCAGCGGAAAATCTCCTCTAGATGAGTAAGATGCTCAGAGAAGATTCAAGAGAAAAGGTTAATATAATCAAGGTATACAAGTATGCATGACAGCTTTAGGTCACTGAGAATAGTGTCTATGGCCCGTTGGAATATAGCTGGGGCGTTACACAGATCTTAAGGCATCTGGGTCGGTTGAAAAAGCCCTTTGGACGTGATAATGGCGCATTTTTCCTGTTCTGCTGCTGGCAACTCAATCTGACAGTAACCTGATATCAAATCCATTGCCAAGAAGTAATGAGCTCCCCCTAACTGGTCCAAGTCATTGTCAATCCGTGGCAAAGAATATTAGTCCTTCTTGGTAAAGCTGTTGAGCTTCTGGTAGTCTATTACTTTTCAGTTGGTGCCATCCTTCTTTTTTAATAATAATAGGCGATACCCACAAACTCTTTGATGGTTTGAGCATCCCTTGCTCCAGTAGATTTTTGATCTCCTCTGTCACTATTTCCTCAGCTGCCCTAGACCACGGATCAGCCAATACCTAATGATGGGTTGACTCCAGTGTCCACTCAATTGACCCTTACCCAAGTACACTTTAAGTCATGATCGTTGGCAGCAAAAATCTCCTTATATTTTTCAGATAAAGATATCGCTTGATCCTTCTGTTCTTCTGATAACCCAATAAGTTTTTGTGCGGTACCACCGTCATTATGCTGGGATGCAAATTCAACAGTAAACCAAATTCATCCAGCAACCTGAACTCATAAACCTGAAGGACCTCCTCCACAGGGATCAAGTGTAATTACGCCATTATTTGGTGTCAGCGGATTTGCAATGGTTCCACTTGTAGATTTGCTAGTAGAACCTTGATCTCCTCATGTCCCAGTAGTATAATGCCTAAAGCTACGTGGGGCTCAAGCTGAAATTGCTGATAAGGGCCAATGACCTCCCCATATAGTCCATCTGGCATTTCTACCTCCAAATCAGTGTTCAATATTACCTGGTGACCAAAGGGGATGGATATAGGCCTGGCAGCACTGAGAGGCATTCCTTGATATCCATATATCTGTTGGAGAAGGGCCCAGGTCTTTTCCTTTAGTTATGGTAACAAATAGAATCACCCCATCACTATATGCCAGGTTGATATGTCCCATATGCACCGGATCCTTTGGCACTCTGCTTGAGGTGAAATAAATTAGGATCCGCTGCCACAAAATTTTAAAGGTCTCCTCTGTCATGTCAACAATAGCACCAAAGTGTCTCAAAAAGTGGTTCCAATTAACAGGTCATAATTGCTGTTCAGTAACATTATATCCAGAGCTACCGCAACAATTGACCCAAACTGCAAGGGGAGCGCACTGTACGCTCCTTCTAAAACAGTGTTTCTGCTCCAGCAGTCCCATACACCATGCGATAATCTACATCAGGTTTTAATGTCAACTTTTTCACCAACTTAGTGGAGACTATGTTGACTGGGTGTCAGACAATTGCCATCTCAACTTTGGGAGAAGAACGTTTTGGATGAGAATTGTTCCAATTTATTTAATACTATCAGACAATTACAAGTCCAATTATTTAATAAGAGTGGTTTAGCTCAAATAAGGATGAAATTGGCCAAAAGACCCTGTTCAATTCCCAGTGGAACCCCTTGAATTGGGTAACACTTGTATTAATACTTTGGAAAATAGCACGGGTTTGGGCAGTTGGATTGCACTAATCATTGGCCAAATCAGGGGAGCCATTATGAGATTTTTCCCCATCTTACAGCTAAACTAGTACAACCAACACCGTGGAAACTGGCCCTTTTATAGAGTTGGAAGGGTCCAGCAATGTAAAGATATTTTCCGTCCTTCTGATTGGTCTAAATATAAAATACCTGCCTCATGGATCTATCTTTCTCGACTGTCACTTCACCATCTTCCCTTTAATTGAAGCAAGGCAAGTCTCCAACGATTTGTTAGGTCAACAGCCTATATTACCTAATTCAGATGCGCCTAGCTTATAATGAATTTTTGTCTGAATCACTTTAGGCCTCAAGATGATTTAAATACTAAGCATTTCAATATTGAGAGTATTTGTTTTTCTTAACCCTTGCGGCCCTAATAGTAATATATAAAAACCAGATATTAATTTTATTAGTGTTATATTATCTTAAATATAAACAAATTGTTTATAAAGTACAGTGGAGATCGGCACCAGTGAGCAACAATTAGCTGGATTCCCAAAAAGTGGTGCTCACTATAAAGGGTCCCTGTACATTGCAATTTTACGACTCAAAAATGGAGGCTTTTAAAGGAGTAACCCTCCAACTCTTCTCCTCAAAAATGAATCAAAATTTAGTTGCCCTTGAATAGCAACTAGCAAGGGCTTTATCCCGTCTTAAAGAGCTTAAATTATGCCTTCTTAAACCTCCATTAAAAGATAGGTTCACCCCTGGAGAGGGTAGCATTACTTCGTTCTTATATAAATATGAATCTGCCATGCAAGGCGTGACTGACAAGCAAAAAAATTATCATCCTTCCTTTAGAAATCGCCTGGCCCAAGAGATGATAGTCCCTTATATATACAAACTGCATACCTTGGCAGAGGTTAGGGAGGCTTTTTGGCTAATTTAGTTCAAAGCAGAGTCCAAACATGTAAAAACAGGCCTTCATGCGCCTTAGCATGTATGAGGGCGAACCGACCGCTGCCTTTACTGAGCGATTTTATATCGCTATACAAAGGTTGTCATCGTCTAACATGCTAACCCTTGATGATTCTATTACAGCCATGTTAACTGGGTTAGCTTCCCAACCCTCTCTAGCCAGGCATATCATTTTAGTGAAACGCCACTTCAAAAACATCTGTGACATAAAGGAGGCTCTGTTAGATGTTGCCAATTTCCAACCATGTGCAATAACAAATGCAGCTGAGGTGAAACCTTCAGTTCTAACCATTCTGGAGCTTTCGCCTGGAGAACAGTTGAGGATGAGCCCACCTGTTCCTATCCTCTCTGTGAAACATGCTCCCTCAGTGCGACTTAAAACAGATATCACTCCCTCCTGTAAGTCTACGACCTGTAATGCAGTTAATACCGTGCTCCCACACAAGCTCATTAAAGCCGCTGTGCCTTCCCCTCCAGTCAAGGTGGTAGTTGCGCGCCCTAAGGGTATCCCCTGTGACAACAAAGGGCTTTCTGGAAAGATGTATGGTCAGAAGATAGCTACCCAACCTTATGTTCCTGACTCCCCTACCTCAATTGTGGCCTTGACATTTGTTGAGAATATTCTTGGAGATGAATCTGAGGGGGTTATGATGACTTTGTTTATACATATTATAAGCACCCACGGAAGTGGAGGTTCCTGATTGTTTGAACGCTGAAGGAGTAGAAAAGACCACCATATCTGAGGAAATGTATCTCGGCCAAATTCAAGGGTGTTCAAAAGTCATTGACACTGCTAGCAATGGCGATCAATCCTTAGCTAGCTTGATTCGACCTCTTCAGTGGGTCCATACCATGAAATTCATCCTGGATAGACACCCTGAGACTGCTCATAAACTAACCTTCACTTTCCGTCTCAAGGAGGTCTTTGCCCTATCTCGTAAACTTTGGAGGAACTCTCACCAAGGTTGAAGTTATCATTAAAAAGTCTTGGGTAATGGCCATCCTGGATACTGGCTCCCCGGTTAACGTAATCTCCTCAAAGCTCATCAAAAAGATAAAGCAAAAACATGACTTGGAGTACAAACAAGAATTTGGAACTGCAGGCCCGAATAACACCTATGCCATTGGGGCATATTTTTTCCTTCCCATTAGAATTGGGAAGCTCATCTTATCAGCCCCTGCAGTGGACTTGGACAACAACACCTATGATATGCTCATAGGTACCCAGTTTATGATTGAGTATGAAGGATTAATCAACATGAAGCAAGGTTTACTCTCATTACTCAACTATGAAGTCCCTTTAGTTTTATCCAATAAAGAAACCAGAAAATGAATTCTCTTTCCTGTTTGAATATTCCTTTACAGCTATGACTTTGCATTATTCAACCTCATTTGCAACACAAAGAAATTTCCTGATTCAGTGGATGCTAGGGACGGAATCCCTTTCTATGCTGCAGACGAGGTCTTGATTAATTCTAGTGAACAACGAGTAGTTGACACAAAAATCACTGACCAAATCCCACACCACTGTTTGTTGCACCTAGTAAATCTTGAGGGTGTTAGCCCCTTGGAGCCTTGGGTCTTGCCTGGGATATCATAACCAGCCTACCAGAGGCCTATTACTATTCTGCTGGGAAGCCTCACCGGCAAGGACATGATTATAAGAAAACAACAGGCGATTGACAGAGGCTTATTAATCCCGGTGGAGGACAATGAATGTGTCCATTTCATTAGCTCTATGTCGGATTAAGGCTTGCCCATGGATAACCTGGTATGTACCTTACTCAACGTTTATATCTCGGGTAAGCTGACCCCAGATGAGCTGGAAAATGTTCATACTTTACTAGAAGGCTATAGCGACATATTCTAGAAGTCCGATACTAACTATGGCCACATGAAGGGCGGGAGCCATTCCATTGATGTGGGTGATGCCCATCCTGTTAGGTTCAATTCCTTACCATAAGTCAAAGGTGGAAGAACAGCAGATGAAGACGGAGCTCCAGCAAACATTAGATGTGAGGATACTAGTTTTTTCACAAAGCCCTTGGTCTTCCCCCCTTTTACTAATAAAAAAGAATAATGGAGGTCATGGGTAGTCATGGACTACTGCAAACTAAATAACCTCACAGAAAAGGATAGTTATTTTATTCTCCGCATTTATGATGCCCTGGCACAACTCTCTGGAGCTAACTTCTTCTCTGCCATGGACTTGGCTAGCGGCTATTGGCAAATTGACCTTTCCCCCAAATACCAGGAGAAATGTGCTCTCATTTACAGTGAGGGTCTCTTCCAACCCACCCAATTACCTCAAGGGTCGTGTAATGCAACTGCAACTTTACAGCATACGATAGATCAAATTTTTCAGGACCTGAAGTTAACTTGTGTCATCGTTTATCTTGATGACATCGCGGTGCTCTCAAAGACATTCAACGAACATCTTGATCATCTGAAGGAGGTGTTTTAACGCTTACATGACTCAAATATCAAGTTAAAACCCTTGAAGTGTACCTTTTCCAAAGGAAATTGTATTTCTTTATACACTCCATTTCTCAAGAGGGAATCCAACCCATCCAAGTTAAGGTCAAAGAAATCTCAAAAATGATTCTCCCTAAAAATTTATGGGATATTCAGGTATTTCTAGGGATGGTGGGGTATTACCATCAATTTACCCCTAAGTTTGCCCAGCTCAGCAAGCCCCTTGTTCGGCTATTGACAAAAACACCCCTTTCTAGTGGGGTGCCGAAAAAAAGGCCGCTTTTGAAACATTAAAGCAACTGCTTATAACAACGTCCTATCCTGAGGCATCCTTATTATAATAACCTTTTATCTTGTTTACTGACGCTTCATACTATGCCGTTGGGGCCATCTTAGCCCAATCTGGATGAAAATGGTGTAGATCAATCGGTATCCTATTTCAGTAAGATGTTGTCAAAGGCGGAATGTAAGTACAATGTAGCATAGAAGGAGTGCCTTGCTGTTTTTAGCTGCAAAACACTATCGCCCTTTCCTATATGGGACCACCTTCACTGTGGTTACTGACACAAGCTTCCCTAAAATGGTTACAGAACATGAACGTTCCCAATGCCGGTTAGCTCAATGGGCTCTAAAGCTCCAGCATTATGGCATGTAGATTGAACACCGTTTTGGAACCCATCACATGAATGTTGATGGGCTAACTTGGCTTCCAGTCTTTCACTTGGATAATAGAGAGGCAGAGAGGTTATATGACCTCTTAATGACCCTTGACGACTGGGAGGATGAGGATGAGCGTGTCCAGAAGATGTTAGCCCGCACTCCCACAACACCAAAGTGGAGAGTGGATAATTGTACAAGCAGGTGTGGGGCAAAGTGGCCGCCTTACCCTCTGCTACAGAACGTGTACCTGTTATTCTAGAAGCTCACTCCACCCTAGTTCATGGGGGAGCAAAGAAAGCCTATGAGTGGATTAGGGATGGCATTATTGGGAAGAGATTATGGAAACTATTATCAAAGTCTTAGATGCCTGCCTCACGTGTAAGAAGCAATCCTTTTTTAAGACTAGATACCAATATCAACCAACTACCTCTCAACAACCGTTCCATACCATCAACTTAGATGTAACAGGTCCCATCCCCCAGACTACTAGTAGAATTATTTATATCCTAGTAGCCATTGACCACTTTACTAAGTGGGTTAAAGCTGTGGCTCTCCCTGCCAAAATGGCCAAGGCCACAGCCACGTTTTTACATTAAAAACATTTTCACTCTTCCTGGCTGTTCCCAAGTACTGCTCTGTGACAACGGTAAGAACTTCACCTCCAGAGTAGTCAAAATCCTGGCTACTTCCATAAAAGCCCAACAACCTTTCTCAGCTCCATATAATCCCTCTACCAATGGGACTGTGGAGAGAGAAAATGGAACCTTGGTCTCCAGTCTACGAAAAATGGCCTCTTCTGGTTCACTTCATTGGACCAATTACTACCCAGTGCTCTTATGTCCTACCAGATAGTTATCACCGGTTCTTAAAAAGGTCTCCATTCCATGTCTTGTATAGGCGGGAACCAGGAATATCTGCTCTATTAGCTAAAGGTGTATTTCATCTAGAGCTGAAGAACCCGAGAAAGCCATAAGAAGATTGGCTCAGCGCATCATCCAGCTCCAATCTAAGGTTATGACCAATTTAGCTAAAACGGTGACTAAAGAAAAGCAGGCTGCCAATGAGCTCCTATCCCCTACCTACATTCCAAGTGTCTGACATGGTCCTATACTACCATAACCATATCACTCCTAGAAGCAGCAAGCTTGGATCAATTTGGGAGGGTCCTTTCACCATCACCTACAAGAGAAGAAAATGAGTACTCTATAAAGTCCTTGGCTACAAAAGAATCATCAATTGGTTACATGGCCGCTTCCTACGGCCCTATTCTCCCCCCAACATTTTTGAGGGGGTGATGTTGAACATTTTCCCTCCTGTCTTCAAGAAAAGAGTGTTTTGGGTTAAAATAGGCTGAAAGAGGGAAATGTTGGACATTTATAAGTTTGAGATAATGATAAAGGCAAGTCATGTAATAATAATAATTTTACTGACCAAAAGACCATGGTGGGTTCTTGGTGGAACCCCACAAATTGGGGTAACACTTTTACATATACATATAGGCAAATAGCACGAAGTTGGGAAGTTGAAGTGCCCCAACCATATAAAGAACCTGGGGAGTCCATCGGAGGTTTCTCCCCAGGTCATGTCTAGTTCAAAGCAAACACCTAATCAGGGACCACCCCTTTTATAGGCTTGACAGGGGTCCCCCAAGGTGCAATAATTTTATCTAATGGGTATTGGCTGAAATTTATCAGATAGTTACCTCAACGGGTACTTCTTGCCTAAAAATAACTCCCCACCTGTCGTTCAGTCAAAGTGAAGTGAGTTTTCCAAGCTTTTTTAGGCCAAATTTATATATTTTCTAATTTGGACCATACTAAACTGTTCCAAACTTAACATTGAAAATCCTTCGACCCTTATACAGTTTAAATAATGAACGTTCAAATGTTGAGATTTCGTTTCTCTTTACCCACGCCCACACTTATAAAACTTATAGAAAATAGTTTTTACTCATTAGTGTTTTTTGCCTTTATATAATTAGATCTGGTTGTGGAATCCAGCGGTGACCAGCACCAGCAAGCAAAATTCAGCTGGATTCTCGCATTGGTATCAAAACTGACCAGGAATCAAGTGCTTATGAGAAGAGATAGCTACTATTATCCAGTACAATTGAAGTAGAAGACATCACTAAGGTTCTAAACTGGAAAGCAAAGACAGATAAGCTCTAAGAAAGCTCATTAAGAAGGATAGAGCAATTATGTATTACAGAGTATGATTACCATCAGGCGCTATATTAATTTTTTTCATCAAAAAAAGGGGTATAACATTGACTGGAGAGCTACTATCAAGAATAGCCAATACTGTTACCTTGTGTACCACCAGTTCTACACAATTGACTCGGGAGCCAAAGTGGGGAATTACTTATATGGCGTTTAATCTAAAAGTCTTATTGAGGGGGAAATGGAGATTTACTGAAGCAGTAGAATAAGAGGAACCCAAAACTTTATTTACAACTAAAAGAGTCAGGGATATGATCACATTAGAAACAGACACTAATAAAGCACTTATACTTTGATTTTTATAGTGGTGGAGCACAGATTTGTTGGCATATGGGGCCTCGCACCCTATGAGGGAGCCTCTTTTTTCGCCTCTTTGGATTGCTTCTGTAACTGATTCTCCTGGTGATTAGAGAACTCACAATAGGTGCAAGGGTCGCGTTAGGGTTTGGGCTTTATGGTTTAACCTAAAGCATGGATATGGGGACAAGATAAATAATGGATACAGTTTGATGTTTCTCTTGTTCAGTAAGTTCCATGATGGCTTCTTTGATGTCAAGAATCGATTCAGAAGCTTTTTGTACCTTGGAAATGCTACGCAAGGTGTAAGTTAACGGAGAAAGCAATTACAATGTCAAATATTGAACTGTCCAATGTATTCAGTCACAGGAGGCTAGGGATTAGACTTCATGATATAAACAATTTAGCAAAATCTGAATTAGATTCTTCCATTTTTGTATTTTTAATTTTAATCAGGATAGGCCAAACAGGGGAGGGACACTTCCAATAAGTAAACTATACTAGCGAAACAAAATTCAGCGAGAGGAGGTCACCCCAGAGAAAAAAACAATATCTCCTGTTGCCAGCGAGAATGTCAAGAGAAGGAAGGGTGGTTACGTGTGTAGGGGCTCACGCCACTATTGAGCACGTATGTAGAAAGGGGTCTAAAGTGATGAATCAAACTGGGAACCAGGATGAGACCATCTGGCGGTGAGGGGGTGGGAGTTACCTAAACATCCAAGCTTGAAAGTGGTCCACAAGGTGCTACTGAAACCGGCGTATAGCTTCCTGGAGGGTGGGAGTAGAGCCTGAGTTAGCATCCAGGACAACCGTGTGGATAGTTCACATAGCAATTGCAACCACTAAGGAACGGAGGGAAGGTGGTAGAGAGAAACCCACAGACAAAGCGAAGATGTCCTTTGACAGGCTGAAGGGCTGTGCCTGATCCTGGCGAAAGAGATGCTGAACCTTATGCCATATCGCTTTTGAGGGAGGGCACTCTTCCAGGCGGTGAACCAACGTTCCTTACTGGTCACACATGATGCAAGATGAGTGCAAAGCATTAGAGCGCTAGGAAGTATGGTATAACCATCTCAAGCAGCGCCACACATGGGAACAAATATGCGGCTGCAGAAGAGGGTGGTGGGCATACTTCCAAATGGCTTTCTAAGTATTGAAAGAGTAGGGGATGTCCAACATGTCCAGGTAGTCCACCCTGGCTTTGATAGGGGACCTCATGGGTATCACTCCGTTCAGAATGGGTAGTCCTTGTACTTCCTGGGTGAACTGAGGAGTAGGGCGCCCCCTCTGGGCGGTGTGCCCACTGATGCAAATTCTCCACTCAGCGCTCTGCATGGAGAGGAGGATCCTTTTGAAGTGGGGCGACATCCCATGTGGGCCCGCAGCAGAAGGGTGTGAGGCGAGATACTTTAACAGAGAATGGGGGTGGGCAGGATTGGTGAGGCCCAGGGCATGGGAGAAGTTGGAGCGAGCTGCGTGGGACCAGTGCTGGGCTGAGATCGGAGGGGTGGTGACTGCAGCGATCCAGGTGCTAAGGATTTTGGAGGCGTAAACCTCATAGTTGAGCAGGCAATGTCACCACTATGGCGAGGGTCAAACATGACATCCAGACGCACTGGCGGTGTGCGGCATAACTAAAGCCACCTTTACAGAAGGGCATATAGTGACTTGTAGAAACAAGGGGAAAAAGCGATGGCGTGGGCCCCAAACCAAACTTTATAAAGGAGCATAGAGTTGGCTAGCACTAATCTGCCTGTAAGGGAGGTCTGGCGGGCTTTGAGGGAAGCTATGCATTTTGTAACGTTGTCTAGGATATTATTTTTTTCATCACCATTGAGGCGTACCCTCCCGCCTCCAGCCACACCCCCAAATGGCAGAAGGGCCAACGGTGGGGCTTGGCACAAATGGGAGCACAAGCGAGGTGGTGTGGGGTGGACAGAGCAAGCGATCCCGTGAGCAAGTTGCTGAAGCAGTGAGAAAACGGGGCGCTGAGGACCAGTGGGCTTGATACCGACCAAGGAGAACAATTTTGGTTTTAGAGGCGTTAAGTGCAGCATTACTTACCCGTGAGTAAACCTGGATAGTAGCTTCAAGCGCGCGTGCATCATGATTGTTAGACACCCCAACCACACAATCATCAGCAAATGCCAACAGCTTGACTGGTGCTTGGCCTTGCACATGGACACCAGTAAGGCGGGCATTC